>JAANYP010005500.1:0-222500 GCA_020465985.1 Centrapalus pauciflorus | reverse complement strand
GCATCATGTTTGAACACGTTGTTGATGCATTACTTTGATGAATATGTTGCATTTTTGGATGAACACGTGTTGTTGCATCACGTTAGATTAATGTTTTTAAATGAACATGTTGATGCATCACAAAATAATGAACGCGATGGTGATGAACACAAAGATGAACCTAGATGGATGCATTGACATCTTAGTCTTTTTTTTTTTAATTTGTATATTTTTTTGTTAATTTTGGAAGTGTATTAATTAATTTATTTAGCATTTATGAATTGCATATTTGATGAAAATATTCATTTAATATAAAATCAAAATTGAATAAATTATATATATTTTTTCCTAAACTACCCTTCGCTAGTTGCATCATAAGATGCATCAGGTATGTTACATCACGAGATCAACTCGATCCAACGGTTGTAAGAAGGTTCTTAGGTACCTAGATACATAAAAGTTCTCAATTGAACCCGACTTTATATATATATATATATATATATATATATATATATATATATATATATATATATATATAGATTCAAGATCAATGGGGTACCATGTTAGACTGGGGTACCGGGGAACCATTTATAGCCAATCATTTGTCATAAATTTATTAAAATATAATATAAATTTTGCTTAAAAATTTTTCCCACATTAATTAATGTTGGGGGTAAAAATGGTATTAAAAATTTTAAATTAGTTACAAAAATCTCTGTGTATCCGATGAAAATCTCTGTGTATCCCAAGAAAATCTCCATTTCAGTTAATATCATTCCTTACACCTATACTGAACATGTGCAATGATGACACTTTATAAACCACGATTGAACATGTTCAATACCGTCAATATTGGTTTATCATCAAAACGGTTAACAGCGACTAAAAACACAATAAATCCCGATTGCACATGTTCAATAACGTGTAATCAAATTGAACCTTCACGAACGGTTTGAAGAAAATAATAAATACATTTATTTGACACATCCGATTGAACATGTTCACTAAAACTTATTGTCGAATCCGATTGAACATGTTCACTAAAACCCATTGTCGAATCCGATTGAACATGTTCACTAAAACCCATTATCGAATCCAATTGAACATGTTCATTAAAAGTCATTTTGAAATTTATTGTAGATATGTTATGGAAGTAAATCCCTATAATTATGGGATCCATTAATTATTAGTTGTCATCTATTATTTAAGATAAACCTTTGACTATATTACCCTTTTAAACTTATAACCAAACATGGATGGACTCCGGTTCCCCTGTCTAATATGGTACCCCATTGATCCCGACCCTGTATATATATATATATATATATATATATATATATATATATATATATATATATATATATATATATATATATATATATATATATGCATCCTTTTAAACTTCCTATGGCTTCCTTCTCTACCAGGTAAGTGTGTGTGTGTGTATGGTGCTGGTGTTGGAACAGATTGAAATCAACAGAGATCTCCAAGAATTGTTATTGAATTCGTCTTCATCACCTTCTTGTTTGTGTTCTTGAGGTAAAAGGGATAAGAGCTTCTCTTTTGTTGGATATATTTGTGTTATAATCTGTAAAAATCATGGAATTGGTGTAACACCCCAATAATTAAAAAGGTAATTAACTTGTGAAACAATTATAATTGTGAACTTAAGTACACTTTTATGAGTTAATTACTATTATTGGGACTTGAACGTTAAAAGAAAATTAAAATGTTGGTTTGTATTGAAATAATAAGGATAGGTAAGTACTTTGACAATTAAATAATAGCTAATTATAACACTTGAGTTATTTAATGTAATACTTTGTTATGATTTACATAATTATGTTAAATTATCTATTTGGGTATTGAAGTTTAAATGATATTCAAATAATGACAATGAGGTTGGTATTTTAAATTGAGAGATGAATGAGGGGAGGGTAAGTTGTTTTAATTCGTGAATATTGGAGGTGTTGATTTTGCTAAAGGTCATATCCTCTTTTCTTCCCCTCTCCAAAACCGTATACACACACACATTTGCACACATTCTTTTTCTTCTTACAAATTAGAGAGAAAATAGGAGAAAGAGCTGGGGCTTTGCAAGGTTCATCACCAAAGTGAAGATTGAAGCTTAAGAATCACATTTTGTGTCATCCTTGATGGTATAACACTCTCCTCCA
Organism: Centrapalus pauciflorus; assembly: GCA_020465985.1. Classification (NCBI taxonomy): domain Eukaryota; kingdom Viridiplantae; phylum Streptophyta; class Magnoliopsida; order Asterales; family Asteraceae; genus Centrapalus; species Centrapalus pauciflorus. The sequence goes on along the minus strand of JAANYP010005500.1, from coordinate 220,344 downwards.
CCTCCTACTTCATCTTCTTTCCTAAGCTCTTCATTTAGAAGCACTCAACCAGAAATGTGGGTTTGTTGGATTGGGTTAGAAAATGACTCGAATATCAAGTATAGATTAATGTTTATTGTTAATAAATGTATTTGAGTCATAATTATGTGATTGATTGGGTTGGATTGGTGTTTTTGAGTGAAATCCCAAGTTGGAGCTCCATTTGAGCTCCAATGGTGTATGGAGGTTGGATTGCATTAAAATACATGTTTTATATGGACATTTATGAACCAAATATGTTATTTATGGCAATGGATGAGAATGGAAGCTAGCAGGAACACATTTGGAGTTTTAAAGGCTTAGTTTGGGTTTTGGCCACTTAAGAACTCAATTTGAGTTCTTATGAATTCCATGGAATCATGGAATGTTATGTTATGGTTTTAGAAAGTATTTATTTATGTTATTAAAGTGCTTCCATGTAACACCCGAGTTACCACAAACAGTACACGTCATAATTTCGTTAAGTACATTTCATTTAGTAATAAATATATTGTCTGATACCACAGGTCCACATGCCTGATTCAATTTAAGCTACAAGATACTTAATTACCAAAAATATTGAAGATAAGATGGTGGTCTAATCTAGCTTCTAAAATCTTCAATCAGAGTGCAGAAGATTGAACAAGCTACCCGAGACCGCAATAATCAGTACAAAATAGGCATCAGCAAGAGGTTCAAAAGTCTGCAATCCTCCAGTATCAAAGTTCACTTAGCTTGGGACGAACTACCTGCTATAGTCTTGGCCTTATCGGTTTTTCCTGTAAAGATAGATGTCATGACAGAGTAAGCTACATTGCTTAGTGAGTTAACAGAGTACCATTAGTTACCACACATATATAACATACTATCAGTTCATGCCGGTAAGTCAACACGTCAGAGACGGCAAAGCTTTGGGAGTCAACCCAATCTGTATTCCCATTTGTAAGGCCGAAGCCCTACGGGAAATGTATGGAAACGAGTCAGATAGGAAAGGAATCTGCAGAATTCCTTCCTTTGAATGGAGATCTCGCATTCGGTCCGATCAGATTATGCAGTATGCAAAGGCAAATGTATCAACAATCAAGTAAGCAGTAAGCATGATAAGTATTTACAAAAATGTAAAAGTGAACATGCAGCAATAGCAATAGTTTCCATACAGTTCAGTAACATTCACCAATAAGTATCGTAACATATGCAAGTAATTAATGAAATCTGTCACTCACAGTAGTCCTGAGCAAGTAACTTAGTCAGTTAGTGCTTAACAAATTAAGCCGTCCAATTTACTCTGTCAAATCGGCTGGTTCCTGCAGTTCAGTTTCAAGTCTGGTATATTAATGTCAATTTTGTAACATGATTTATATAACCCTAGTTATATAATCAGGTTATTGTCATTTCTTGTTGTCGAGTCTGAGGTAGTTCCTATCATCCCAAAATGAGTCTATTCTAACAGTTTAATACGATCCATATAATTACAGATATATGGCCTTGAAACAAAGTCAACCGTTTTACTAGCAAGGTGAATCGTGACATACAATTTTCTAAGGGTTCATACATGGTCTGTTAATTTAGTTGAGCATGAAATAGTTATGGATCTTGAAACTTATGAGTTTATCATAATAATAAGATACTTTCAATTACATTTACTCATAACACAAGGTTGATCAATATCTTAATCTGATTTAGGAATTTATCTTTGACTTGGAACTAAACCAGATTCGTATATGGCAAATTTCGAATTTAAGGAGGCAGATTCGAACAGCCTCAATTCGAATCTAGGGAGATAGATTTGAAGTCAATACATAGATTCGAAAACAACCCTAGATTCAAAGACAGAGCATAGATTCGAAAACAACACATAGAATCGAAGGCCTACTTTCGAGTTTAAGGAGATAGAATCGAAGCACACACATTCGAATCTAAGAGATTAGATTCGGAATACACACATTCGAGTCTAGTGAGTTAGGATATCAAAAGTCATTAATGTAATCAATTTCGAATCTAATCTGAGGATGAATTCGAGTTTGTTCATAATTTCTCTCGAATTTGTTCATCTTGTTCATCAATATTCCAGGTTTTAACAACTAAACTTGAACATAAAAGAGGGAAAAATAGTTACTAACCTTCGTCCAAGCTATATCCTTCGACTATAGGTGTTTTCCAAGCCAAAACAGGTCCTAAACGAGAGCAAATCAGCTGCGAATGAATAAAATTTGAGCAAACTCGAGTTTGCTCTTTCAAAACCGAACCAGAAGACAGAAAAGGGGTCGATCTTACCTCAAATCGGGACCAAAACAAACATGCAATGACAGATTATTATAGAGCTCGACGATATCTATCCGATGGCGTATAAATCACGAGAATCCGACGAACCGTTTAGGAGAAAATTTAGAGAGAAGTTTATGTTGTAGAGAGAGAGGGTCTCAAGGAAGAATTCAGGATTTTCCAAACTAAGGAAAGGAGGGTTCAAGCTCTATTTATAGGAATTAGAGAAAAACAGACTTTCTACTGAATTTCTGGAATTGACCAACTTTTATTCATTTTAGTCCATATCGTCAGTTTTCACGTCTTTAATTTGTCAATTAGTTAAATTTAATTATTTAATTTATTTCAGCTAATTTGGGGCAATTTTTCATAATTAATTATAACTTAATATAATTAACTATTTAAAATTCTTGTTTTCGGTTAATTACTAATAATTGGATAAAATTGCTTAATTATCCAAAGTCTGATGCTGTAATTTATATTTAATAAATTACGGGCTGTTACAATCTTCCCCCGTTAAATTGATTCCGTCCTCGGAATCGACCAAGACAGGAATAACTTCGGATACTTTTGCCTAATCTCGTCTTCTCGCTCCCAAGTTTGGCCAGATCCCTTATGGTATTTCCATTGAACTAACACCATTGGGATTTCCTTGTTGCGCAATTTCGAAACCTTATGATCGATTATACGCTCGGGCTCTTCTTCGTATCGCAGCTGCTCGTCAATTTGCACGTCTTTCCAAGGAATCACAGCTTCAGCGTCAACTAAACACTTTCGAAGATTACTCACGTGAAATACATCATGAATCCCAGACATTTCGGCAGGCAACTTCAATCTGTAGGCTTGCAGTCCCACACGCTCGAGAATTTCGAAAGGACCAACAAATCGAGGACTCAACTTCCCCCGTTTGCCGAACCTTAATATACCTTTTCTTGGCGAAACTTTCAACAACACTTTTTCACCAACCTCAAACACAATTGGTTTATGTCTTCGATCATGATACTTCTTTTGTCTGTCTTGAGAGGTCTGAATTCGCTGTCGAATCAACTGTAGCTGGTCGTGGGCTTCTTGCAAAATAGCTGGTCCAGAGATCGGGCGTTCACCTGTTTCCCTCCAACAGGTTGGAGTTCGGCATCGACGTCCGTACAAAAGCTGATATGGAGGCATACCAATAGTCGAGTGATAACTATTGTTGTAAGCAAATTCTACAAACGGAAGGTGAGTATCCCAATTTCCACCTAGATCAATAGCACAGGCACGTAGCATATCTTCCAAGGTTAAAATCGTTCTCTCACTTTGCCCGTCAGTTTCAGGATGATAAGCGGTGCTCATCTTAAGTTCAGTACCTAGACCATTCTGAAAGGCCTTCCAAAAGCGAGAAGTAAATCTGCTGTCACGGTCAGATACTATAGACATTGGCACACCATGTCTAGTCACGATTTCTTTCATGTACAATTCAGCTAGCTTTTCGAGACGTTCATCTTCACGAATTGGAAGGAAATGGGCTGACTTAGTGAGTCGATCCACTATTACCCATATAGAGTCATGATTCTGTTTAGTCCTGGGCAGCTTCGTCACAAAGTCCATGGTTATATGATCCCACTTCCATTCCGGGATTGGCAATGGTTGTAGTTCCCCATACGGCTTCTGATGTTCAGATTTGACTTGTAAACATGTCATGCAATTTTCTACATATCGACCTACGTCCTTCTTCATTCCAGGCCACCAATATTCCGTCTTCAAATCTTGATACATTTTAGTAGAACCAGGATGTATCAAAATTTTGACATATGAGCCTCCGACAGAATCTGATCACGAGCACCTCCTAGTCTGGGAACCCATATTCTATTCATGAACCGTCTAAGGCCACGATTATCAAGGGTCAGCTTGGTCACATAAGTAACCATACGTTCGGATTTCAAGTTCTCATCCCGAATGGCTTCGGTTTGAGCGGCAATTATTGACTCATGCAGAGCAGACTCCAAAACGACAGAAGTCAATGCATAACATCGGGTATAATGGTCTTGTCCGGTTTTGCGGCTTAAGGCATCTGCTACTATGTTTGCTTTACCTGGATGGTAGAGGATCTCACAGTCATAGTCTTTAATCAATTCCATAGATCGTCTTTGTCGCATATTCAGCTCTTTTTGGTCAAATATATACTTCAGACTTTTGTGATCTGTATATAATTTACATCTGGTCCCATACAGATAATGCCGCCAAATCTTCAATGCAAAAGTTACTGCTGAAAGCTCCAAATCATGCGTCGGGTAATTCTTTTCATGCGCCTTTAGCTGTCTTGATGCGTAGGCAATTACTTTATCCCTTTGCATCAATACACAGCCTAATCCCATCTTTGAAGCATCACTATAGACTACAAAAACATCATTACCCTCAGGTAAGGCCAAAACCGGTGCTTCAATTAGCTTACGCTTCAGAGTCTGAAAGGCTCGTTCTTGAGATTCATTCCATTCAAACTTAACCTCCTTCTTTGTCAGACTAGTTAAAGGCACCGTAATCTTGGAGAAATCACGGATAAATCTTCGGTAATAGCCCGCTAAACCCAAGAAACTTCGAACTTCAGATACGTTTTTCGGCGCTTCCCACTTCTGAACCGCATCAACTTTTGATGGATCCACGACTATTCCCTCACCCGAGACAATATGTCCTAAAAATTGTACCTGGCGTAACCAGAATTCACATTTGGAGAATTTTGCATAGAGTCGCTCCTTTCGTAACAATTCTAGCAATTCTCGCAAATGCATCGCATGGTCAGATTCAGACTTAGAGTAAATCAAAATGTCATCAATGAAGACTATCACTGATTTGTCCAGCATTGGTCTACATACCCTATTCATGAGGTCCATAAATGCGGCCGGGGCATTTGTGAGACCGAACGGCATTACTAGGAATTCAAAATGGCCATATCGAGTACGGAATGCAGTTTTCGGTACGTCAGATTCAAATACCTTGAGTTGATGATATCCAGATCGAAGATCAATCTTCGAGAAATAGCTAGCCCCTTGCAGTTGATCAAACAAATCGTCGATTCTAGGCAGAGGGTATCGATTCTTAATAGTTACTTTATTTAGCTCCCGAGAATCGATACACATGCGAAAGGTACCATCCTTCTTCTTAAAAAAAGAACCGGAGCACCCCAAGGAGAAGTACTCGGACGAATAAACCCTTTTTCCAATAATTCCTGTAACTGGCTCATCATTTCCTTCATTTCATTCGGAGCAAGACGGTAAGGAGCTTTTGCGATAGGAGCTGCACCCGGTACAAGGTCAATGTGGAATTCGATTTGACGATCTGGTGGCAATCCAGAAATGTCATCCGGGAATACATCAGGGAATTCTCAAACTACCGGTACATCAGACACGGTCTTTTTAACTTCTTTAGCATCTATGGCATATGCTAAATAGGCGGAACAACCTTTGGATAGGCATTTTCGGGCTTTCATTACAGAAATGAGTCCTAAATCTCGAGTTTTTCTATCGCCATAAGCATAACGTTCACTTCCTTCAGGGGTTCTAATTCTAATTATCCTTTTGGCACAAAGGATTTCAGCATTATTCATCATGAGCCAGTCCATTCCTATAATTACATCGAATTCCCTAATCCACATCGGTATCAGGTCAATGTCCGAGGAGAGGTCATCGATTACTAGCTTACAAGAGCGAAAGACTCTATTTACAGTCACAAAGCTTGAACTAGCAGTTTCTATGTCTAAGGGTACAGGTAACATTACAGGAGCAAAATCAAACTGTTTTGCAAATTTTTCAGACACATATGACAGATTAGAGCCAGAGTCAAATAGGATTAAAGCAGGTATATTATTAACAAGAAATGTACCCGTGACGACGTCAGCAGCCTCTTTTGCCTCATCGGCTGTCATCTGGAAGGATCTCGGTCGATTCCTCGGAGCAGAGGAACCCTTGACTGATTGCTGAGGTGAAGATGCAGGCGGAGGAACAAATCGGGGGCGAGTACAGTCTTTAGCATGGTGCCCCAACGTGATGCAGTTACGACAAGCCTCACTGCGCTTGGGACATTCTGACCTATCGTGACCATTCTGTCTGCAGCAGTAGCACTTAACGAATGCAGGATCGCATTTTCCTTCATGAATTTGCTTGCAGCGAGGACAAGCAGGCTTTGGTGCTGAGGTCACAGCATATGATTTAGCCTTCTTAGAAGACTGCTTATCTCCTTTCCTTGAACTTTCATTCTTCTTCTCCACTCTCTCCTTCCCCGATTTCTCAGATTTTTCTTTCTTGCTAGTTTTGGCAATAAAAGGACATGCTCGTTCAGGATAGATTTCAAGCTCACCTACCCTAGCAATTTCAACCGCCTCTATATAACTTCTCGGTCTACCAGACTTCACAAACTTCCGAATTTCTCTATCCAGACCATCCACAAATAGATCCCTTCGTCTTTCATCAGTATCGACAGGGTGATCAGATAGCAATGAGAGCCTGGTGAATTCCAGCTCATAGTCTGTTACGGACCTTGTACCCTGCTGAAAGGATAGCAGAGTTTTCTCCATTTAGCGCTTAACATCTTGGGGACAGTATTTCTCCTTCAGATGAATTTTAAATTGATCCCAAGTAATGGATTTCTCCATTACATCAGATGTGACACCCTTGCCACATTAACCACCAATTACCATTCACCCAGGATTAATCACCAACAAACAGATAACATAATGATCTGATAGCTTAATAATAGTGCGGAAGCAAAATACATAAATAAAAGTATTACAACTGAGTTTAACACCCTACGGTGCTACAAAGGTTACACGTCTAAGTCTACCAACTCAATTTATTACATTATCCCAAATTCATTACAACAGAATTTCCATAGAACAAATACCAAAGTAAACAGTAGAAATCTTCAAATACTTCAATAGATTTCCTAGCTAGATGGTCCAGCTGTAGACTTCCCTTTTCCTGTAAAAAATTCAACAACTAAGGGGTAAGCTAAAGCTTAGTGAATACCATATGAATTTACACATTCTACAAATCATTATGATGCCACCCAGGGTAACCGCGGTAACACATACCGTATACCCCACACGTACTCCAAGTACGCAAACCCGAGCCGCAGCTCCTTCGAGCTGACACTCGGCATAAGAATAACCAACCATCTGAGGCAGACATTACATCGGGGATGACCTACTGTCTATCCTGACCACAGAGGTGTCAAACTCTTGGTCATATAGCACAGTAACATCAGAGTACAGATGCGACCACGCAGGTCCATCGAAAAGATGCACAACAAATGAACGGACATGCAACAAGTATGAATGTGCATCAACATATACGCATGTTAGTAGAATGCCAAACGAATATGAAACAACATGCCTCAGCAGGCAATGCAAACATAATGCAGATGCAGCAATGTTAAAATCAAAGGTACTCACAGTGGGTGCGTTATTAATCTTTTAGCAATATTATTTCTCCTCGGAATTTCAACCGGATCAACCAAGTACCCCACTGTGGGTTAAACAACACCACAAGGGACCTGTAAGTCATTTGTAACAACACATTGTGTTAATATCTTGTTAATTTCCATAAAACTTAATTTTTATAAGTTTTTACCATTTTTGATCCCAATTTCGGATCCGTGTCCGAATTCGGACCCCACCCGAATTCGGACCCCCAGTTCGGATTCCACATAAATCCCAATTCGGTCCACATATATATAAGTCCCAATTCGGATCTATGTCCGAATTCGGACCACACCCGAATTCGGACCCCCATTTCGGATCCCCCATGCATCCCAATTCGGATCATTGCAAATTCGGACCAATACAAATTCGAATTATTGTCAAATTCGGACCACATCCTAATTCGGTCCACAACCGAATTCGGACCCCATTCGAAATTCAACACTTAAGAATTTTCTTTTAGTTTTCATAAATCAACATTTCAGGACACATCCGAATTCGGGCACATCCGAATTCGGATTCCTACCGAAGTACAATACTTATAAATATTTCTATATTAAATACCCTGAAGTTCGGGCCTCATCCGAATTCGGACCTGATCCGAGTTCATCTCGGATCCGAATTCGGATCCCACTGTGTTCATACTTGTGCAGTTTTTTGTCACTTCCAGATTTAATTCCATCGTTTTTGGTACTAGTTCAATACATGGAATAACTTACACAAACTAAAATACATCTATTTTCAACACTTTTAACACTAATATTAACACTATTACATATCAAATTAAACCCATTTTTGTTCATTTTGTTCCATCCGTAAAACACACACAATAAAACACACACAAATCTCTAAAAATCGTACTTAGAGGTTGATTCAGAAGCTGAAATTCAATATATATCAACTCTAACACTCGATTTTAATGATTTCATAACAATATCATACATGCATCAACATTTATACCCCAATTCTATGAATTCGGATTTTATAAGAACCGAACCAAAAACCTTCAAATTTCGATATTTAATGAAATGTTTACCTCAAATTGATGATTTCAGTAGTAATAGTTCCTTGAATGCAATCAAAATCCAAACTTTCAGCTTCAAAATCCAAGCTTTTATGATCTTGTTTTCTTTTAGAGAGAGAGCCGAGAGAAATATGAGAGTTTAGTGAGAGAGTGTGTTGGTTGAATATGAAAGACCCTTGGTCTTTTATTTCACAATTTCAAATTTTAACACCTTTAGTCCCTCAACTCAACTAGTTTATCTAAATACTGATTTTCATCCTAATTTTCATCAATAGCATTTTAATGATCATTCTTAATAATTATTTCACTTAATAAATAAAAATTCTAAATTTCCATAATATGCAACCAACTTCCATAAATTCAAATACATAATCATTATCAATAATTTAACTTAATACAAAATTCATCTAATTATCCCAATTACAGTAAATTAAATCCGAGGATGTTACAGCATGGGCTCCACCACGCTCAACTTCGTCCTCGAAGTTACTCGGATTCGAACAGTTTCGGATATTTCTTCAACATCTCAGATTTAGGCTCCCAGGTATGATTCGCTCCTTTGTGATGCTTCCAACGTACAAGCACCATCTCAATTTCTTTACTTCTTAATTTCATCACTTTCGTATCTAACACACATTCCGGCTCTTCAACATACCGGAGCCTTTCATCAATCTGCAGCTCAGTGTGGTCAGCCCAATCTTCGTTTTCAGTTGTGAATGACTTCCTGAGATTTCCCACATGGAACACCGGGTGTATACCCGACATTTCTTCCGGCAACTCTAAACGATATGACTGGTTTCCAACTTTTTCTATTATCTTAAATGGTCCGACAAATCTCGGAGCCAACTTTCCTCTCTTTACAAAACGTGAAACACCTCTCATAGGTGACACCTTCAAATACACCCAATCATTTACCTCAAAACTGATTGGTTTGTGCCTTCTATCGTAATAACTTTTCTGGCGATCCTGGGCCGCCTTCATATTCTGTCTTACCAATTGAATCTTTTCATTTGTTTCTTGCAATAATGCCGGCCTAGCAATCGGCGTTTCACCGGTTTCCCTCCAACACGTAGGAGTCCTACATCTTCTCCCATACAATGCCTCAAACGGCGCTTTCTTGATTGTCGCATGATAACTGTTGTTATATGAAAATTCTATCAATGGTAAATGGTCATCCCAATTACCACCAAGGTCCAACACACACGACCGCATCATATCTTCAACTGTCAGGATAGTCCTTTCACTTTGACCATCGGTTTGCGGACGGTAAGCCGTACTCATAGCAATCCTCGTTCCTAACCCTTCTTGTAATGCCGACCAGAAGTTGGAAGTAAATCGGCTGTCTCGATCTGATACTATGGACTTCGGTACTCCAGTGAATAACTTTCCCGGATCGGTATAAAGTGTGCGGACTTAGTTAACCGATCCACTATGACCCAAACTGCATCGTGTTGACGCCTAGTTTTCGGCAACTTCGTGACAAAGTCCATAGTGATATGCTCCCACTTCCATTCCGGGATGGGAAGCGGTTGCAAACTACCGTAAGGCTGCTGGGGTTCGGCTTTCACTAACCGACATGTTCTGCATCTCTCCACGTACTGTCCGATATCTTTCTTTAATCCGGGCCACCAGAAGTCTTCTTTCAGCTCGTTGTACATCTTTGTGCTCCCGGGATGTACAGAAAACTTAGACTGATGAGCTTCTTCTATTATCACATTTCTCATGCCTCCATACTTTGGCACCCAGATTCTTTCATATATACCTTTCAAACCCGATTCACTTGTTTCCATATCCTTAATCTGTGCTTTTATATCTTCAGCACCAACATTCTCGTCTTTCAAGGCTTCCTCTTGAGCGGCCTTGACATCATCAATAATAGTGGATGTTAACATAGTAGATGTCAACATGTAACAGCAATCCTTGGCATATGCTTTGCGACTCAAAGCATCGGCTACCACGTTAGCCTTTCCAGGATGGTAAAGGATCTCACAGTCATAATCCTTTATTAGCTCCATCGAACGTCTTTGCCTCATGTTAAGTTCTTTCTGGCTGAAAATGTATTTCAGGCTCTTATGATCCGTGTATAACTGACACTTAGTCCCATATAGATAGTGCCTCCACAATTTTAACGCAAACGTAACTGCAGTCAACTCCAAGTCATGAGTTGAATAATTCTTCTCGTGTTGCTTTAACTGTCTCGAAGCATAAGCAATAACCTTCCCTCGCTGCATCAGTACAGCGCCTAACCCCAGTCTTGAAGCATCAGTGTAAACTACAAAATCCTCATTGCCCTCCGGTAGAGCAAGTATCGGTGCTTCGCTAAGCGTTTTCTTCAAGATCTCAAATGCTTCTTGCTGCACAGTTTTCCATATAAACGGTGCATTCTTCCTTGTTAATGCAGTCAGAGGAACTGCAATCTTAGAAAAATCTTTGATGAACCTCCTATAGTAGCCCGCCAACCCCAGAAAACTTCTGACTTCGGTAGCTGAACGAGGCGACTCCCAATTTCTCACCGCTTCTACTTTAGCTGGATCTACAGAAATTCCGGCCCCCGATATCACATGCCCTAAAAACTGAATCTGTTGTAGCCAAAACTCACATTTTGAGAACTTGGCATACAACTTCTCTTTTCTTAGCAGTTCCAGCAATTCCCTTAAATGATCAGCATGTTCGGCCTCAGACTTTGAATACACCAGAATATCGTCGATGAACACAATCACCGACTTATCTAACATCGGTCTACAAACTAGGTTCATTAAATCCATAAAAACAGCAGGGGCATTGGTAAACCCAAAAGGCATGACCAGAAACTCGTAATGCCCGTAACGTGTCCTAAAAGCTGTCTTAGGCACATCTTCCTCTCTAACTTTTAACTGATGATATCCCGACCTCAAGTCAATCTTAGAAAAGACACTCGCCCCATGTAATTGATCGAACAAATCGTCTATCCTCGGCAGCGGATACTTGTTCTTAACAGTCAGTTTATTCAATTCCCGGTAATCAATGCACATTTGCATTGTACCATCCTTCTTTTTCACAAACAAAACAGGGGCTCCCCACGGCGATGAACTTGGTCGTATAAAGCCCTTGTCCAACAACTCCTGGAGTTGTGTCATCATCTCTTTCATCTCGGTTGGGGCAAGGCGATAAGGAGAACGAGCTACCGGTGCAGCTCCAGGGATCAGATCAATTCTAAATTCCACTTGTCTCTCAGGCGGCACGCCAGACAAGTCTTCCGAAAACACATCCGGGAATTGTGAAACAACAGGCACATCGGCCAACGTCTTCTTCTCAGCCTTGGCATCTATAGCATATGCCAGGTAGGCGTCACATCCCTTTGCAACAAGCTTTCGAGCTTTTGCAACAGTCAACAAACACAGATCCCCACTTCTCCTATCCCCATAAATACAGATCTCACGCCCCTCCGGAGTAGTTATCTTGATCATTCGCTTCTTACATACTATGTGGGCTTCATTCTCTATCAACCAATCCATCCCCATAATTACATCAAATTCACTAAACTCGATCGGAATCAAGTCCAAATTGAAGACTACATCTTCAATCACTAAAGTGCAGTTACGATAAGCATGATCTACTTTGACTAAGGTGTTGCTAGCAGTTTCAATATCTAGTACAGCAGATAGCTTAGACAAAGGCATGGCAAGTTGTTGTGCAAACATAGTAGATACAAACGATCTATTGGCACCCGAGTCAAATAATACTCTTGCAGGTAAAGAGTTTACAATAAATATACCCGTGACCACCTCCGGGTTTTCCCTAGCCTCCTCTGCAGTGATTTGAAAGGCACGAGCTGGTGCCCTTTGCGACTGACCCCGACCTCGGTTAACTGAACCGCCGCTTGAACCTCCTGAAGATCGTGTTGATGTTGGAGCAGCAACTGCTGGAGCATTCTTTCGACAATTCCGACTATAGTGCCCCCATACTCCACACTTATGGCAAGCATCAGATCTCCGTGGTCATTCATTTTGAAAGTGGCCCAACTCTCCGCAGCAAAAACACGCACGCCCATTGGTGCACTTGCCGAAGTGTTCCAGATGACACTTGTTACAATACTGTGGCTCGGTGTTGATAGAGTATGCACGAGCACGACCGGAAGAACTAGACTGCCGACGGAAGGACTGTTGCGGCGAGTACTGCGATGATCGTGAAGAACCAGAATAACCTCCTTCGCGTTGGCGTTTCGGTGGTGAAGGTTGAGTTGGGTTGACTGAAGCAGCAGCGGACCCCATCACGTATCCCGACATACCCAAGATCTGTTCCACATTCCTGGCGGCTTCCAGTAAACCAGCAAATGTGGGGTAGCGTACGTTGCTCATCACCCTTCGAATCTCCAAATCAAGACCAGCCTCAAACCTGGTCACTTTCCTTTCCTCGGTATCCACTTGATGAGGCGCGAACAAACTCAGCCTCGTAAACTCTACTGCATACTGGGACACAGACTTAGTCCCCTGAATCAGCGTCATAAATTTAGCCTCCAATCTTCGGCGCTCATCGGCCGGGCAATACTGCTGAGTGAAGATATCAGTAAACTCAGCCCATGTCATAACAGATACTCTTTCCAAGGTTAACGCATTCACCATCGAGTTCCACCACATTATTGCGTCTTTGGTGAACATGGCAGTAGCGAATCGGACCATATCCTTCTCAGCACAATCGCTGATTCGGAAAGTCCTTTCTGTAGCTGTTATCCACTCCAGTGCAGTAACAGCATCACCCAATCCAGTAAATTCAACTACTCCATTTCCCTTAAAGTCCTTGAAACGGCAACCCCTGGGCTTATTTGATGACCCAGTGTTGTCACCTTGCTCGTCATCGTTTCCCTCTCTTTCCTTATTCTTTCTCTTATCTTCTCTTCGTTTAGCTTCGGCCTCATCTCGAGCCCGAAACTGGTCCTGAATCATCCGATTTTGCTCAGCCATCATGGCTAGCATCATTTCTCTCGTCTCTTCTGGTGTCATTCCTCCTCCAGACATGTTCTGAAATATGAAACATATAACTTATTTAGTAACATGTCATTTATTTATAGACACCACCCAATTGTCCCGTATGATAGTCAATATTCTTATGATTACTAGATCGTAACCTATCTTAGTTCAGATCATTACTTAGTATCACTACATGTCAACACTTAATGTTTGAGACCAAGACCTCACGGACACTTGAATCTCAAACTACTGCTCTGATACCATACGCTGTGACACCCTTGCCACATTAACCACCAATTACCATTCACCCAGGATTATTCACTAACAAACAGATTTATATAATGATCTGATAGCTTAATAATAGTGCGGAAGCAATATACATAAATAAAAGTATTACAACAGAGTCTAACACCCTACGGTGCTACAAAGGTTACACATCTAAGTCTACAAATCCAAAGGTATTACATCATCCCCAAATTTATTACAACAGAATTTCCATAGAACAAATACCAAGTTAAAACAGTGGAAATCTTCAAACACTTCAATAAACGTCCTAGCTAGACGGTCCCGCAGCGGATTTCCCTTTTCCTGTAAAAATTCAACAACTGAAGGGGTAAGCTAAAGCTTAGTGAATACCATATGATTTTACACATTCCACAACTCATTAAGATGCCACCCAGGGTAACCGCGGTAACACATACCGTATACCCCACACGTACTCCAAGTACGCAAACCTGAGCCGCAGCTCCTTCGAGCTGACACTCGGCATAAAAATAACCAACCATCTGAGGCAGACATTACATCGGGGATGACCTACTGTCTATCCTGACCACAGAGGTGTCAAACTCTTGGTCATATAGCACAGTAATATCAGAGTACAGATGCGACCACGCAGGTCCATCGAAAGGATGCACAACAAATGAACGGACATGCAACAAGTATGAATGTGCATCAACATATACGCATGTTAGTAGAATGCCAAACGAATATGAAACAACATGCCTCAGCAGGCAATGCAAACATAATGCAGATGCAGCAATGTTAAAATCAAAGGTACTCACTGTGGGTGCGTTATTAAACTTCAGATTAATATTATTTCTCCTCGGGCTTTCAACCGGATCAACCAAGTACCCCACTGTGGGTTAAACAACACCACAAGGGACCTGTTTCATTTCCATAAGGTAAACATATTATCATTATATGTTCTTTAACAATTTACCATCAACTTGTATAAAATAAAGTGCTACAACATTCGGAAACACCATCCGAAACTCATATTTTAAACCGTTATTTGAGGTGTTATTATTCCCAATTAACCCTCAATTATATGCCTTATCATAGTACAAAAGATATCCCAAAAGTTTATTTATTTGACCATAAATTCGGATCCTTTTAAACCCATCCGAATTACCCAAAAGCTTAAAGAACTCGCCGAGTAGGCATAAGGAACTCGCCGAGTTCCTATCCGGATTTCGGATCATTGACTGAATTTCGGACACATCCGGATTGGGTTGACCCATCCGAGTTCGGGTTGACCCATCCGAATTCGGACACCTCCGAGTTCGGTTCTTAAATTGATTTCGGTCCAATATAATTTCGGGTCTCAACCGAATTCGGATCCAACACTTATGAATTTTTGAAGATTTAATCAAGCTGTTCTTGAGAACTCGCCGAGTTCCCCCTGAACTCGCCGAGTTCACATGCAGGTTTTGCAGTTCGCAGCTACGGGTTTTGCACTAAAATTTCCATAAATTCATTCCTAGCAACATGCAGTCCATAATAATGCTATACTAACATATATTGAACGTTTCTACATCATTTTCTATATCATTTACAACCAATTTTGTCCAGATTTGACCAAAAATGAGTAAAAACTCAAGAACACCAAAAACTTCATAAAAATTCAGATTTTGTTACCTTTTTGGACGAATTGAGGTACGATTCTTGTTTCAGATGCTTCAGTGATGTTCAACAATCGATTCTCCACTGATTTAACACACATGCATCAACAATTTCTCAGTTTATAAATCCGAATTTTGAATCTTTATAACTTCCAAATAAATCCCAAATTGAGATATAATGTTTCTTACCTTAATTCCCACTTGAATCTTGTTAATTTCTTGGTTTAATCCACGAATTTAACTTCACAATTTCGAAATTCAGCAGAGATTTAGAGAGAGATGGAGAGAATTCTTTAGTTGTAGAGAGAGAGGTATCATTCAAATGAAAGACCAATGGTCTTTTATTCCTTAATTCCGGCTATTGACACTTTCAGCCCCTCAACTTATCCGGTTCCATTAAATACTGATTTCATCATTATTTTCAACATCACCAATTTTTAAACAATCATACTTAATAACTAAAATTTAACATTCACAAACTCCTTAATTTCATAAAATAACAACCAACTTCCAAATATCCAGATACGTAAACATTTTTTTAATAATTTAACTTAATACAGAAATTCATCTAATTATCCAATTACAATAAATTAAATCCGAGGATGTTACATAGGGTGAGTTCAATGGAAAACCAATATGCATCGAAAAACTTTAGAAAATCATTCGTAGCCCTTAGATTAGATGCATATGTAATCATAGAATAATGCATCACGATGCACTTAAAAATATATGCATAGGGGGTATTTTGTGTATATATTTTTTCCAGAATTTAAAATTTAATCAATTTTATATTCGAATTCTAAAATTCCATAATTGATACATCATTCAAAATTTAAAAACCATACACATCCAAATTTAAAAATTACAACCGATGATACATTGAAAATCAGCTACAGAAGATGATGTTGATGCATCGTCTTCTTCACTATCTTTCATAATTCATGTTCGCGTCATTCGTATTTATTCATCCTTCAAAATGACGATGCATCACTACCATTTTCATCAAAAATGTTTTGCATCAAAATAACAATGCATCACGAACATTACAACAAAAAAATGTCACATTTTTATGTCAAAATCGATTAATACTCACAAAATGACGATGCATCACGACCATTTTTATCGAAAACTTTCTGTATCATCAATATAAAGAACGTTCTTCATCATCTCCGTCTTCGTTAGTAAACGTTCTGCATCAGAATTATCTTTGTTTCATCATCTTCAATCGCATTTGTTTCATCATCTTCATGCCAGGGATTGTTGTAACTTTTATAACGAAGACAAAGAGATATTGAAGAGGGAGACGACAATGGTGATGACGATGTAGGTGTTGATAGTTGTTGCATCGGTGACGGCGGTGCAGATGGTGGTGGCAGCGGTGCAGGGGGTGGTGTGGTGGTTGTGGGGCGGATTATAGGAATTATAGGTTCAAAATTTTAAAAGTGATTTCGTCAAATAAATTTTGCTTGAGTATAGGATATTTAGATTTAATGATTATTGAAATTCCTTATTTAAATAGATTTAGTTTTAAAATAATTTTATTTTAATTTTCCTAAATTATCCTTAATAAAGACCGTGATGCGTTGAAGGGTTTAAGGTGCATGAAGGTTTTCTGAGATTTTCCATTGAACCTCTCTCTCTCTCTCTCTCTCTATATATATATATATATATATATATATATATATATATATATATATACATACATACATACATACATACATACATACATACATACATACATACATATATATATATATATATTATATATAGCACGTATTTGATATGCATAAGGGTATTTTGGAAAAAATAATATACCTAGTCAAATAAAATTTAATTTTATATTAATTGAATATTCAATCAAATAATCAAACAATAAATGCTAAATAACTTAAATTAATACACTTCCAAAATTACAAAATCTATACAAATTCAAAATTACAAAATCTAAACAATACGTGATGCATCTAATATTAGCCATTCAAATTCACGATTCATCTTGTTTATCGTCGTCGCCAACAATTTTTGGCCATCTTCTTGTTCGTCATCATCGTCGTCAAACACAACGCATATTCATATGATTTATTCTTCAAATACAATGCATCTTCATCGGATTCATCCGATGCATCTTCAAACACGATGCATTCTATCGGATTTATCTTCAAACACGATGCCTCTTCATCGGATTCATCTTCAAACATGATACATCTTTATCATATTCATCTTCATAAACACAATGCATCGGAGTTGTCTTCCATAAACATCGGATAAAAACAACCATACCTTCAAAACGAGAAAAACGGATTACATCATTCTCGGTCAAAAAGTTGCATCATTGTCAGTGGTTGAGATCATTGTCGGCCGGAGAGAAAAAGAGAAAGATATATGTCACAAAAGGGAGAGAGACGAGCGGAGAAATGGTGGAAAGGGAGAGAGAAAGATGACCGGAAACATTGTTGCATCGTTGTCATCGCCGGAGCCAAGAGAGAGGGGGACGGTGACCTAGTTGATATGTATTATATATATATATATATATATATATATGTGTGTGTGTGTGTGTGTGTGTGTGTGTGTGTGTGAATTCTATGTTGATATGTATCTATTCTATATATTAAAAAAGTAACTACATGCCACTTGCCGCATAAACTGACTGTCACTTGGAACAGGGGCGTCCCGTTGATTTCGGAGGCCCTGTACGCATGATTATATACAGATACTTAAACATGAAAAGTTTAAATACATATAAAAAGTTCATTATTTTAAAATATTATTCAAAATACCTATTAATAAGCTTCTAATAATGATCCCGATTTATCAAGTGTTTATTGTTTCTATCTTTGTTCATTTCAAAATACCTGTGAAGACCTCCCCTTCCGGGTCAGTCCTCAGAGTCTAGGTCCCATATCATGCAATACGATATCAACCATACTAAGATAGGGTAATTAATTGCGGAATATTAAATTACAAGTACAAACATTTTAGGATTAAGTTCATTACAAATTACAGATTTTCAAATTAAAGTTATAAAAAGGGTAACATCTAATCTAATCATCACATCAAACATTACATCAAGTCTACCCAGAACCACCACATTTGATGTCTTCCAATCAGTACCAGATAATTGTTGAGTAGTGGTCTAAGAAAGCTTCAAAACTTGGATTTCTTGATGACCTAAGCACTAGGTCCTGCAGGTGATTTTCCTTTGGCTTTTCCTGTAAAATTTTAAAGCAACATCTGTAAGCAAAGCTTAGTGAGTTTATAGATTTTCAATATTAACATGCGTGTCAAGCGGAGTCATAAATCTAAGCGTGATATGTCTTGGCTGCCGCTACAGCCCTCATGATTGAGATATAGTATCATAAGATCGGATGATGTTCAAGCCACACTCACGCTTATATCGTGGGGATCAGCCACATACTGGGCTAGCTACCAGTAAGTCAACATGGCAGAACATCGGAGGTCATTACCAAGTTCATAAGAACTGGTGAAATAGCCGGGTCTAGAACAATAGACCATAAGGGCTAATCAAGCTGAATCAATCTTATCAAAAGTCTGATCAATGATGTAATCATATGTCTTAGGAGTCATGATAGCAACGAATCATAAAGCAAAGTCTGAGGTAATATTAAATACAATCTGAAAAGATAAGCAAATAGCTATCATGATTCACTGGGCAACACCCATCCATGGTGTGCACAGGTCTCAATCCAGCTGATAAATGAATGTCAATAAATGTAACAGCATCAATATATCTCAACCGGATCTGTGCATGTTCAATTTGAATATCTATAACTCACAGTTCTGGGTCTTGGTCAAACAGATATAAGAATCTGCCACCTGAGTTATCTCAGGATTTTATCTCTGTCAGTCTATCTTCTTTAAGTCTTTAAATCTTTGTTCAGATAATAACTGAACCTGTTCAAATTCATTCATGATAATATCATGTTAATTTCATCGTCTGTATCATCATCATTATCATGGAATTTCATTATTTCTTTTGGTCATTAAAATCTGTAATTCTATCTGATTCTGATAACTTTCAATTCATCAATTCATTCTAATACATAAAATTTGGTTTCGGGTCCACCCGGATTGAGGATCCGAATTCGGATCAGCCCGGATCCGGACAAATCCGAATTGATCCATCCGAATTAGCATCTATCCGAAATGGGGACCGAATTGGCTACCGAATTCGGACTTGGTTCATCCGAATTCGGTTCATGACACAACCGAAATGATAATCGAATTCGGACCATTAAGGACCCGAAATATTGCATCCGATTTAGGATCAATATAGCATCCGAAATCAGAGCACCATCCGAAATCAATCACTCATCCGAATTCGGTTTCAACCGAATTCGGATCCTAATCTTCATAATTTTCCAGAAATTTGTTCTTCATGTTCTTGGTGATATTCATTCGGATTTTTCATAAAAATTCCCAAAACTTACTTAAATCAACATGCAACTTTATTTTATGTTATATTATCATTTTTGGGTTGATTTTATATATTTTTCCCTATCAATAACATCATATATGGTTCAAAATCATCCAAAATATGACTCTTTTTGTCAAGAACACACTTTCATTAAAATTCCGATTTGATCATGTTTTGGATGATTCTAACCCAAAATCTTTGTTTCTTTAGCATCTATTAACTTCAATTCATCTTAATCTTTCATAAATTTACACATGCAACATAAAAATTCATAACTTTAATTCTTGGTTTCGGTTATACACAAAACCGAACCAAGCATCATATATTTCGAAATTTTAAACGATTGTTACCTCAAATTCTTGTTGTTTGTTGTTGACTGTAACTTCCTTGGCTTTAATCTTCAATTTAATGCAAATTTTATGAAACTTTTTGATGAATTCTTGAAGGATCCGGATGTTTTAGAGAGAGATTAGAGAGAGAGAGTAACTTTTGTATTAATGATCTTAAATGATCATTATTTCAGTTTATATACTTCATTTGACTTTAACCCACTTCTATTTTTTTTTGTATAATACATCTCTTTTATTTTACTCAATTTAAATCATAAATATAATTTAAAATTATATTTACTTAATAAATTTTCATTCTTAATCATTATTTGCAAATACAAATAATATAGCTAGATTATATTATTATCTCAAAATTCATTATTACATAACTGATCAAAAGTTGGGTTGTTACAGAATGGGCTCCACCACGCACAAACTTCGTCCTCGAAGTTAGCTATGTTCGAACAGACTGGGATATGTTGCTTTCATAACATCTCTAGATTCCCAAGACTGATGCGAACCTTTGTGGTGTTTCCACTGAACGAGCACCATCTGTATCTCTTTATTTCTAAGTTTCTTAGTCTTCGAGTCCAAAATACGTTCTGGCTCTTCAACCATGCGAAGCTTCTCATCAATTTGCAGGTTAACGTGTGGTATCTGTACTTCTCTTTCGTCAGCTAAGCTTTTTCTCAAATGACTAACATGGAATACAGGATGTATTCCAGCTAAGTCCGCTGGTAGATCAAGACGATAAGACTGATTTCCAATCTTTTCAATGATCTTGAACGGTCCGATAAATCTCGGAGCTAACTTGTTTCTTTTAATGAACCGTACCACATTCTTCATTGGAGATACTTTCAGCATCACCCAATCGTTAACTGCAAAACTGATTGATCTGTGCCGGTTGTCATAATATGACTTCTGCCTGCTTTGAGCTTCAAGAATATTTCTTCGAACAAGTTGAATCTTTTCATGAGTCAACTGTAGAAGGGCAGGTCCTGCTATTGGCGATTCACCTGTTTCTCGCCAACAGGTAGGAGTTCTGCATTTTCTTCCGTATAGAGCTTCAAAAGGAGCCATCTTGATTGTAGAATGATAACTGTTATTATACGAAAATTCGACCAACGGCAAGTGGTCATCCCAGTTACCACCTAAATCAAGAACGCAGGCACGAAGCATATCTTCAAGAGTTAGAATAGTACGTTCACTCTGGCCATCTGCATTTGGATGATAAGCAGTACTCATGGAAATCCGAGTACCCATCCCATCTTGTAGTGCTTGCCAGAATCTGGATGTGAAGCGACTATCACGATCAGAAACGATAGACTTTGGCACCCCGTGTCGAGAAATTATTTCAGTGATGTATATCTGTGCCAATCTATCGAGGGAATATGTTTCTTTCATTGGAATAAAATGTGCTGATTTAGTTAAACGATCAACGACTACCCAGATAGAGTCGTGTTGTCTTTTGGTCTTTGGCAGCTTCGTAATGAAGTCCATTGTTATATGCTCCCACTACCATTCAGGAACTGGCAGTGGTTGCATATCCCCGAAGGGCTTCTGATGTTCTGCCTTAACCATCTGACATACTCTGCAGCTTTCAACACATTTTCCAATGTCCTTCTTCATTCCTGGCCACCAGTAATCGGCTTTCAGATCAAAATACATCTTTGAACTGCCAGGATGAATAGATAACTTGGACTGATGAGCTTCGGACAGAAGAGTGCTACGAATAGAACCATATTTAGGAACCCAGATTCGGTTTCCCTTGAGACAGTGAAGTCTCAAATGGTTCAGAGTTAGAAATTGTAGTTGCCCTTTTAGATTTTCAGAATCTATGTTCTCTTCTTTCAGCGCTTCAGTTTGAGCAACTCGAATATCTTCAATAAGATCAGAAGAGAATATAACTGGAGTTGGGGCATAACAGCACTTTTCTGGATATACTTTTCTACTCAACGCATCCGCGACAACATTTGCTTTGCCGGGATGATATAAGATCTCGCAGTCATAATCCTTGATAAGCTCCAAGGATCGACGCTGTTTCATGTTCAGATCTTTTTGAGTGAAAAGATATTTGAGACTCTTATGATCGGTGTAGAGCTGACACCGAGTCCCATATAGATAGTGACACCAGATTTTCAAAGCAAAGGTAACGGCAGCCAACTCAAGGTCATGAGTTGGTGCACTTTTCTCGTAGTCTTTTAATTGCCTTGAAGCATAGGCAATGACTTTTCCCCTTTGCATTAGAACACATCCTAAACCAGTACCAGAGGCATCGCTATAGACGACGAAATCATCATTACCTTCTGGCAAGGCTAGGATCGGCGCTTGAATAAGTTTCTGTTTCAGAATGTCAAATGCCTCTTGCTGTTTATCGGTCCAAACGAAAGGAGTATTCTTTCGTGTTAACATTGTAAGCGGTACAGCAATCTTTGAGAAGTCCTTTATGAATCGCCGATAATAACCGGCCAATCCAAGGAAACTTCTTATCTCGGAGGCATTGCGAGGTGTTTGCCACTTCTGAACAGCCTCGACTTTAGACGGATCAACGGATATTCCTTCGCCAGAAACAACATGGCCAAGGAACTGAATCTATAAGAATCAAGATAAAAATTCAAGTTCTGATGTGAATCATAGAATAGTTAAGGAAACAGCTCAAGACATATATAATAGAGATTATACCTGTCTGAGCCAGAATTCGCACTTAGAAAACTTTGCGTAGAGTCTTTCTTTTCTTAACAACTCTAGCAACTGTCGCAGATGGACGGAATGATCAGCCTCCGTTTTGGAGTAAATCAGAATGTCGTCTATGAATACGATAACTGATTTATCCAACATTGGTCTGCACACGCGATTCATGAGATCCATGAATGCCGCTGGTGCATTTGTCAGTCCGAAAGGCATTACGAGAAATTCGTAATGACCGTATCTTGTACGGAAGGCTGTCTTCGGAATATCCTCATCTCTGACTTTTAACTGATGATACCCAGAACGGGGATCTATTTTCGAAAAGTAACTGGCTCCTTGTAACTGATCAAACAGATCATCGATTCTGGGCAGAGGATACTTATTCTTTATTGTAACCTTGTTCAACTCGCGGTAGTCGATGCACATACGGAAAGTTCCGTCTTTCTTTTTGACAAATAAGACAGGTGCACCCCACGGAGATGAACTTGGTCGGATAAACCCCTTCTCTAACAGCTCTTGCAGTTGCTTAGACATTTCTTGCATTTCTGCAGGTGCAAGTCTGTATGGAGCTTTTGCGATAGGAGCCGCACCAGGAACCAAGTCAATACTAAACTCGACTTGACGTTCCGGTGGCACTCCGGAAATGTCATCAGGAAATACGTCTGGGAACTCGCAGACTATCGGAATATCAGACAGAGATTTCTTTTCAGGGTTGGATTCAGATAAGGCATAGCACAGATAGGATTCGTGACCCTTGGATAGATACTTATAAGCTTTATCAATAGAAATGAAGCAGTGATCACCTTTTCGCTTCTCGCCCTTGATCTCAAGTACTCGACCGTCTGAAGACTTGATTCTGATGACTCGCCGGTTGCAGATAATTGTAGCCTCGTTGTTCATTAGCCAATCCATGCCGATGATGACATCAAACTCTTTTAATGGAATCGGGATGAGATCGAGGTTGAATACGATGTTATTTACGAGCAGAGTGCAGTTTCGGTAGACAGATTCAGCCATAACAAAATTGTTACTGGCTGTCTCAATATCAAGTATTATGGGAAGCTTTGATGGAGCTTTATGTAGCCTTTGTGCAAAAGATGTGGATATAAAAGAACGACTGGCGCCGGAATCGAATAATACTCTAGGAGGAATGGAGTTAAGTAAGAACATACCGGTAACCACATCAGGTGTTTCTTTCGCTTCTTCTGTTGTTATCTGAAAGGCTCGGGTTCTTGCAGTCGGCGTTGCAGCAGAACTCTTAACTGTAGACCCTCCAGCTGATGACTGAGACTGATAACGCGGCCCGCTACGACACTGATACATAAAGTGTCCCCTTTTTCCACATTTTGCACATCCACGTCCCTGCTGTGGACACTCTTCACTACTGTGACCGATCATATTGCACGCAAAGCAAGTAACATCTTCTGGATTGCACAACCCCATGTGCGACTTTCTGCATCGCTTGCAGAATCGTGGCTCGTTTGTGAGGGAGTAAACTTGTGCTTTCTGTTGTGAACTATGCTAATGGGATTGCTGAGATTGTGACTGAGACTTATTTGGCCTAAAGAATCTGCCAAATCGCTGTTTCTTTGGAGGAGACGGATTCATCGGGTTAGTAGACGGAGCGTATAGCTGATCGCCGTACTCTAAGTATCCTCGCTCAATCTGTCTCGCTGCTTCTACCATTTCCAGATAACTCTTATATTTGATCGCACTCATGGGATGTCGATATCTGGGATTGAGTCCTACTCGGAACCTATTCATTTTCCTTTCCTCTGTTGCCACTTGGTAAGAAGAGTAGCCACATAATCTCGAAAATTCGTGCTCGTATTCGTCGACTGTCTTCGTTCCCTGAGTCAGCTGCATCAGTTGTACTTCCATTTTATCTCGCTGATCGACCGGGCAGTACTTTGCATTGAACATTTCAAGAAACTGCTCCCATTCTAAAGTCTGAATCACCTCCTCACCATAGATACTTCGCTGGGTTTTCCACCAGGCACGAGCAGCTCCAACAAACAACGCAGACGCGTAGCTCACTTTCTTAGAATCTAAACAGTCAGAGATTCTAAAAATTTCTTCCGTATGACTGATCCAATCCATCGCCTGAATCGGATCCACAGTACCCTCGAAGTTCAGGGCACCGCTCGCTTTAAAATCTTTAAATTTGCAGCCTTTTGGCTGAGCTATTTGGGTTTCTGGATTTGAATTATCAGAATCAGATTCATTGGTCTGGACTTGCTTTTCTTTTCTCTTATTTTTCTTTTCTTCGCGTCTTTTAGCTTCGGCCTCATCTCTGGCACGAAACTGTTCTTGCATCATTTTGTTTTGTTGTTCTGAGTGTTGGGCTAGAAATTGTTGCATCATTTCAAACATTTGTTGTTGATTCATGTTGCTGGGAATATCACCTGATCCTGATCCTGACATCTTCTACTGAAAATTACAAGCATTTAACTATCAGTTTATAGACTTAGATCTATGTACCCTTTTTCCCATCCTAACAGTCTGTACATCCTATCTCAGTTCAAACCACCTAAATGATTGATACATATGTATTGCTTCAGTTTGAGATCAAGTATACTTACGTAATACTTGATTCACTCAAACTAGTGCTCTGATACCATCCTGTGAAGACCTCCCCTTCCGGGTCAGTCCTCAGAGTCTAGGTCCCATATCATGCAATACGATATCAACCATACTAAGATAGGGTAATTAATTGCGGAATATTAAATTACAAGTACAAACATTTTAGGATTAAGTTCATTACAAATTACAGATTTTCAAATTAAAGTTATAAAAAGGGTAACATCTAATCTAATCATCACATCAAACATTACATCAAGTCTACCCAGAACCACCACATTTGATGTCTTCCAATCAGAACCAGATAATTGTTGAGTAGTGGTCTAAGAAAGCTTCAAAACTTGGATTTCTTGATGACCTAAGCACTAGGTCCTGCAGGTGATTTTCCTTTGGCTTTTCCTGTAAAATTTTAAAGCAACATCTGTAAGCAAAGCTTAGTGAGTTTATAGATTTTCAATATTAACATGCGTGTCAAGCGGAGTCATAAATCTAAGCGTGATATGTCTTGGCTGCCGCTACAGCCCTCATGATTGAGATATAGTATCATAAGATCGGATGATGTTCAAGCCACACTCACGCTTATATCGTGGGGATCAGCCACATACTGGGCTAGCTACCAGTAAGTCAACATGGCAGAACATCGGAGGTCATTACCAACTTCATAAGAACTGGTGAAATAGCCGGGTCTAGAACAATAGACCATAAGGGCTAATCAAGCTGAATCAATCTTATCAAAAGTCTGATCAATGATGTAATCATATGTCTTAGGAATCATGATAGCAACGAATCATAAAGCAAAGTCTGAGGTAATATTAAATACAATCTGAAAAGATAAGCAAATAGCTATCATGATTCACTGGGCAACACCCATCCATGGTGTGCACAGGTCTCAATCCAGCTGATAAATGAATGTCAATAAATGTAACAGCATCAATATATCTCAACCGGATCTGTGCATGTTCAATTTGAATATCTATAACTCACAGTTCTGGGTCTTGGTCAAACAGATATAAGAATCTGTCACCTGAGTTATCTCAGGATTTTATCTCTGTCAGTCTATCTTCTTTAAGTCTTTAAATCTTTGTTCAGATAATAACTGAACCTGTTCAAATTCATTCATGATAATATCATGTTAATTTCATCGTCTGTATCATCATCATTATCATGGAATTTCATTATTTCTTTTGGTCATTAAAATCTGTAATTCTATCTGATTCTGATAACTTTCAATTCATCAATTCATTCTAATACATAAAATTTGGTTTCGGGTCCACCCGGATTGAGGATCCGAATTCGGATCAGCCCGGATCCGGACAAATCCGAATTGATCCATCCGAATTAGCATCTATCCGAAATGGGGACCGAATTGGCTACCGAATTCGGACTTGGTTCATCCGAATTCGGTTCATGACACAACCGAAATGATAATCGAATTCGGACCATTAAGGACCCGAAATATTGCATCCGATTTAGGATCAATATAGCATCCGAAATCAGAGCACCATCCGAAATCAATCACTCATCCGAATTCGGTTTCAACCGAATTCGGATCCTAATCTTCATAATTTTCCAGAAATTTGTTCTTCATGTTCTTGGTGATATTCATTCGGATTTTTCATAAAAATTCCCAAAACTTACTTAAATCAACATGCAACTTTATTTTATGTTATATTATCATTTTTGGGTTGATTTTATATATTTTTCCCTATCAATAACATCATATATGGTTCAAAATCATCCAAAATATGACTCTTTTTGTCAAGAACACACTTTCATTAAAATTCCGATTTGATCATGTTTTGGATGATTCTAACCCAAAATCTTTGTTTCTTTAGCATCTATTAACTTCAATTCATCTTAATCTTTCATAAATTTACACATGCAACATAAAAATTCATAACTTTAATTCTTGGTTTCGGTTATACACAAAACCGAACCAAGCATCATATATTTCGAAATTTTAAACGATTGTTACCTCAAATTCTTGTTGTTTGTTGTTGACTGTAACTTCCTTGGCTTTAATCTTCAATTTAATGCAAGTTTTATGAAACTTTTTGATGAATTCTTGAAGGATCCGGATGTTTTAGAGAGAGATTAGAGAGAGAGAGTAACTTTTGTATTAATGATCTTAAATGATCATTAATATTTCAGTTTATATACTTCATTTGACTTTAACCCACTTCTATTTTTTTTGTATAATACATCTCTTTTATTTTACTCAATTTAAATCATAAATATAATTTAAAATTATATTTACTTAATAAATTTTCATTCTTAATCATTATTTGCAAATACAAATAATATAGCTAGATTATATTATTATCTCAAAATTCATTATTACATAACTGATCAAAAGTTGGGTTGTTACAATACCTATCGACACCTTGCCCACATTTTAACATATCTTACCTTACTTCTTGTACACCTACCTGCTTTACCCATATCATTTGATACATTTGTAAATAAACAAGATTTTACAAAATATATAAATGAATTGAAATCCTACAAGCCAAACACATGACATGATTCAAATCCTGTCATATTTGAATCATGTCATTTTCAAATGCTATCATTTTTAAATCATGATATATCAAAATCATGTAATCCAAACGCTACCTTCAACCTGTCAGTTTTTTGTGATAAAAAACCCAAACCATTTTTCGTTGCATAGAAAACCCCGAACTAACTAAAAATCAGTAAATCAATGTTTTATCAATGGGTAACCGGCTGAAACCAGTTATTAATCCTACATTGACCGGTAAATAACCTACGTGGAATAAAATTTAATTGTTGAAACCGCTTGCCAAATATTACACATCATTTTAACCCCCGTTGATAGTTTTTAATCGTAATTTTTAAACGGGATTACATCATCAACGGAGGTTTAAATGATGTGTAATAGTTAGCAACCGGTTTCAATAAGTAAAATATATTCCACGTAGGTTATTTACCGGTCCACGTAGGATTAATAAACGGTTTCAACCGGTTACCTATTGATAAAACATTGATTTACTGATTTTTAGTTAGTTCGGGGTTTTCTATGCAACGAAAAATGGTTTGGGGTTTTAATCACAAAAAAATGACAAATTAAGGGTTTTTTGCGCAATTATCCCTACTTTTTATGAACAAACCTGAGGTGATGTTTGACAAACATTTTGGGTTTGTATTTAATCCGTAAGACATGAAAAATATATAGCAAGTGTAAGACAGAGTATTAATGATAAGTGAAGTTTTGATACTCAAAATCATTCATTTAAAATAATGTTTTATTGTAAATTAATGAAGATATATATGGGATTGTTAAACCATAAAAATTACAAAGTACAAAAAGTTTAAATCTTTATTTGAGTCTAATATTAATTAAATTATGTTAACTAGAATTTTGAGGCCCACACATTTGGTGTGGCCCTGTGCAAGTGAACACTTTGCACACCTCTTGAGCCGACCATGACTTGGATTAACGAGAATATGATATCTGTATCTTTTAATTTTTATTAATAAAATAAAATTATAGTAATTTATTTATAAAAAAAATACTCTGATTAGGATTTCTGTTTTGGAAACTTACAAATATCGTTTTATATCTTTCAATTTTCATGGTCATCTCTGTTTATCCAACTGTGTTTTTTTACTATTAGATTCTTATCCAAACTTCTCATCTTCAATATATTACCAAAGTTTAAACTCAGTCACGGATTAGACAAATTTACTGGCCGGGATGATCTTTGTGCTGCTGTCTATATGTACAAATTCATGTATAATTTTATTATTTTTGGACTGTATGAGTATTTCTTGTTTGATTATCAAAGTTCCATGTTTCATTCAATAACGAAAGTAGAGATATAAATACAAAAGGATGGGCCAACGGGCCAATGAACCAATAACATAAAATAGGCTAAACATCATTATCTATATAAACCATCGGTTAATAGTCCCCCGCAGTTTGAGGGGGAGAAGGACGAACACTCAAACTGGAACGAAAATCAGCAAATAGTTGAAACGGTAGACCTTTGGTGAAGATATCAGCATACTGGTAGCGTGAAGGAACATGAAGAACACGAATATGTCCGGCCGCCACTTTGTCACGGACAAAATGAATGTCAATCTCGATGTGTTTCGTGCGTTGATGTTGAACAGGATTCGAAGACAGGTATACAGCACTAACATTGTCGCAGTACACAATTGAAGCAGATTACAAGGGAAGATGTAACTCACACAGAAGGTTACGAATCCATGCAGTTTCAGCGACAACATTAGCGACACCTCGGTATTCGGCTTCGGCGCTGGAGCGAGAAGTAGTATTTTGACGTTTGGATGACCAAGAGATGATGTTGTCACCCAAAAACACGCAGTATCCAGATGTGGATCGACGGGTGCTCGGACACCCAGCCCAATCAGCGTCTGTGTCGGCTGTGAGTTGAAGCAAGGGGGACCGGAAAAGCTGGAGGCCAAGATCAGCGGTGCCACGAATGTAGCGCAGAACTCGTTTCAAAGCATTTAGATGAGGCTCTCGTGGATCATGCATGTGGAGGCAAATTTGTTGGACAGAGTATGCTATGTCCGGGCGAGTGAATGTAAGATACTGTAGAGCACCTGCGAGACTGCGGTATAATTCAGGATCAGAGACCGGAGTGCCATCCGGACCAAGTTTGCTTTCACTGTCAACTGGAGTGCGACATGGGTTACAATTAAGCATGTGAGCACGTTCGAGAATTTCCATGGCATATTTGGATTGGGAGAGGAACAAGCCGGACGAGTTGCGAACCACGGAAATGCCCAGAAAATAATTTAGCGAACCAAGATCAGTCATGGCGAACTCTGTGTGAAGCAATGCAATAATCCGCTGTAGAAGAGCCGTAGACGAAGCCGTGAGAATAATGTCATCAACGTACAGGAGGAGGTATGCAAGTTCAGACCCACGTCGGAAGATAAAAAGTGAGGTGTCAGTTTTGCTGTGAATGAACCCGACACGTGTGGCAAAGGAAGCAAAACGTTGAAACCAGGCTCGTGGAGCCTGTTTGAGGCCGTATAGGGATTTCTGTAGGAGGCAGACATAATCAGGATGAGTAGCATGCTTAAACCCCGGAGGTTGATGCATATAGACGGTCTCAGAAAGGTTGCCATGAAGGAAGGCATTTTTGACATCTAATTGGTGAATAGGCCAATCACGAGAGACCGCAAGGCTTAGGACAGTACGTATTGTTGCAGGTTTGACCACAGGGCTAAAGGTCTCATCACAGTCAACTCCTTTTTGTTGGCTCCGTCCATTTGCAACCAAACGGGCTTTGTACCTACTCAGAGTACCATCAGCATGATACTTATGTCTAAACAGCCACATAGAACGAACAATATTAACTTTTGGTGGCCGCGGGACAAGCTTCCACGTACCGTTTTTAAGTAATGCATTAAATTCATCTTTCATAGCATTTTGCCAGTCAGGGGATTGAAGAGCAGTGAGGTAAGAGGTAGGAAGAGGGGAGACGTGAGAGACGTTGAGATTGAGACGATTGACCGGTTTTGTGATGCCAGATTTGGAGCGTGTGACCATGGGATGAGGTGGAGGAGGTGAGGGTTGGGATGATTGGTTAGGAGGAGAGGGGACCGAAGAGGAGACTGGAGAATTGGGAGAAGTGGGGATGAGTGTGGGTGCGGAAGTTTTGTTTGTGAGAATGGAGCGAGCGATGGGGGAGGGTTCAGGGGAATCTATAGGGGGTGTGTTTTGGGAGGTGGTGGTAGATGGTATGGTCGGAAAGGGAAATTGGGATTCGTCAAAATTAACATGACGGGAGATGATGATTTTGTGAGTGACGATGTCGAGACAGCGATAGCCTCGGTGGAAAGACACAGGGGGTGGAACGAGGTTGGAGCTTGTGAGATGGAATGATGTAGGGGTAGCAGAGGCATCCGAAGACACGAAGATGGGAATAGGTGGGAGGTTTGTTGAAAAGTTTCGTGAAAGGAATGGTATTTTGGATGGTAGTGGATGGTAGGATGTTATGTAAGTGGACAGCCATGAATAGGGCTTCCACCCAAAACCGAGGCGGTAAGTGAGCTTGAAATAGGAGAGCGCGGATAGAATTATTTATGGTACGAATCATGCGTTCAGATTTCCCGTTTTGTTGGGATGTTTGAGGACAAGAGAAACGAAATTGGATGCCAGCACTTTGAAAGAGATTATGTTGAGGTGTGTTATCAAATTCACCACCATGATCACACTGAAACGCTTTGATTTCTTTTTGAAATTGAGTTTTAACGTACGCTCGAAATTGTTGAAACTTGACAAACGCATCACTTTTATTTTTAAGAGGATACACCCACAGGAAATGAGAAAAGTGATCAAGAAACAGAACATAGTACTTAAAACCACCATTGCTCGTAATAGGTGATGTCCATAAATCGGAATGTATTATATCAAACGACTCATTAACGACAGTACTTGAAGAATAGAATGGGTGTCTGATATTTTTGCCTAGTTGACACGCGTGACACAAACTTGAAGGTTTGGTAGTATTACAATTAATGAAATTACTAGAAATAAGAAAACGAAGCACATCGTCTCCCGGATGACCGAGGCGTTGGTGCCAGGTGGTGTGACTGGTTGTGTGACTGGAAGACAGAAAAGCAGATTGATTGATGGTGAAAAGCGGGTACAAGTCGCCGTCACTGTCACAACGTAGTAGTTGTTGACTAGTCGTGAGATCTTTCA
The DNA here is from genome assembly GCA_020465985.1 of Centrapalus pauciflorus. Classification (NCBI taxonomy): domain Eukaryota; kingdom Viridiplantae; phylum Streptophyta; class Magnoliopsida; order Asterales; family Asteraceae; genus Centrapalus; species Centrapalus pauciflorus. Next base: position 188,006 of record JAANYP010005500.1, on the reverse strand, counting down.
CAGAAAAACCAAACTTGTCAAATTCAACACTACAATTGTTGTCACGAGTGAAACGACGAACTGAGATAAGGTTTTTGATTATCTGAGGGGTGACAAGAACGTTTTTTAAATATAGAGGACGATGAGATGTTGACAAAATGCTATGGCCGGTGGTGGTAGCGGGAATAGTAGCCCCGTTTCCAACAACGATAGAGGGAAGTAATGAATTATTAAAAACAGTAGTAAGGTTACCTGTGTCCGCGGAGATATGCGAGGTAGCACCGGTGTCCATGTACCACCCAGAGTTAAGATTGTTCGCCGGTGGCTGGAAAGGCAAAGTACTGAATGCTTGAGGAAACGTAGTAGGTTGAGGTGGGTAGGGTTGGAGTTGTGGTTTGTTGGGGCATTGTTGGATTTGCGAAAGTAGGGGGTTGTGTGTTTGACATTTTAGAGATTAAAGGGTTGTTTCCGGTTGGTTACCGGCGAGATAAGGCTGGAGCATTGGCGGCGGCCGATTAGGGTGAGGGCGGTGCCGCGGCGGTTTTAGGGTTTTAGGCGGCGGCGGGTATATAGATTGGTGGTGCAGAGAGCATCCGGAACAGAGAGAGCGGTGGTGATAGGCGGCAGTTCACCGGCCGGAGAGACAGAGAGGGAGAAGGTGAGAGGAGGAAGCAGAAAGCGGCGGCGACGCCAAGGGTTTAGCGGTGGCGTCGTCTAGGTGTTTCAGGCTGCGGCGATTTTGGAGGAGAAGCCGAGAGAGGCGGCGGCGCCAAGGGTTCAGCAGTGGCGACGGTTGGGGTTTGCAGGCAGCGTATTAGGGTTTTGGTGGAGAGATGGAGCGGCGGCAGGTTGACGGAGATAGGGTTTGAGGCGGCCGCAGGTAAAGGAGACGGCGGCTAGGGTTTGAGGCGGTTGGGGAGATGTCGATTAGGGTTTAGGGTGTCACAGGAAGTATTGGCAGCAGAGGGTGGTCGTTGGCAGTGGCGGTGAGCGGCGGTAGGCGGCGGCGCAGGGAAGCCGCCGCCGGCGGCGGCCGTTTTAGGGTTAGGGTTAGGAGATGGAGATGGAGAAAGAGAGGGTAGGGATTAGGGTTAGGGTTATTGCTCTGATACCATGTTTGATTATCAAAGTTCCATGTTTCATTCAATAACGAAAGTAGAGATATAAATACAAAAGGATGGGCCAACGGACCAATGAACCAATAACATAAAATAGGCTAAACATCATTATCTATATAAACCATCGGTTAATATTTTTGATTCAGATCGACAACTTGCGACTCAAGATCATCTGTCCGCCAATGATATTTAAGTACCATATATTCTAACAGTATATAATTACACACCTACTTTTTTAAAACTCATCAAACTAATATATATATGATCCTCGATCCATTTAAGTGGAGAACTGCATTTAGTTTGACCAACTGACCAAGAATAAAATATTCCAAGCTTAATGAATACTTGGGACCCGCAAATAGTCAAATATATTTGAAGTATTAAATCAATCATCTGAAATATATATTTAATCAATTTTGTAAAGCATGATACTTTTGAATCTGACTTTTTAAATCTTAGAAGCTAGCGGCATGCCTAGCTCTCTCTATATATATATATTATGTATCTCAATTTTAATCAAATAATTCTACAGATTTGTCTTTAAACCAAAAAAAGGAAAGAAGCAAAATAATAAAGGAATGGCTTCACAATTTTTCATCAGTTCATTGCCCAAATCCGATTGTGTATTTTCAATCAATGCTCAACATCCATGCCAGTTGGTCTGTTCTTCCTCAGCAAAAAGTTCTTGGGTTTGGGGGTTCAGGTCTTTGCGTGTTACGCCCCATGCCACCATTGCAATGGCGCCATCGACCCAAGCCAACCAGTTGGTTGAGATAAAGTTTGGCAGCCAGCTGCCCATGTATAATCTTTCAAACGTATGTTTTTATATACTTATTTTTTGTGTTGCTACGATGATTAATTATTTATCTTTCCTGTAAAGCTATCAACACTAGCTACCATTTTTTTATTACCATAATACCATTTTTGTTTCAACCGAAACCGAAAAACCTTTCCGATTTTGAGGTTAACCGAACCGAAATTTTAATTATTTTCGGTTTGGTTAACCGAACCGAAAAAACCTTCGGTTTCGGTTTAGGTTCACGATTTTGGTGACGGACGGTTAGCCGAAAAACCAAAAAAATTTAATTTTATATTTTAACTTCTATGCTTATAAATATTAACATTTATCCCAACAATAATTTAAAATTTTAATTTATCTTGTTAAATCCAAAGCTACAAAAAACTATAGTAGAACATTTTAATTTATATATAAAGGTTATAATTAAGCTAGTTTTCTAGTTTCTATTATATTTTTAAAGATAATATTTAATTTTTCAAAGATATTTTATAGATAATTTATAGTTTTATTCATCGCTATTATTATCTTTGGCATTTGAAATTTTTAGAAATTATTTTTTTGGAATTTTTTAATTTGAAGTTAATTTATTAATTAAGAAATGGTTAACTGGTTAACCGAATGACCGAACCGAAAAAACCGATCGGTTAACCGGTATTTTCGGTTTAGGTTTAGGTTCACGAATTCTCCGAACCGGTATATCCGGTTAACCATCCGAAATGCAATTTCGGTTCGGTTAACCATCCATGAACACCCCCTCCACAAGTACCACTTGGTTAGGAAAACAATATTGTTAGGTCGATCAAAGACGCTTTGATTGCTATGATAATTATCTAATTTGCTCGATCAATAAATTCACTTTAATCTATTTTGGATGATTGATAGGTTGTTTCTTCCGACGTAGATGCTACCAATAAAATTTCTGAACTTACCGAAAAGACAAGAAGAGCGTTGATGACGGCTTCAAACCCCAGAATGACTATGAAGCTAGTTGATACAGTTCAAAGATTAGGAATAGGGTGCAGCTTCAAAAAAGAGATCGATAAAATTTTACACGATCTCGATCATGGTCAGCTGGATGATGATTTATACACTGTAGCACTACGTTTTCGCCTTCTTCGACACAATGGCCACCATATTAATCCTGGTATATTTTGGTCTTGACATTATTAATTAAAGTTCAATGCAAATTATAATCTATTTCAGTACGTGTTCATCAAGTTATCCAAATATATTGGCACCACTGACTGAATACACACACACAATTCCGATAAATTTTGATCATGAAGGACAGCAAAGTTAGCTACACTAATTTTTCACCCAATACAATCACATGTATGCTAGTAATAGAAACAACAGGAATTTATTATTCCTTCAACCTAAATTAAATGTTCATAATTGTGTTTGAAATTGTCTCAAAATAAGTGTATATTTACAAAAATAGATAGTTATAATTTATTTAGTTTTAATGATAAATCCATGTTAATTTACAAAGTTGTTGTCTGTCATAAGAAATTGATTAATTAAAAAATAATCATAAATTAATTGTATGATGTCATTTAAACATATATAAGTTGTAATCATGACATATTTCCTAAAAGTGTATACAAGAAAACTGTTGAAAAGTGATGGAAAACTGCTAAAATTCATTAGATGTAATAATAAACTGTTAGAACATTGTGTCTGATGTTTTGTTTCCACACTTTAATACATTTTTTTTGTGCTAAACGTAATTTTTGGCCTCTGAAATAGATGTTTTCAGACCATTCATGGATGCAAATGGTAAATTCAAAGAGTCACTCATTGAAGATACAGAGGCATTGGTGAGTTTATATGAAGCTTCATATTTGGGTGCAAACGGCGAACACATTCTATCACAGGCCCAGGAATTTACTACAGGTCACCTCAAAAAATCGGTTTCACAGTTAGAACCAAAACGACGTAAACAAGTTCTCCAGAGTTTAGAGCTACCAAGGCACCTGAGAATGGCTAGATTAGAAGCAAGAAGTTATATCAAAGAATATGAAAACGAAAAGGATCACATCCCAGTTTTGCTAGAACTTGCAAAGCTTGATTACAATCAAGTCCAATCACTCCACCAAACGGAGCTGGCTGAGATAACTAGGTCATTAATATTAAACCCTAATCGATGTGATAATAACTAGGTTCAGTGTATGTCTAATATCTGTTGCATTCTAATTTATATAAATTCCATAAGCATGTGTTTTGATTTTTCAGGTGGTGGCAGCATTTGGGTCTAGTGACTAAGCTAACTTTTGCACGAGATCGCCCACTTGAGTGTTTTCTATGGACCGTGGGGCTGTTACCTGAGCGAAAATACTCAGCCAATAGAATTGAGTTGGCTAAGACAATTTCAATTTTGCTGGTCATCGATGATATATTTGACACCTATGGCTCATATGATGATCTTGTACTTTTCACAAAAGCAATTCAAAGGTTCGACTAATAATTTTTTTTATCGTATTTTTTGAGCATATCGATCTTCTAAACTGATATATATTGTTGTATGTAGATGGGATTTAGATGAAATAAAACAACTACCCGAATACATGAAAATATGCTACATGGCATTGTATAACACCACCAATGAAATTTGTTATGAAGTCCTCAAAGAACATGGGTTAAGTGTCCTGCCATTTCTCCGCAAGACGGTATACTTTCATCATTTTACCATAATAGAGTTTATTATTTGTTGAATATAACCATAAATAGATGATATTTTTTGTCCATTTAATTCTAGTGGATTGACATGATTGAAGCCTTCATGGTGGAAGCTGAATGGGTAAAAAAGGGAACTGCACCAAATCTCAAAGACTACATAGAGAATGGGGTTACAACGGCAGGGACATACATGGCACTGGTGCATCTATTCTTTCTAATGGGCGAAGGCGTTACTACCGAAAATATGATAAATCTTCTTGACTCATACCCTAACTTCTTTTCCGTTGCCGGAACAATTCTTCGTCTTTGGGATGATCTGGGAACTTCAAAGGTACTTGTTTATCAATAAGATCGTTCGTTGTTCCTCACAGACTTAGTGACAAGTAGATGAATGCTCCAAAAATATATTTTTGAGATAAATAATGGGCGGCTCTAATTAAATTAAGTAGCAAAGTACGTATGTGGAATACCCCAAAATATATTTGGTGTTTTACGGTGCCCCAAAATGGAAAACAAAAAATTTGTTAAATGAACAATAATTGTAACTTTGAGACCATTAAACATACAGTGAATGATTATACAAGGTTTAATTAATGACTTAAACTTAGGTTTTTGTTTGGTTCACAATATAAAATTTAAAGAAATAAAATTTAATTTGTAGTACGTATATATGTTTACTGGTAGAAGCATGGAATAATGTTTAACATTAGATAACGGTATATATGGTTTTGAAGTATTTAAGGAATCCAAATTATACTACAATAGCTAGCTAAGAATGATTAATTAATCCAACCATTGATTAATTTTGATATGATTTAAACAAATTTTTATTTATTATATACATTTGTTATCTAAATTTCAAGCACATTATAAGTAAATTCCATTTCATCAAAATTCATTCTGTGATTGAGCCAAACGAGGCCTAATTTTCTTTTCCTTTTCATGTGGTCATAAATTAAATACCTACAGGAGGAACAAGAAAGAGGGGATGTTGCATCAAGCATACAATTATTCATGAAAGAGAAGAATATTACGAGCGAGGAAGACGGAAGGAAACAAATCTTGAAGCTTATCCACACATTGTGGGAAGAAATGAATGTGGCACTGGTTAAAACGAATATATTTCCCCATTCAATCATCCAAGTTGCCCTCAACATGTCTAGAGCTTCCCAAGTTGTCTATCAACATGATGAACTTAGTTATTTTTCTAGTGTAGACAATCATGTCAGATCTCTCTTCTTCACACCTGTTGGTATCTAGCAATGTAATTGGAATTAATTAATCTTTTCAATATATTCTATTTTGAGTTTATGGCTGGTGGCCGTCAGGAACGGAACTTGGACATTTTCATTGGAGGGTGTGTGTGTGTGTGTATATATATATATATATATATATATATATAGAATATGGTTCGTGTGAGTACCTAAAAAATGCAGAGTACCGTGAGTACCTGTGAACACACGGGTTTAAGATGTGAACATGCTCCGAAAAGAAAAAATTTTTTAAAAATTTTTTTCATATTCATTTAGATACAAATAATATAAGCATATTTGTAAAAGAAATACACACATTCACACTTCGTAGCCTCTTAAAAGTCATGTGAACGTGGAAAAATTCATGTGAACATGCTTAGCTGTGAACATACGTTCACAACAGTGCAGTTCATGTGAACTTGCACGTTTCACATAGTTATAGTGTGTGTTTATGTGTGATTTTTTGCAAGTAGTCTTATATTATTAGTTTAAACATGATTATGAAAAAAAATTTCAAAAAAAATAATTTTAAGCGAGGTACCTCCGGTACTCCGCAAAACTAGTGGTACTCATTTGAACCCAAATCTATATATATATATATATATATATATATATATATATATATATATATATATATATATATATATATATATATATATATATATATAAATATGTGTGTGTAGGGTTGGGATCATTGCAGAATGTTAATTTAGTGCAGAACTATAGAACCAATCTAAACCATTGGATTATAATATAACACCAGTGATAAGATGATAATTATGCAATTAACATTGAATTAATAGTAGTCTACCAAGTTTGACTGCCCACTTTGACCATTTTTTACTATTTTAATATCGAATGTACATGCAATGTTGCATATATGATATATTGCACTACTTCGACGTTGAATCTATCTATATCTATATCTATATATATATTAATAAAGTAAAATGTTTAGTGACACGTGTCAAGTTCTCAACTAATCAAATTTTCATTTTCCCTCCTAATTTTCCTAAAATAATTCTTTCATTTATTCTTTTAAGTACTTTGAAAAACTAATACTGATTACTATCGAATTTAACCGATGAAAGTCAATATATTTAAATGTTTTTTAAATATTAAAATCTATATTCATTAATTTTGATTTAAATTTAAAATTATGTTACCAACATAATCAATTTTAATAATGAATACAAGTTTTCTGATATATGATAGCATGATTTTAAATTATTTATAACTGTACAATAATAAAATATATCTTAATATTGACTATAACAATATAATATAGTTGATACATTATTAATGTTATTATATTATAAATATGTTTTTGATTATAGATGCAATTATTTTCTTATATTGACTATTTGTTTAATATAATTAGCTTATGACAATTTGAATTTCTTATTTCATATAACTTCAATAATTTTTATGTTATTTTAGTATCTATACTTTATTATATTTGTAATTATATTTTAGTGTTATATATTTTATTAAGAAAAACAATCTTTTATCAAATATACTCACGTAATACGTGGGTTGCTTAACTAGTATGTTATATAAACTGTAATTCGACATTGAATGATCTCGATATAATATATTGAATGACCGACTGGGTAAAAAAATTTTTTACGAAAAATAAACACGTAAATTTTTTTTGAAAAAAAATATATCATGACCGTTCTCGTTAAATCCACCAACTTGACTACTAATTTTGACCATTATTTTGGCTTTGTCAATATTCAATGTATATGCAGTGTTGCATATATGATATATAGTATTACATTCGACGTTGAATATACGATATCAAGTGTTCATTCGACATTGAATGATCTCGTCATGCTATATTGCATCGTGGTCTGGTTAAAAAAATTTTTTACGAAAAATAAACATGTAAAATTTTGTCAAAAAAAATATATCATGACAGGTCTCGTTTTAAAGAGTATAAAATTCTCGTTTTTATGGTATAATTTTTTTGATTTAAAAATTATTCATATTAATGTTATCTTAATTTAAAGAAAAATGATAATTATTTTGCTAATATCAATCTTTTTACGATTTCCAATCTTTTTCATCTTTACAAAAATTAAATTATCTTTAATACCAATATTTTTTTCATTAATTCCAAACTTGATCGTTTTAATCAAGACATTAGATTAATTTAATCTATGGACGATATTGGTTCGACAAATCTACAATAAATTTAGGTTCTGCGATGATCCTACATATATATATATATATATATACATACATATATATATATATATATATATATATATATATATATATATATATATATATATATATATATATATATATATATATATATATATATATATATATATATATATATAGGGTCGGGATCAATAGGGTACCATGTTAGACTGGGGAACCGGAGTCCACCAATGCTTGGTTACAAGTACAGAAGGATAATATAGTCAATCGTGTTTTATTTTAATTAATATATGATAATTAGTGATTTAGGAAATCTCTTAACTGTAGGGATTTGATACCCTTACCTATGTTTCCCTGCAACCCCTTCTTCTTGATCGTTCTTTTTTTTTTTCTGATTTAAACATGTGCAGAGAACTTTGTTATGCGTTCTTTTTTTTATTACCTACGTTTCCCTGCAACCATATTAAAGAATTTGAACATGTGCAGTATTGAAGAATTTGAACATGTGCAGTAAGAGAATATATAGGGATAAAACACATTAAACATGTGCAGTATTAAAGAATTTGAACATGTACACTGGAATTCCTCAGAGAAGGCGACGAAGACGATGGTACAACTCGATTTTGAAGCGTACAAGATCTTGAAATTGATTTCAATGGAGGGTTATGCTGAAATGGGTAACGGAACTAATAACTGCAACTGAGAAAATTTTGGGATTTAGAGAATATTTGATTCTTATTTAAAAAATTTTCATACCCATTTTTACCCTTCATATTAAAAAGCGTGGGATTCAATTTCAGCATAATTTTGTGCATTTATTAATAATTTTTTTAATGCGAAATGATTGGCTGTGAACGGTACCCCAGTCTAACATAGTACCCCATTGATCTTGAATATATATATATATATATATATCAGGTTCATCAGCGTACCTATGAGATTCCAGCGTACCCTAATGTGAATGATCATTCACATATATTTTTTTTAATAGACATGTATAAAACAACATTATAAGAGTTTTTTTCCAAAATAAGCAACATGTGAATGGTACAAAAAGATCATGTGAGTGATCATTTCACGCCATTCAATGGTAAAAATAAGATCATGTGAATGGTCATTCACACCATTCACATGGTGTGAAATGACCATTCACATGGATGACCTTTCACATAAATATACATTGAGCATTCACATAACTTTTAAGGACACAGAAAATGTGAATCTATGTGAAATTCATATATCATGCGTATAACATTAAATTAAACATGATTATGTGAAAAAAAAATTTAAAAAAGTTTTTTAAGGTTGGTACGTACCTTCGGGTGCACTTGATTTCGAGAAGTACTTATTTGAACCTGACTATATATATATATATATATATATATATATATATATATATATATATATATATATATATATATATAGTATAAATTGTAATGTTCATTTTTCAGAAAAAACATTAATATATATGATGATATATAAAAGATAGATAATACATAATAACGATGTAAAATAATTACAGTTTAGCTTGACAACCTTCTAGAATTTTAAATTCATCAATACAAATTCTGAATCAAATAGTTATCTTACTTTTTTAAAATAATTGGTATTAATGAATTAATCCTATGGTGTGTGTGTATATATATATATATATAGAGGGAGATTCAATGGAAAACCACAATGCACCTGAAAACTTGTGAAAACCGCACTGCACCACCACAAATGCATCAAATTCCCGGCGTGATGCATCAAAATCCCGCGTGATGCATCAAATTCCCGCGTGATGCATCAAAATCTCGCGTGATGCATCACCTTATTTACGATCATGCCACCGCTTTTTTCATTAAATGCACCAAATCAGACGGTATGCGTAGGTTTTCATAGTTTTCACGTTCATAGTGGTTTTCCATTGAACCCACCCCTATATATATATATATATATATATATATATATATATATATATATATATATATATATATATATATATATATAAAGGGGTGGGTTCAATGGAAAACCACTATGCACCTGAAAACTATGAAAACCTACGCATACCGTCCGATTTAGTGCATTTCATGAAAAACGCGGTGGCATGATCGTAAATAAGGTGATGCATCACGCGAGATTTTGATGCATCACGCGGGAATTTGATGCATCACGCCGGGAATTTGATGCATTTCTGGTGGTGCAGTGCGGTTTTCACAAGTTTTCAGGTGCATTGTGGTTTTCCATTGAACCTCCCTATATATATATATATATATATATATATATATATATAGAGAGAGAGAGAGAGAGAGAGAGAGAGAGAGAGAGAGAGGTGGGTTCAATGGAAAACCACTATGCACCTGAAAACTATGGAAACCTACGCACACCGTCCGATTTGGTGCATTGCATGAAAAACACGGTGGCATGATCGTAAATAAGGTGATGCATCACGCGGGATTTTGATGCATCACGCGGGAAATTTGATGCATTTGTGGTGGTGCAGTGCGGTTTTCACAAGTTTTCAGGTGCATGGTGATTTTCCATTGAACCTTCCTCTCTCTCTCTCTCTCTCTCTCTCTCTCTCTCTCTCTATATATATATATATATATATAATCAGGTTCATCAGCGTACCTATAAGATTCCAGCGTACCCTAATGTGAATGATCATTCACATATACTTTTTTTGAATAGACATGTATAAGACAACATTATAAGACATTTTTTCAAAAGAAACAAAATCATAAATCTTGTGAATGGTAAAAGAAGATCATGTGAATGGTCATTCACATGGTGTGAAATGACCATTCACATGGTGTGAAATGACCATTCACATGGATGACCATTCACAGAAATATGTATTGAACATTCACATATGTTTTAACGACACAGAAAGTGTGAATGTATGTGAAATTCATATATCATGCGTATAACATTAATTTTGTTGGTACACCCTGTGTGACGATAGCAGTCTAATCGATTATGATTTAAGTAATATTCTGAGTTAACCAGTATTTTGATATATATGTTTAATATGTGTTTGTATGTTATTGATTGTGTGTTTGAACTTGATGTAACATATTACAAGAAGTTCAAACATAAAGGTCAAAGATTATGTCAAGCATAAGTTAAAACATAAGTTTCATCACTTAAGTGTTTAAGTGTATTGGCTAGATTCGAATAGGTTAAGGATGACATTCGAATCTGAGATAGATTCGAATAAGTCCATAGATTCGAATATAAGTTAGATTCGAATCTGTCAGATGGACAGATTCGAATGGGCCTTAGGCCAGATTCGAGGTTGGCCCACAACAAACTCGAATCAGGGTCTATAATTAGGGATAGACTCGAATCATTAGAAGTCCTTTGGCAGAATTCGTGAGGAATTAAGCAATAGGCGATCTCGAGTTTATCAGCTAGGTGAGTCCCGTTTCGGAGAGAATTAGTACGTAGGATCGTTCGTGTGTCGTTCGTTCAGCGTCTAATAGTCTCCGTGTTTCCGTTGGTTGAGAGTTGTCCGTCTAACCGTCAACGAGGATTCCGCACTCGTTAACGGATCCGCGTCTAGATAGATCTTGCATTGGTAGACCTTACAAATTTAAACATGATTATGAGAAAAAAATTTAAAAAAGAGTTTTTTGAAGTTGGTACCTTCAGGTGCACTTGATTTCGAGAGGTATTTTTTTGAACCTGACTCTCTCTCTCTCTCTCTCTCTCTCTCTCTCTCTCTCTCTCTATATATATATATATATATATATATATATATATATATATATGTGTGTGTGTGTGTATGTCTTCTTCAACATTTTTTTTATTTATATAACCCGTAACCAATATACGATTAAATAAAATAACAATTGATCGATGTCGATCACGATACATTTCTTCAACAATTGAACAAAAGGTAAGTTCTTATCGTCCACAATTATGAATAGTATGTATTCCAATCTTCATATTTAATTATTCTAATAGTTAATCATTATGAACAAAATTAGATGATTAAACATATAATTGGAAATTTATTATCATAAGTTCAACAATATCTTATGTTTTCTAGGGCTATGTGACTGGGGAATATGCATTGGAATGAATTAATGACCAGGTCGCTTAATTAAGAAAATAAATCCTTGATATTTACTATATATAAAATCAATCCTTATAACCCAAAATTTTGGAGGGCCGGCACCCCCCTCCGTCTTCATAAAGTTTCATCCTTGGTGGTCGTGACTGATGTAACATCCCAAAATAAACAACAAACATGTGAAATTTATCTATTGGTTGTTGCCTACGAGTTGGTTGATTCTAATTGGTTAATTATATGTGACTTGACAACGTATATTGTTATTACGTGTAAATTATGGTTGAATGAGACAATAGCTCAATTAACTTAAAAAGGAGCTTTTGGAGAATGTTTTAATGACTTAAATGATGTTAGAAACTCAGTTTATTAATTTATGGGTACCGGGTATTATACCCATTTTAATTGAGACCCACTCAACATAACTTTTATATATATATATATATATATATATATATATATATATATATATATATATATATATATATATATATATATATATATATATATATGATGGATCAAATGAGGACCGTGCTTAAAATGAAGACGATAAGAACCAATGAGATTATGTCACATCATCAATCTTAATCCTCCCCTATAAGGACATATTGGACATTTTGATTAATTAAAATTGTTAAATGAAAAAAAAAATTCAATTCTTATCCCATTGACAGCGCCATTTACTAAAATTAACTCTATCTCTCTCTCTTTCTCTTTCTCAATCCTCTCTTTAAACCAAACATCGACTTATTCTCTTTCTTGTGTCTTCAACATGGAAGAAAAGGATCACCGTCATGTGAAAACCGACGACTACAACCCTCTCCCACCTCCATCTCCATCGTCGTCCTCCCCTAAACAAATACTAACGTTGATAACCTTTCCTCCAGGACAACCACTACCACCACGTAGAGCCAAACACGACTTCATCGACGTCCATGGCCATACCCAACATTGATTGGTCATTGTGACCACCGATCTCGACACCCCTTAAAGATCGTATTCTCTGATGGCTTTTCCATTGTCGGAGAACCACCATCCATAGGTTCACCACCTACTCTATTTCTCCCCTTCTTCAGGTTTAAGAAACTTGCTATGAATCACTCATGGTGAACCACTGGGTCGATCACCTTTCATTCTGTCCATGTCATTGTGAATCATCGATTGTGAAGACCACCCAGGGGTATCTAAATAACTAGAAAAGAGAATGATGTAGTTTATACAATTCAATGGGTTTGTCAAGATAAGTTTCTAGTTGTGAACCACATGTGTAGAAGAGGATGTTGTGTGTCTTTTAGTTATTGTTTTTGATTTTAGGATTTATAGATAGAATCGTTAATCATTTGTTGAAATTGTTTACAAAATTGATTTTTTTTAATTTAACAATGTTATTGTTTTTTATTGGTTTGTAATGAATCGTTAATAATGAACCATCCCCATTGATGTTGTTTTGTATCATTTTGTATATCGACTGTTAGACTTTGTATCGACTTAAGTGTGTTACACCTTATAGATTTGCATCAAATATTTTATTTACGTGAATCACTATGTAATCCTTGATGAAGTGGGAATCACAATGCAATCATTGATGAATTGTTAGTGTCATGAATCTCACAGGTAAGTCGTGAAATATAGGTTGTATTTGAATGTGAATCATTGGTGGTGTCATGTTTATACTGGTGGTTTCTTGAATCAATGACGGTGTTTGTGAACCATGGTGGTGTCGTGAACCGCACAGTGGCGTCGTGAACCATGACGGTTCCATCAATCGTTGGTGGTGTAGTAAATCATGATTTGTGTCATCGCCATGATTGTCCCTAGTTGATATAGTTCACAAACACCGTTTAATAAAACCATGTCAGCATTTTTTTTCAAATATAATTACAATTATGCCACCTTATTAATGATTGATTCACAAAATCCAATGGTTTTATTGTTTCTTACTGTCTTTATTTTAAGTACGATCCTCACGTTATGTGTGTGTATATATATATATATATATATATATATATATATATATATATATATATATATATATATATATATATATATATATATATATATATATATATATGGACTAATGATCTTTTGTGAACACTTTATTCGTTGTGAACATTGTGAACAACCATAAAATAGCTTTTGAAACTTATGAATCTTGTTGAAAATACTACCGAACCCTTCTATTAACTCATTAATCTTATTTGATCCTATGAGTTTTATTGAATCTAATTAATTTGCCGAATCTCATGAATCTTGTTAAATCTTATGCATCTTTTTATAAAAACTACGTACTATGAACCTTTTGAATTTCTGAATCTTAAATAGACAGTTCTATGAACCTTTTGAATCATATGAATCATATTACAAACACTTGTTGATATATATGAATGATTAGATGTATTTTTTTTTGTTCACAACGAATAACTTGTTCACAATGGATCTCATCCCATATATATATATATATATATATATATATATATATATATATATATATATATATATATATATATATATATATATATATATATATATATATATATATCTTTACTCCTATATGAAGCATTTAGGACAATGGTCCTAAAAACAAGTCTTATTGCGTAATGTACAACAAACTAAAGCTTAGTGGCTGAATTTTAAGAGGTACAGGCATACAAAGCTTAATGTACAAATTCTTAATGCATGAAATTTCAAATTTCAAACTCCACCTTCAAATGTGCAGATTTATTGGGAACAGACATTCTCATCTCCTTTAAGCGGCCGCTCTTCTCCTCTTCTCAAGCGACTTCCAATCAACAAAAACAAACATTACTTTGTGAGAGCGACTACAAGCGGAGTCATGGCAAAGGATCGCAAGAATTCCATAAACAAGGGCTTTTTGGATGTTCATCTCCATCTTCTCGCCCAAGCATCATTCATCTCCTCTTCTTGCCTCTCACCGTTCAACTCCATCTTCTGATCGCCTCTCACCGTGAAACCGTCTCTCTCACCGGTGCTGCAGGCATGCTCTCTCACCGGCGCAGCAAGCTACAGGCTGCTCCCTCACCGACGCATGCAACCGTTCACCTTCTCTCACCGGTATTATCTCTCTCATTCTGACGAAGGTATGATATATTCGTTCATCTTTAGCTGATATATACATACATTCATCTGTAGATGCGACATTTATGCTTCTGATCCTAAATCGGTTTATACATACATTCATCCTAAATCGGTTTCATTACAGTCGACATTTATTGGTTATCATCTTAATATTGTTGCTTCATTTATTGGTTATCATCGGTTTTCGTTGTTTTTGATTTCTTGGTTATCGTCTTAATATTGATTACCATCAGTTTAATTTTGATTTTCCCTGTGTGAATCTCGAAGATCGTTAGACTATTTAAGGATTAGGATTGGGACCGAGGCATTAAATTCAAAAGAAATCTGGGATCGATCTCCAAATCAGTAAGGTATGTTTAATTATTTCTTGCAACAGTGTTTAAGCACAAGTATGTAGCCTCAAGAAGGTCTAGATGTTTATTAATAAACTAATATGGAGTAAACTGTATGGTAACATGATGCTTGATTTGCTTACCGTGGTTTGTGAAAACCAATTCCCCTAAAGGAAGCTTTGAAATATCAAACAAAAGTTCTTGATTTGATATTGAAAAGTTGATTTCAATCAAGTTGATATCATGTTTACAGACAACAATATGTCACAAGAATATGTATGTGTGATTGGTGTGTCTTTCATTCTGCAAAACAGAAATAACAAGTCAATCATTAAGTGTGTGTGTGTCACTTGATTAAAGAAACCATCAGTAGTAATATAAATACAATTAAGTGTGCTGTGAAATCAGAAACAACAACAACAGCCATAATGTATAAGTGTGTGTGTGTGTGTATTATAAGGTCCAAGAATGTATGTGCATCACACACAGAGACATATATACATACATATATATATATATATATATATATATATATATATATATATATATATATATATATATATATATATATATATATATATATATACCCACAGCAGCCTAAAACAAACAGCAACATGCCATGTGTGTGTGTGTCATTCATGTTCATGAATTATATAATAAATTAATAGTTTAATACGTATACATTCAACATATATATATATATATATATATATATATATATATATATATATATATATATATATATATATATATATATATATATATATTTGTTTAATCTGTATATATATAGTTTCAATTGAACTTGACATACAAATATCCCATTCTAAAGATTCTTTGCGTGCTTTATCAACAAATTTTATTCATCAGCCTCACCACAAATGCTTCAAAAATAATCATTCAAATGATTCATAATTATCATTGATTTGGTTCATCTATTACAAATTCATATCATTCATCGAGTTAATTTGAAAGGTTCATTAAACTTTCATCTATCTATTACAACTTCATTAATTGGGTTCCAATCATACGCCTGCTTCATAATAATCGGTTAATCATTTCATCAAAAGCTCAAATATTCATACAATCAATAGGCAATAGGTTGTGATTACCATCTATATACAATACATACACTGCAAGTTACTTCTATTATGATTATAATTACCAACTACAATCATTCATTAATTGGATTATACATGTGTATGATGTATATCATAGACCACGAAATCTAGGTCTTACACATTGGTTCTAAGATTTTAGTTGAAGTATCTGCTACTAAGTTGTACAATGAAACACCCTCCCCCCCTCCCCTTTTAAGGTTATTGCCCTTTTAAAACACAAAACATGAGAGAATAGCCTAAGTTATTTTTTATTTAATTAACAAACATCAGTATTAGTAACTTATAAGGATTACATCTGGACGAAGAATATTGGCCATCCATATTTTTGTAGCCTCAACTGTTGTAGGATCTTGTAGCCTTTTAATGCACATCTTTTATTTGTTTTTTTTCTTTAAAAGCAGCCACAGGTCCACCGAAGCCGATTTTATGCACGGTGATCCACTCTGATTTGTTATGTAACGCTGTGACCCAATGCGATTTACAACAAGCTAGACATACTAATATATTGTTTCCCACCTCCACACATGTAAGTCCCATCCTAATCTCTTCAAATTAGTTTATTACTTTTAGCCCAAGGATGAAAGTCATTTATAAATTATAATATGTTAATTGCTACTGTCTCATTCTCAATCTCCTCATTATACTGTTATACTTTTAGCTCTAAAATGCAAATTCCACTGTTATCTCATTCATCTAAGACTTTTATAACTTTGATGAGAATTTTCAACGAAATTACCATTTTATGCTGCCATAAATGATATTTCTAACTACTTCCTCTATGTTTATTTGAAAACGTCTGACATGTGGTCGGCAACCACCTTTTTCACCTTGTGTTTTGAATATTGTCCAAAATGACCTGGTTTTGGTTTGTCATTATTATGCTTGATTATAAACATCTAAATCTCGTTACATCCTTTTGTTTCTACAATAATGTATGAATGTAAGAGTGTTTGATTAGATGTTAGCTTTCAATTGGTGCATACTAGGGTCTTGAATTAAATAGCAAGTGCATGTGTGTGCGTGTGTGATTACATGTACCTGACCCTGAGAATATATCTCGGGGTGTTCATTAGGAAAACAAAAAACAGCAAGAGGCCCTGTATTTCATGTTTTCAATGTGTGCAACATGAATGTATACTAGGTTCATGAATTAAATAGCAAATGCATGTGTGTGTGTGTGTGATTACATGCACCTGACCCTGAGAATATATCTCGGGGTGGTCATTCGGAAAACTAAAACAACATGCCCTGTATTTCATGTTTTCAATGTGTGCAGCATGAATGTATATACGTAGTGTGTGTGTGCTGTGAATTCCTAGACCCCGAGTGCTCTGTTTGTCAAGTGGAAACAACAACATACTAGGAGTATGTCATTCATTTCAAAATAGAATAGTTGCAGCATGTGTGTATGTAGTATAAAAGCATAAAAGGGTGTGTCTTTTATTCCCAAGAACAAAAACAGTAGCAGTACCTAAGTATATGTGTGTGATTCATATGTATAAAACAACAATTCATTGAGTGTGTGTATGTATTCTTAGCTATAAAATATAGCAGCAGGTTTGTGTTTGCATGCAAGGTCTTGTAACGACGGATCTATCTAGACGCGACACACACCAACGAGTGCGGAATCCTCGTTAGCGGCTTGACGGATATATCACACTCACGGAACACGGAGACTACCACGGCGTTGTACGAACGACTACGAACGAACCTACGCAATGATTTTTCTCCGAACACACACACAGATTGCTAATAAACTCGAGATCGCCTTCTGCTAATCACACACGAAATTCTGCAAAAGTTTGCTAATCATTCGAATTAATCCCTAATTATAGTGACCTATTCGAGTTTGTCATGGGACAAACTCGAACCAGGCCCAAGGCCCATTCGAATTTGTCCACATGACAAATTCGAATTTACCTACTATGTTAAATTCGAATTCATCCTAAATTCGAATTTCACATGACAAACTTCTGTTTGAATATATGTTTTAACTTATGTTTGAATTAATCTTTGTAAGGTCTAAGACTGACAGATCTGTCTAGACGCGGATCCGTTAACGAGTGCGGAATCCTCGTTGACGGTCAGACGGACAACTCTCAACCAACGGAAACACGGAGACTATTAGACGCTGAACGAACGACACACGAACGATCCTACGTACTAATTCTCTCCGAAACGGGACTCACCTAGCTGATAAACTCGAGATCGCCTATTGCTTAATTCCTCACGAATTCTGCCAAAGGTCTGCTAATCATTCGAGTCTATCCCTAATTATAGACCCTGATTCGAGTCTGTTGTGGGCCAACCTCGAATCTGGCCTAAGGCCTCATTCGAATCTGTCCATCTGACAGATTCGAATCTAGCCCATTCGAATCTAAGGATACATTCGAATCTATCACAGATTCGAATGCCTTCCTTAACCTATTCGAATCTAGCCTATACACTTAAACACTTACGTGATGAAACTTATGTTTTAACTTATGCTTGACATAATCTTTGACTTTTATGTTTGAACTTCTTGTAATATGTTACATCAAGTTCAAACACACAATCAATAACAGACAAACACATATTAAACATATATATCAAAACACTTGTTAATATTCAGAATATTACTTAAATCATAATGCAGATCGATTAGACTGCTATCGTCACACAGGGTGTACCAACAGACTCCCCCTTGACGATAGCTTCTAATTATTTACATTACATCAAATTTAAGTACTAGAACTATAGACGCTACTACCTGCATATAACCCTGCATCTATACAAACTTTAACTACCTTTTGGAACTTCCTGGCTTCAGATCTCCATGGTTCTTCAAAATTACCTGCTCGTCTTGATCCTCCATTATAGCTTCAGCAGTATCAATCTCCAGGTACCACCACTTCATGTTGCTCAAAACATTTTGTGGCATTGGCTTTATTGGCACTCTTTTCAAGCATTTGACTGGCTTATAGATCATTCTAGCCCAAGGCCTTCCAGTATGAGGATCTATTCTTGATCCATCCTCGACCCTCTTGCCTGTTCTCGGCTTAAGCCTCTCAAATTTGCCTGATCGCCCTTCTTTCCTTATAATTCTTTCAATAACGCTCGCGTAGGGATCATTTCCAATATTGATCAGTTCTTTCCAGGCTAACTCTTTAACTTCAATCTTGGGCAATGAATTAAAAGCTTTCAGTGTCCGCCTCAAGTATTGAAGGCCATCTCTTCTCTTCAAAATAAACAGCTGCAGTTCTCTGTCAAAGAACCAGCTAATAATCCCTCCTGAGAAGTTTCCGGCCCTTGGAATTCTCATCGTCTTCTTCATCTTCAGCTGATCTTTCTTTTCTTCCTTCTTGAACCAAAGATTTATTAGATCAGCTCTAGATGGCTCTTTTTCAGCCTCTTCAAGGTCTTTATCTTCAGTTGAGGCTACCTTGATGTAATCAATATCAATCACATTATGATCTTGGCTTTCATACAGTTCAGTGATTGGTTGTGAATTGATTATTACTTCGTTAACGTGATCATCTTCATCATCTATTATTTCATCATCTGATTTCCAGTCAGCGACATCATCTGGAATAAACTCACCTTCTTCTAAATCTTCAATATCATCTTTGAAATCAAACTCCATCAGCTCTTCTTCAATATCTTTTAGCGCATCGATTATGTCGCTATCTAAAGTCCTTGAAGAACTAGCCTCTCCTCTTTCACCTTCTGTTTGACTTGGCTCCCCCTGAGATTGAGCAGCCTGAGCAGTAGAAAAATCTACTGGCTCATCCTGTCTTTGAGAGCTGGGATCATTGCCTTGGTTATCATTTTCATCATCGTCCCTCCGCCTCTGTACTTCTTGATCACGACACGACGTCTCCCCCTGAGCCTGAAGGTTTTTCATTAACTGCTCAATGAGGGAGCGCATCGATCTTAACTCGGCGGCCTGGTCGCAGACGAATGTTTTTAGCTCAATATTCTCCTCTTGGATTGTTTCAACTGTCTTCTTCAATTCAGCATTTTCTTTATCTAAATTTGCATTATGTGCCTGAATTTCACCTATTGCCTTTGTTAGGCTCAGGATTTGGACATGTTGGAAATCCACTCGAGATTTGAGTTGAAGAAACCGCTGATTTTCAGCATAGGCGGTAGATGTGGATGGAATGGACTGAATGGGTGAAGGGTTGAATGGTGGTGGAATATATGGCTCATGAGGTTGAGGTGGTGGTGATGGTGGAGCTGTGGTTTGAGGTTGGGTTTGGGGAACTTCTGACTGACTGGCGGATGCAGAGGAAGACCCTTGCATGAACCGATGACGTTTGGCCCTTTGCCTCGTCAGTAGTGGAGCATCATCTTCTTCTTCAAAATCCGAATCTTCAGATTCCCTGGCCTCTCGCCTTCTCGAACCACCTTCATTGATGATCAAACGTGAACCATAAGTTCCAATTTGAACTTGAGGTTCTGCAGACACAGATTCTGGAGCTTCAACTTCGATATCCTCCAGGTCTTCTGATTCTGTAGCGGATGATGACTCATCATTGCCAGTCTGCTCAGGCACATATTCATCAACATCTCTGAATATATCATCTGTATCTACCGGGGGACTAAGCAGCTCATCTACTAACGCTGCTGCAACATCTTCATTGGCATGTGGACCAGATGCCCATATTTCCTCCAATGTTTGAGCAATCTGCTCGGACTCGGGGACTGAATCGCGAACGGCACTTGAAGTCCCTGCTTCCTGTGCTTGTGGCTGTTCATTCGTAGTAGGCCTGGATGCCTGAATCTGAGTCGCAGATTGTCTTTGTCTTCGCCTTGGATCACTTGGACGCGCACGAAGCTGTTGTTGTTGTGGACGTTGCTGTTGTTGTTGTGGTTGTTGTTGTTGCTGACGAGGCTGAACTTCTACTTCACATGCCCAGTTGGCATTATCAGGTGCCACAAAGTTCCTGTCTAAGACAGCTCCAAACAACGGACGAGCAACAGGAACAGCCAATCTTCCTCGGTGTGAGGAACAATCAGCAAATATGCGTTTCTCCATTACATTCACGCTCAAAGAATCATTTGATTGTGGCAGACTTGGCAAAAAGTGGCGTATCAACATCATCACGAACCTCGGATACAAAAGGAACCTTTCTCTCTCAGGAGCCGTGATTTGATGGATAAATTCCGAGAAAATCAGCTGCGAGAAACTAAAATTCTTATTGTATACCATCGCGATCATTGCTGATTGGATTTTTGATACTATATAATCAAAACCAGCTTTCTTAGGCGCAAAACAGACCATGAAGACATGCACCAAGAATCTCCATTGCCCAATCAGGCCACTCTTCATGTATGACGACTTTGTTACATCTAGACTGTAACCCATTCGTTGAAAAGCCGCTTGCCTAATACTTAGTGGAAAGTCAATAGGCCCAGACTCCTCTTCCTCAGATCCTAGCTGCAACACTTGACGCAGCATATCGGCAGAGAATACCAACGGTTGCCCTGCGATCCTTGTTCTCAGCACTGTCGGGGTGACAGAGCAGTCAACTTGTAAGTGATCATAGAACTGCCGCACATATGAGATTACAATCGGAATGTTCTGAAACAAAGCGTAGCTAATTCTGGATTCAGCTAAGAAGTCCAACACTTCACGAAAACCCTGCGCCTCAGGGATATTATTATCTGGATTAAGAACCATATTGTGCTTGGGAACAAAAGCACGAAGCGCCATATCTGCACAATACATAAAATTGTTAGATTATTATTAAAAATCAATAAACTTGTTTAAATTCAAATTTGTTTTATCTTGTATTTGATTAAATACAAAATCTAACACAATTAAATTTCCACAAGTTTAATAAAATTTAAATTCAACAAAATAAATGAAGTACAGATTCGAGAGTAACAGATTCGAAGTGCCCATATTCGAATGTAATGGACAGATTCGAATATACCCTATTCGAGTCTGATGGACAGATTCGAATATCTGGTCATCTCGAATCTATTGATAGATTCGAGAAACCCATGATCAGATTCGAATGTCCATTATCAGATTCGAAAGGCCGACATCCCTTTTTTTTTCAACAAAAATCCAAGATTTTAACTATTTTGAACTAGGTAAATCACATACTTTAGTTCAACTAAGTTCTAATCACTAATTTATGCCTTTAATTTGATATTTTATAGGTCCTAACTTAGTTATTTATGAATAACCCTATTTTGACCAATAAAACATCAAAATGTGATGTTTAAGCCCAAATTTGTGTATTAAACCACCAAAATCTTGTACAATCATGTTGCTTATACCTAGATTTGAAAGTAGAATCGACCACAAAAGCTTTAGAATCGACGAAATGTCGTTTAGTGGAAATACGATAGACTCGAGAATATAGATTCGAAATCGCCACAGATAGATTCGAGAGTATAGATTCGACAACAGTAAAGTAATAAATGACTTCACTATTGACCTATATATACTAACTACCTTCGAGTCTATGCAATTTCGAGTCTACTGACAGATTCGAAGTATCTCACATTCGAGTCTGTCTTAGATTCGAAATTTCCAACACTTAGAAAAATTTCGGAAAATTTTGAAATAACTACAACTTTTCCAACTATTTCCTACGGTATTGTGTAACCAGATAATCTATGCCAACTCTTTTACCCTAAGCTCAGATATTTCACGCATTGTATATTTTATTCAACTTTGAATGCACCCTCAGTAACTTTTGACCTTTTACCTAAGTAAAAACTAAACTATACGAAAATAAAATAAAATAAACTAAGGTAAAAATAAAATAAAATAAAATAAAATAAAATTTTATAAAAATAAATTTACAAGCTATGCTAAATACCAAACAACATATTTTTGGTGAGTATAGTTTCAGAAAGGTTCAATCAGATAGCGATGTCCGATACTAACTTTCAGTACTTAAACTTTCACACTTAGGAATTTTTTGAATTCCTTTGATTGTTTGTCGTGACATACCCACTTAGCCGATTGTTGGTATTTTACCCTGTTAAACACTCTACATTTCGGAATATCCCTTGGCCTTTTTATTTATCAGGAAATTATCTTACGTGACTCAGACATAGACATACTTTTATGATCAAGGCACACAGACAAAATTCTAACTTGTTGGTATTTGCAAACTTTCTTTAAAAGACAAACATCGGACACAGGTCTGTATTCTCATACAACAAAGTGTCTTAGTTCGACTTAAGGTTTAACTTTAAAGTTAGCAGATAGCGGTGACAGGTCTGTACTGACGTACAACAAAGCGACATGTCTGCTAACCCGAATCTAAACAGAGACAACAGGTCTGTACTTACGTACAACAGAGTTGCATGTTTTCGACTCTCAGTTTTTCATGATATTTCTATTCTTTCCATTTTCAGATGTATTTGATGTTGCCATACATCCCCAGAAAGTTTGCATACCTCATTTAGACTCAATGTTTGTATGTCTTGTACATAAAAATTAAGACCGATTGGTCGTACATCTAGGTTAGTGACACGCTTGACTTTTTCTAGAATATTTTATTAGCCTTGAGATTCCCTATATGTATTATGCCTACCAACACATCAAACTAAATAAAGTATAACACTTAGGATTTAGTTGCATTATGTGTGAAAGCCTAAATACTTAGAGTCTGTAACGACGGTGCTAATTTTCGTCACTTTGAACCTATGTATCTAAGACTTAACTCCTTTTCTGATATTCTCTTTTTTTTGTATTTTTGTAATTTTCTCTCTTTTTTCTTTTGTTTTTCATAGCAAAACGCATTAAACTAAGCTAATCTACTAACTTACTAAAAATAGAAACTTACTAAAAATAGAAACTTTCCTAAATTAGAAACTTTCCTAAATTAGCAGACTACTGGAAAAAGAAAGAAATATAACAACTATAAAAGGAAATAAAATACTACTAAGGTCAATTTACTCTGGGTTGCGCATTCCATTAAGTTGAATTAAATACTCAAAACGTGACTTATCAAACGCTTTGGTAAATAAATCAGCATTATTATCTTCAGTTGCCACCTTTACCAGTTTGATTAAATTCTTTTCAGCACAATCACGAATAAAATGATGCCTTATGTCTATGTGCTTTGTTTTACTGTGTTTAACTGGATTATTTGTTATTGCAATAGTAGATTGATTGTCTATCCTAATTGGAGTTTGAGTGTAAGCCAAACCGTAATCCCGCAATTGTTGTTGTATCCACAGAACCTGTGAACAGCAACTACCAGCAGCTACATACTCGGCCTCGCACGTTGACACGGCTACCGATGTTTGTTTCTTGCATTGCCAGGATTCCAATCTCCCTCCGAGGAACTGACAACCTCCAGTCGTTGATTTGCGCGTCAAGCTGCATCCTCCGTAGTCCGAATCTGTGAACGCCTCCAACTCTAGATCTCCCTCCGCGTGATACCAAAGTCCCAGCTTCGGTTTCGACTTGAGGTATCGTAGAATCCGCTTCACAGCTTTCATATGCATCTCTTTCGGATTCGCTTGAAACCTAGCACAAATACAAACAGCAAACATAATATCAGGTCTTGAAGCAGTTAAATACATAAGTGACCCAATCATGGCCCGATATAAAGTCGGATCCACATCGGTATCACTATCAGTACCCGGCCCGAGATTGTGATTCACTTGAATCGGCGTGCTGAAGTGGGCAGTCAACTTTGTTCCTTCCATCCCAAACCGTTCCAATATGTCATAGACATACTTGGTCTGATGGATAAACATGCCTTCCTTCTTCTGGTCAACTTGTAACCCCAAAAAGAAATTCAACTCCCCCATAGCACTCATCTCGAACTTAGACTTCATAACCTTCTCGAAATCTTTGCACATCTGTTCGTCTGATGATCCAAAAATGATATCATCTACGTACACTTGTACCAAGATAAAATGATCTCCCTTTCTCTTCACAAAAAGAGTACTATCTATCCTACCCCTCTCAAAGCCATTTTCTAAAAGATGGTTGGATAGAGTCTCATACCATGCCCTGGGTGCCTGATGTAATCCATAAAGAGCCTTATCTAATCGATATACTCTATCAGGATATTTAGGATCTGTAAACCCGGGCGGTTGTTCTACATATACCAACTCCTTCACTTTCCCATACAGGAAAGCACTCTTAACGTCCAGTTGATATACCTTAAATCCTTTGAAGGAGGCAAAAGCTAAAAACAACCTAATTGCTTCTAACCTTGCTACTGGTGCAAACACTTCGTTGTAATCGATTCCCTCCTCTTGGTTGAAACCCTTTACAACTAATCTCGCCTTGTTGCGCGTGACTATACCCCGATCATCTCTCTTGCACTTAAAAACCCATTTGGTTCCTATTGCAATCTCCCCACGAGGTAACGGAACTAACTCCCACACTTCTAGTTTCCTAAATTGTGAAAGTTCTTCCTGCATCGCTTCAACCCAGGAGTTGTCTTTAAGTGCCATTTGCACATTTTTGGGCTCTACTTGCGATATGAAACATGAATATAGACATGTGTGATATGCCTCGGAGTCGTTTATCATCGACAACAACACAGTGTTGTTATTTACACTACTCCGAGTCCTCACACCCTCGTTAGGATTTCCTATGATGCTATCTATTGGATGGTTCTTGTTAATCCTAGAGGTCTCAACCCTTAGATTATCTCCTAAGTTGGATCCTATTTCACCTAATGGGGGAACAGGCTCAGCTTCTACGTTTTCCTCCTCACGGACATTTTCCTCAGAGTTGGAACTCGATGCTTGAGTCTGATTCTCAGTGGTAGGTGCCTCTTGATCAGCAACTTCTGGAGACCCATCTACAGTCGCAGTAGGCTCGGAAGTAGATTCGAACGTGGTCCTTGGAAAGATTTGGCCATCGTCGTTCAGATGCAACGTCGCCAAGTCCTTCTCGATTGTACCTGCATTATCATCCAGAGGAATGTTAAATGACTCAAATAACTCATCATAGTCAAATATCCATTCCGGACCAGTTTGGGGTTCATGTGTATAACTTGAGACTTCAATATTATACACAATCTCCACAGTACCAGTTGTTTTGTTAAACACCCGTTTGTTTGGTGAGTTTGGCACATAACCTAGGAAGTATCCTTCGTCAGCCTTTTCACCAAACTTCGGTTGATGTTTTGTTCTTAAAAGTGTGCATGGTACTCCAAACGGTTCGAATCCAGTTAAGTTAGGTGGCCGTTTATTCAAAATTTCATAGCATGTTTTGTTCAATGATTTGACTGTAAGGACTCGGTTTAAAATGTGGCACGCGGTATTCACTGCCTCCCCCCAAAACATGGTAGGAAGCTTTGAATCCGAAAGCATAGTCCTTGCAGCCTCAATCAATGTTCTGTTTTTACGTTCGGCCACCCCATTCTGTTGAGGTTCATATGGTGCACTGAATTGATGCACGATGCCCTTTGATAGGCAATATACACCAATTACAGAGTTTTTAAATTCAGTCCCATTATCACTACGTATATGTTTAACCCTTGTTCCGTAGGAATTCTCCACTTGGTCTAAGAACCCGATGAGCTTTGTAGCCGTCTCGTCCTTCGTACCTAAAAAGAAAACCCAAGAAAACCGTGAGTAATCGTCAGTGATAACTAAGCAAAACCAACTACCTCCTATACTCCTTTTGTTGATAGGGCCGAAAAGGTCCATATGCAACAAATCGAATGTCGAGGTTATGGAGTTCAGCTTCTTGGACTTGTGTGTCTTTTTATGTTGCTTGCCCTTCATGCACGGTAGACACTTATCTTCAAATTGAAAGCTCTTCAGAGGCACACCTTGCACCAAACCATTCTTCGTTATGTAGTTCATTTTCCTTAGGTGCAAGTGAGCCATGCGTCTGTGCCACAAAACCGATTCCGTCTCCGAAGCTTTTGATAGTAAGCAGATCGGACCCATCGAATTATCTGGCTTGTTCATGTCGAGCATGTACAAGTCATTCTTCCTTGGAGCCCGCATCAATATCCAATCTTCAGGTATCTTGAATCCCGGCTTGAGCACTAACGCCTCAGTGTCAGTAAATAACACCGAGTTCTTCTTATCACAGATTTGAGAGACACTAATGAGATTATGAACCAGTTTATCAACGTGATAAACTTGATCCAATGTAATCGTCCAATTAGTGACTTCTCCAGTTCCAGTGATATTTCCTCCTTTGTTGCCCGCGAATGATACAAATCCCCTATTACCCCCCTTGAAGTCTGTGAGAAGACTTCTTTCCCCCGTCATGTGCCTGGAGCAACCACTGTCGACGAACCACTTGTTGTTTGGACCGGTAGTTATCTCCTGCACATGAAAGAAAATAGGTTAGTTATCACGGGGAACCCAAACCATGACTGACTTGGTAATACCATTCTCGTCCACATACTTGAACTCTTTCAAGTACCCATCTCGCCTTTCAGGTGAGTTGGGCCTTTGAACTGAATTCTGTTGTGGTGCCGAGTGATTTAGATTCACTCTTTGCCTTTGAGTAGGCATTTGTTGTGGTGCTCTAGAATAAGTCTTATTATAATGCATTTCAGACTGTGATCCCTGAGCTTTTACCGGAACATATTGTCTAACAGGAGTATGTGACCTAACTGGAGTGTGTGACCTGCTAGGTGTTGTGCTCCTATAGACTTTTTGAGGTGCTGACCTAGATTGATTAATGACACGATTCGGTGAATTTGTCCTAACCACTTCTTTTGGTCCAACCTTAACCGGTGTTTGTTTCACAACAGGTTTTGGTGCGGCCTGCACAGTTTTCTCGGTACTTTGAGAACTACTCGTGCTCGCCACACTCGGTGAGGGCTTAACAGGTGTTGGATTCACTGTCTTAGGTATAACATCAGCTTTCCTATTTGGACAATGAGAAGCAACATGCCCTTTCTCGTGACATCTAAAGCAAGACATCTTATCCATGGACTTTTTGGTTGGTCCCTTAGATCTAGGTGTCTCACTGGTGTCTACTTCCTTTGGTACATCTATTGTGTCTGACTCTTCGACCTGGTCAGCCCATGAAATCTTCTGTTTTCCTGCAGGTGTTTCACTTGAGGAAGACACAAATTTCACTTTCTTGACCTTGACAGTTGAGTCAGTCACCTTAGGTGAATTTTCAACTTTAGGCTCAGGTGTCGGTTCAGGTAGGTCCTCTAAGTCTACTGAGTTGTCAGTTTTCTCCTGAGGCTGAGGTACATAGTTTGCATTGAACGGTGGAGGAATTTCGTGAAAACCTAGACCTACAGGCTTCTTAGACTGTCTTTGGGCATCTAAGACTTTCCCTAGGTTTAGGCTCGAATTCCTAAACTTTTCCAGCTTGCTATTTGCCTCTGCTACCTTAACCTTGGTCTCAGCTAGCTCTATGTCCTTGTCTTTCAAACTTTTGGTCAAGGCCTCTACGTGCTCATACATCAGTTCTATCCTAACACACTGCTCACTCAGTTTGTCTTTTAGAACGATTACGTCTTGAGCATCAGCCTTAAGCTTTTCTTTTAAATCTTGTTTTATATCATTTAGGCTAGCATTTTCTATTTTTAAGTTTTCATTTTGAGCAGCTATGGTCTTATGTGAGTCTAAGACTAGATTTAACCTATCGTTAGAACTAACACATAAAGCACATAAATCACGAAATAGAGAATAAGAAAGACTAACCTTTGAGTTGTCAGATTCCACGTTGGCCATCTGAGCAGCAAACTCCAGCACGGTTTGATCATTCGCTTTCTCTACCCACATCGGACTGCTTTCCCTTGTGGTCTGCTCATCTTCATCACAACCATTCTCCGTAACTTCAGCCATGAAAGCTCTAGCGTTGGACTCCGGATGTGAACTCCAGTCATAGGAACCATCTAGCTGTCTGTCAAAAGTGACATTGGATATCAGACCCGCTAGATTGGCCTGACCAGATGAGGAACTCGGAAGGTATCTCTGTTGGGACTGACTTTGGTACTGTCCTTGATGCTGACTCTGCCCCTGGTATGTCTCTACCTTCGGTCTTTGACACTCCCTGGCGAAGTGTCCCAATCCCTGACAGTTGTAGCATTTCACCTTGGACTTATCAAATCCTATCCCCTTGTTATTCATCTGCAGATTTCTTCCAGTTCTCTTTATGAATCTCTTAACCCGTTGGGTTACCATGGCCAGTTGCCATTTCAGATCCATTTCCTCTAAGTCATCAGGGTCGACCTGATCGTAGTCTTCATCCCAAAGAGCCGGATCGTTGATCTTCCCTTGAACGCAATTTCCGTATGCGGCCACAAACGAAGCAAGCAGATTCAGATGTTCTTCCGCCGACTTTGCGCTCATTGGCATCTTAGAATAGCTCTGACTGGTCGATGCCTGTTGGACTTGAGGTTGCGGTTCTTCCGATCTTCCTAACCCTAAGAACGCGCGATTTAGTGAGTCTTCGGACTCTGGTGGCGATGACGTTTCTCCGGTGAAAAACGCTGTAGCACTCTTCTGATCAGCTGTCACTGATGATTTTGATGTCTTTCCAAAATACATAGCCGGATTTTGGACTTGCTCGTAATCAGTCTCAGCCTTTATCATTTCGAAGTGGTATGCCCTCAACGTTCCCACGATGTCATCCAGTGATTGAGCATAGTATTTATCTTCATTCAGCTTATTCATAGCCACATACATAGCCCATTTGGCCGGTAGGGCATCAAGAAGCTTATTGTTCTTGTCTGTGTCAGAATACTCAATGCCATGACTTTCAAGCTCTGTTATCAGATGATAAAATCGTGTGATAATATCATCCAACTGTTCATCCTTAAGAGCCTTGAAAATTGCAAACTGTTGGGTCAACAGCTCTGTACGCTTTCTACGTACCCGTGGATTACCCTCACACCTTTTCTGGAGAGACTCCCAAAGTTCTTTCGACGTCCTCTGAGTCCGAAATGTGTGCAAGATATCTTGAGGTAAAGCCATTCGGATAATGGAGAAAGCTTTGTTTTCGGCTTCAAATAATTTCTTGTCATCTTCTTTCATCATTTGATATGACAAGACCTTTTGACGGCCTTCAACCTCAGAAACTGGTGGAATGTACCCTTCATCAATGCACACCCACATGCGCATATCGTTGAATCGTACAAAGTCCGTAAATCTATCCTTCCACCAGTAGTAATCCTCAACTTTCATCAGCTTAGGTGGTGCATTGGCCTTCCCAACTTCGTGATCCATCTCAAGGAATTTCTGAAGGTTTGACATCTTTTCTGAAAGAATTTGAATTTGAACTTAATTAATTTAATTAGAAACTGATTTAAATTAACTTATTCGAATCTAGATAGATTCGAATCTAATTAATATTTAATCTTTTGAAATTAAATTCGATTAAGTCTTTAAAAGTCAAGTAGATTCGAAATAATGTCAGATTCGAGGAAGTCCCTAGATTCGAAGTGATGACAGATTCGAAGGACGCTATAGATTCGAACACCCTTAGAATCGAAGGCACAATAGAATCGAAATTCAGCAGAATCGAAGCACAGACTCGAAACAGTAACAAACTCGAAACAAACTCGAAAGAATATAGACTCGAGATCCAATTCGAATGTATTAACAGATTCGAAACACCACAGACTCGAAACTGACTTAAATTGACTCGAAAGGAGCGTATTTTGGTTAGACTCGAAAATAAAGGAAAACCCTAATTACCCCTATAGATTCGAGCGCCGCAAACTCGAAAAACGGCTAACACTTTGATTTTTTGACGTTTTATGGATTAAATCACTAATTTTCAAATGAAAAACAATGATTTCGACCAAAAACGTGAAAAACGACAAAATGTTTCCCGAATATGAATTTGCTAAGCTCAAAAACACGTTTTTGAGAGAAAAACCGTCCAACTAGCGTCAAGAAACCTAGAATGTATCTGATGAACACGAAGAACACCACGAACACTCCGTAGGCTCTGATACCACTTGTAAGGTCTATCAATGCAAGATCTATCTAGACGCGGATCCGTTAACGAGTGCGGAATCCTCGTTGACGGTTAGACGGACAACTCTCAACCAACGGAAACACGGAGACTATTAGACGCTGAACGAACGACACACGAACGATCCTACGTACTAATTCTCTCCGAAACGGCACTCACCTAGCTGATAAACTCGAGATCGCCTCTTGCTTAATTCCTCACGAATTCTGCAAAAAGTCTTCTAATCATTCGAGTCTATCCCTAATTATAGACCCTGATTCGAGTTTGTTGTGGGCCAACCTCGAATCTGGCCTAAGGCCCATTCGAATCTGTCCATGTTGACAGACTCGAATCTAGCCCATTCGAATCTAAGGACTCATTCGAATCTATCACAGATTCGAATGTATCCTTTTAGCTATTCGAATCTAGCCAATACACTTAAACACTTAAGAGATGAAACTTATGTTTTAACTTATGCTTGAGTTAATTTTTGATCTTTATGTTTGAACTTCTTGTAATACGTTACATCAAGTTCAAACACACAATCAATAACAGACAAACACATATTAAACATATATATCAAAATACTTGTTAATACTCAGAATATTACTTAAACCATAATGCAAATCGATTAGACTGCTATCGTCACACAGAGTGTACCAACAGGTTCTTATAGCTTATTTAGCTTCCGGTAATCGATACATATTCTGTAGGTTCCATCCTTATTTACAAACAAAACTGGAGCTCCCCAAAGGGAGGAACTTGGTTTGTTAAACCCTTTATCTAAGAGCTCCTGCAGCTGGTTTGGACAACTTCTACATAACCTATGGGGCTAATCGGTATGGTGCTGTAGCCACTGGTGCAACACCTAAGACTAGGCCGATTTTTAATTCGAAATGCCCCGATGGTGGGTGCCCAGGTATGTGTTCTGGAAAAATTTTAATGTAATCACAAATAATAGGGATATCTTCGAGCCGCTTCCCCTTTGGCTCCTTCTTTGTCAACACTTCAGGGTCCTAATGCAAGAGATGATGCTTACTTTGGTAATTCTTGCTTTGCCTTGGAGAGTAAGGACCTTCTTATTGGCTAAGGGTATGTGAACCGTCTTCTTGTTGCACACTATTTCTGCACGGTTTTTCGATAACCAATCCATGCCTATAACGACGTCAAAACTCCCCAGTTTGACGGGCAACAAATCTATTTCAAAGAGTTGGCCTACTAATTTTAAGGAGCACCCTCGACTTACATTATATGTCTTAAGTGTCTTACTGTCATCATCCTCAATAGCATAAGTGACACTTAATAGCGTAAGAATGACATTTATTTGCTCACTAAACATAGTGGATATAAAGCTCCTATCAACATAGGTATCAAATAGTATAAATGCATAAGTGGTATCCAATGGGGTAAGAGGATAAGTCTATGGGATTGAAATTTCTTAGGCAGATAGTCATAGCTTTATCTCCTCATACACAGGGTTATAGTTAAGACTTAATTTCTCCATTTAAAGTTCTTGATAACTAATCTTTATACATGATATGCTTGGGAATTTTTGAAAAAATTTTCAAGCCTTACATACCTAAAGATACATCAGATAGTAAATCCTAGAGAAATACAATAAGATGGTAGAGGGGCACTAAGTATGAGATGGCTCCAGGGTACCCCGTACTCCAAAGCGTTAAGACGTTGGGTTAGCTCTGCATTGCGGGCTTCGCGCTCTGCTAGGCACTGTCACAATTCGTTGATTCCGTCATGTTGGATCGCCTAGATATTCTGGTTGGCCCAATGTATGCTGGTGTTTTTGCATTGCCTCCTGCTTAATCCTTGTAGAGATCTCACCGACATCCTGGTGGATTTGTCAAAATTGGAAGTCGTGTCTGGCGGCCCTCGACACCAACAGAGGCACCCTTTGTTGCGTAGGTTCATGGGTAAGTGTCGACACTTGAGAAGAAGATGGTGTTCCTAACTTGCTTGGGATCCCTTCCTCGTTTCTCCACTCTTGAAGAGTGTGAGTAATCCATCCCCACTGTCTTACGTTCACCCGTCGCTGTTGCGACGGGCTTGGCTGATGGGCAGGTACCGGGATAGACTCCCGTTGTGCCAGTCACATCCTTTTCCTAGGGGTAAACTTCCTCAATGGTCCATTGGGATGGCTTCTGAATAGGGTGTAGGATGGAATACGTGGTGGTGATGGTGGAGCAATTTGTATTGCAGGGCCACAGTTGCCCTCCTCTTGTTCTGACGGGTCTACCTCGTCATTGATTGGGTCTGGGTGGGTTTTCCGATTCAAGTGACATCTCAGTGTCACCTTGGATTCCTTGTTCCATGGGTGAGTATTCATCCTCGTAGTCAAAGAGGATAACAACCGTAACATTTGACATGTTTCTGTCATTAGGGTCCATACATATGTTCACAGTTGTTGAAGTAAGAAAGTTAGTTTTTGTATGAGTTATACTCTAGGGTACTAATGCAACCTAGTTCACTATAACTATGGCTCTGGTACCAATCTGTCACACCCTGCTACCCCGGTCGGCAGCGAGGCGTGACGAGTGCGGAAGCGTAACCATAATCATAACGAACTACCACTACAAGGACATTTTCAGAAAAATATATTGTTATAACTTCAAAATTTTTAATTGTCATACATAGCCTGAATAAAATGAAGAGTAGATCGCAAGTTACAGAGAATTAAATGCATATTTAGATTATCGAGAATGATGCAAATAAATCTCCAAGTTTGAAAATGATGCGACTCCAAAATGAACGGAAGCCTTGGAATGCTTCCGATGAATGTGCATGTCTTAATTACCTGAAAATACATGCTACCTAATGGTTAGCATTTGAAGCCACCATACCATAGGGGCTCTAGCTTACGACTATCAAAAAGAAGGCGATAGGGCACTAGATCGACTTTCAAAGTCCGGCTGGATGGGAATGATTTCCTTAATAGATGAGTTGAATTTATAAAGCATAAATTCCATGTATGTATTACATAAACCATCATGTAACCAAAGCTTAATTAAATGAGTTTGCCCTGTGCAGTATTCCCGACTGTAATATCGTGTGTTAAATATATACGCATTCCACTGTTAGCCGGTAAGACTAACCCGAATGGGGGACATGACTCCCTATAGATATATCCACAATATATTCATGCTTACCAATAAATGTAATTAACGGTTCATGATATGAGGGTTGTTGGATCCACATAAACACATGTGTAATACATATAAGAAATTAACAGTTTTGATGTCCATATAAAAATAGTACATGTATTTCCACCACAATCGATAGTAAAATAGGGGCTATGAAGACTCACCGTAAGTGTGATGGCAAAATGAGCGTAAAAACGACGGTTTTGCGTTGGTGATGAGTGACGACACCGGACGCGTTTAATCGAGTCGTAAATGATATGAGGGAATCAATAACTCCCATATATATGATAATATGTATGTATAAGGGT
The DNA here is from genome assembly GCA_020465985.1 of Centrapalus pauciflorus. Classification (NCBI taxonomy): domain Eukaryota; kingdom Viridiplantae; phylum Streptophyta; class Magnoliopsida; order Asterales; family Asteraceae; genus Centrapalus; species Centrapalus pauciflorus. The sequence goes on along the minus strand of JAANYP010005500.1, from coordinate 153,071 downwards.
TTTTATGTTTTAAATCACCCAACTTTACAAGTTTATAAATAAAACACACTTAAAACGTCAATATATATATATATATATATATATATATATATATATATATATATATATATATATATATATATATATATATATATATATATATATATATATAATTTTCTAGCTTTTTAAAGGTTTTTCGGCCTACTTTCGGGCTGTTTTTGACCAAGCTCCAAATGGATTTGGGCTTTGGTTTTCATAGTCCTAAAACTACTATATACAAAGAATTTTTAAAGATAAGAACAACCATTTTTCGAGGTGTTTAGTTTCGGGAAAAAGCTCATTACAAACCCTATGTTGGCCATTTTTTAGCTGTCAAACTTCCGGGTTCCAAAATAATATTTGGGGGTTCTAAACTCCATATTAAATTATAAAAACGTTCATATTTTTAGTTAATACATAGATATAACTTTTGAGACAAGAATCAACTTATTTCGTTAAGCTATGAATTAGTTATGATTTTTCATAGTCGATGTAATATTTCTGTCGAAAATCCAGATTTCATAAACTTGAAACAACTTGTGATTCTTGTTGTTTATTCAAAAATCACATGTATAAAAGGTTATAAAACACATTTATATAACTTTATTTCATTATATTTATACTTACATAATGTGTTTATACTTTTATAAACAAATTTGAAGAAAACAAACTTAAAACAAAAGTAGTGATTTATAAACCTGAGTTTTTATGAAACTGGTTGTTGTTGGTCATTATATATATTATGCAACACTTGTATAAACATAAATATAAGAAATAATAAGTTAGTATTTACTTACTTTGATGTTTTAGAAGAATGAAAATGAGTAGAAGAGCTGTTCTTGAACTAGTTGCACCGAAGAAACTCTTGAAAAGCGTGAATTCTTGAAGAATAAAGAAAGAAAACAACTTTGGTTGTGTGTGTGTGGTTATGGCCCATTTTCTTGAGAGAGAATGGTAGGTTTTCCTCTTTCAAAGGTATGAGGATGCATGAGAAATGATCTCTCTATTTATATAGAAAGTTTGGTCTTGAAAAGATCCAATGATGTGAAGATGGAGTAAGATCTTGAATGAAATGAAAGGAGAAGATGTGATTGTGATTGTGTAATAGAGTTTTGCATTATAAAATTGAAGTCAAAAGCTAGATTGTACTAGCTAGAGGGTCAGTCGTTATGATGTATTTATGATGTATTTTTATTTTTATTTTTTGTATAAAAAGTATTTAGAATGTATTCTTGTATTTCCCTTTTTTATGTAAATTCATAAATAATTTTGAATGCATTTGTTTAATGAATTGTTTTAGTCTTGCATAATTAATGTTAAGTAAGTGTATTAATGCATGATTAGTGTCACTAATCTTCATTTAATTATGTACTTAGTTGGATTAATCCATAATATCGCAAATCGATTGGATTAATTAATTTGCCGATTCATCGCACCGATGAAACTGTTTGCATTTCATTTTAATTTTCTTATGAACTTTGTTAATCACGTTGATAAATTGTTAATGATCACTGATTATGTTAAAACTTGTTAATAACTATTGATTAAGTTATAGTTGCTAACGTGATTTTATGCCGGATGTTACATTAAGGTTTTCAAACACCATATGAATGTCCATGTCCTCAATATCTTTGGGCTGCTAAATTATCATTGCGTACTTTTTTCATTCTGGATTTAGTACGTTCAGGAATTTAACATTGATGTCTAAGTTGGAATTTGTGATACCATTCCTTTTCATTTCACTGACTAAGCTGACAAACCTCAAGTATGTACTCTCCAGCAGTTCCCATTCTCTAGCTCTGAAGTCTCGAACGTCATTAAACTGTTTCGGGCTCTGTTTGTTGCTGCCCTGTCTAATCCCCTCATCAACTTACAAACCTCACCCCAGATGGATTTGGCTATTTTGGTATTTGTCAGACACGTGTATATATCAATTGGGATGGATATCAGCAACAGTTTTCTAGCTGTCTTGTCCCCCAGTTTTCTACGCTTTTGTGCCTCTGTTAGGTTAGTGACCTCAACGGTTCTTTCAGGTATTAGAGAGTTGCCGATGGGTACAGCAGGTATGTTTCAAGAAACACAGTCGGTCCGTCATTAAGGGACTTCAGCATCTCATTCGACAGGTCGTGGAAACTTATGAACTCAATAAATCTCTCTCTCTCCATTGTACATATTCTCCTCGGTACATGGTTGGAGGTTTTGTTTCCGAACCCATGGCTAGTGCGTCTTTGGACATGTTAACTAAATTACAGGAATCGTCCAAGATCTTTTGAATGAGATTTTGATTGAATTTGAAAATTTAATTCAACTTCAATATAAGTTGATCAAACTCAAATGATTGTTTAAAGAAACTCGATCAAAGAGTGTGAAAAACTGGAACAAAGAATGTACTCAACTCGAATATAGAAAAATCAGTCAATTAGAATTATGATGCAACTCGAATTAAACTTTTGTAAAACTCGAATCAAGTGTGAGTCAACTCGAATTAAATGTAAGTCAACTCCGATTAAATGTTAGTCAACTCGAATCAAATGTAAGTCAACTCGAATCAAATTTAAGTCAACTCGAATAACATGTGATTAAACTCGAATGATATTGATTGATGATTGAGTAAACTCAATACAAAATTGAAATCCAGGTATAATTGTTTTTGTATGGTCGCCTACCTACGGATCGTATCTTGACGCGACGCCGTCCAACGAGTGCGGAATCCTCGTTAGCGGTTTGACGGAAAGACCACACACACGAAACACGGAGACAAACACGACGATAGACGAACACTAGAACGTCCCGACACGTGATTCTCTCCAAGAACAAACACACAATCACCTTGCAAGTTCGAGATCGCCTCTACACTAATCACTTATCGAATTCTGCCAAAGTTTCGTTCACCCGGATGCTCGGTTTGCTCTCAAGTTCGTCAAAACCTCTGAGCCGTCAAAGATCCTTGATTTTACAATGAAAAGTTCAATATATAGACGATAAGTTTGTGAAGATGCTCCTCACGAACTTATAAGTTCGTGTAGACGCTCCTCACGAACTTATTAGTTCGTGTAGACGCTCCTCTTGAACTTATCCTAGAACTTATTCTAGAACTTGTTTCTAGAACTTGTTCTAGAACTTATTCTAGAACTTGTTCTAGAACTTATTGTAGAACTTATTCTAGAACTTAATCTAGAACTTATTCTAGAACTTATTTCTAGAACTTATTCTAGAACTGAATCTAGAACTTATTTCAAGATATTATACTTACTATGCAAATGCAAACATCATACACAATCATGATATCAATAACAAAACTAGACTGCTATCGTCACACTGGATGTACCAACAGACTCCCCCTTGACGATAGCTTCTAGTTGTTGTTCATTGATCGTAATAGACTATCAGATTCAGAGACTATGAATACCGAAACTAGACAGCTATTGTCACATTGGGTGTATCAACAGTTTTGTAAAACTCGATTGAGTTTTCAAGTCAACTCGAATATGTCTTCAACTCAACTCGAATATTTCTTCAAGTCAACTCGAATATGTCTTCAATCAACTCGAATAAAAGTCTTTTTAACTCGATTGATTCTGTGATCAACTCGGTTGACTCGAATGATCAACTCAAATATAACTTTGTTCAACTCGATTAAAAAGAATTTTCAACTCGATTACCACATGAATAATGTGTTAATCGAGTTTTCTGAGTTTTTCTGAAACTCTAAGTCAAGAATTCAATCTATTCAGTAAAAATGTTTCAATTGATTCCAATTTGATATCGAAGGTAATGTTTTTTTTTTCAAACACTTTTTCTGAAATCACTTTTACCAAAAACAGATTAAACCCCTTGATTTTCACTAGAACAGTGAAGAACACATGGTTTTTCAAAAATTCAGAAAAATCAATAAATCTTTTTATGTGTTTGGAATAACTGATTATGTTTATGATCAATCTGATCGATTTTCAAATACCTTCCTTCGATCCAAATTTCCACAACTAAGATCTAAAGAATCAAAAACCCTAATCAATTTCTGGAAACGATAGAACGGTAACCGGTTTGCAATTTTTCAATCAAAAAATCATTCCAATGCTTTGATACCAATTGTAATCATGTTTATTCAATCAACAATCAGTCACAAACAATTAATAGCAAGAGTTAAACCACTAACCGAATGATTCAATTGATTAGAATGATTTACAGATGAGAGAAGAAGTCGACTGCACACTGTAGCCCTAAATGTTATTCCAAAATAATCCGTGCAAATACAGAAAATGATTATGTTAGTTATGACATTTACAAAAGTCAAACTTCTATTTATACCAAAATAAAACTACGCACTATTTACAAATTAAACCCTAGACTTATCTATTTCATCAATTATAAATTAAGATCGAACAATGTATTAGAGTATTAGAGTAGGATTGTGTGACAGTGCATACGCGACTCTAGATCGAGTAAGGAACTCCAACATTTGTCTGTAAGGCTGCCCCTCTACTGCTTGAAGGTCTACGGTCATAATCATATTATGCTTGTTATAGAAAGCACGATCAGCCATTCCTACAAACACAACAAACAATTAAAATGTTAAAAATCTATTTTGGAAAAATTTGTAAGTCATTCGAACTTGATTAAGTTCGAACGAACTTAATCACCTTCGAACTTACTTTAATTCGATAAAAAAGTCCATTCAAACTTACTTAAGTTCGAACAGTCTGATGACCTTTGAACTTATTTAAGTTCGAGAAAGTCCTTCGAACTTATTTGTCTTCGAACTTGAAGATATTTTAATTAAGTTTGAAACCCGTCAAGTTCGAGACTTGTAGAAGAAGTTCGAGAGTTGTAGAACAAGTTCGAAGTCGACCATGATGATTTCAAACTCATGATTTAAACCTTTTTAGACTTAAATGACTATTGAATCTAGTCCTAATAGGTTCTAATCAAGTTTATTCATGATTAATTTTAAGTTCCATAACTTAAAACTTCGTGATTTAAACCACCTAGTTTTTAGTTACTTTAAACTCAAAATATTCGAAGTTTACACCATTAAATTAGTTCAAATCATCACTTACTTAGTGATTTGTGATACGAAACAACTAAGTCCAAGTGTATGTTCGAGAGAATGAGTGAATCTTCGAGGAACAGTTCACAAATTCAAAATTTCGATAAGTTCGAGATCGCGCAGAATAAGCTCGAGATCGCCAAATAAGTTCGTGACGATATAACTTCGAATGTAGGTAAATTAAATCAACACTGTTGAACTATTTATATCCTTATTGTGTTTTGAACTTACTGAGACAAGTTCGAGACCTTATGTTCGAGTGAAGCATAGCTTCGAACTTAAGTGAAAATTTTGAAAACCTTTGAAAAAATTTCAACTTTTTTAACTTTTTCGTTTTACGGAACATTTTCAACTTTTGCAAAACACTTTACACTAAGCAACCGAAATATCAAATTTTGTTTCCCCAACTAATAAGCATCCTAGTAAATGACCTCGATCCTTTAATTACAAAAAATTTTAAAATAAAATAAAATAAAGTAAAATTAAAATTAACTAAAAAAAATTAAATTGCAATAATTTAAAGATAAAAAATACACTAACTGAATATTTTTGCGAGATAGTCAAAGAAGGTTTGATCAGATAGTAGTGTCAACGCACTTTCAGTGTTGCACTTTCAAACTTTGGAATTTTTATTCCTTTGGTTGTTTGTCGTAACATACAAACCAAGTCGATTGTCAGTATATTTGTCCATTTAAACACTCAACACTTAGGATTTTCCTTTGGCCTTTTTATTTATCAATAACTTACCTTACGTGTCCCATACATAGACATACTTCTATGATCAAGGCAGACACACAATGATTATAACTTTTTGGTATTTGCAAATTATCTATAAAAGGCAAATGTCGGACACAGTTCAGTATTTACATACAACAGAGTGTCTTAGTTTGTCTTAGAGTTCCTCTTATGTTAGCAAGATAGCTGTGACAGATCTGTACTGACGTACAACAAAGCGACATATCTTTCTAGTTTAAGTCAAAATAGCGGTGACAGGTCAGTACTCACGTACAACAAAGCGACTTGTTCTGACTTCCTTTAAAACTTTTCCTTTGTTTAAGATGTATTTTGATGAAGCTATACATCCCCCAGATTAATTTGCATACCTCATTCATAGACATTTCCTGTATGTCTCTAACATAGATACTAAGACCTTTCGGTCGTACATCTAAGTTAGTTACGCATATGACATTTTCTTGATTATTTTATCAGCTTTTAGGAAATCCTTCATGTATTATGCCTACCAACATACCAGACATGAACATGTATATCACTTAGAGATTATAGTGCATTATGTGTGAAAGTTTAACACTTAGAGTTTGTTAGACTGTGCTAAATTCGTCATTTTGAACCTAAGACTCTAAGACTTCTCTCATTTTCCAATATTATCTTTTTTTTTTGAATTTTTTTTATGGTTTTCTCTCTTTTTTCTTTTGTTTTTCATTAACTTAAAAACTTTAAAAAGAAAGAAAAATCTATTGAGGTCAGGTTACTCCGGATTACGCATTCCATTTAGCTGGACTAACAACTCAAAGAGTGATCTATCAAATGCTTTTGTGTAAAGATCCGCATTGTTGTCTTCAGTTGGAACTTTTACCAATTTAATCAAGTTTTTCTTAGCACGTTCACGAATAAAGTGATCTCTTATCTCTATTTGCTTAGTCTTACTGTGCTTAAGCAGATTATTAGTTATGGCAATAGTGGACTGATTGTCTATCCTAATGGGAGTATGAGTATAAGTCAAACCATAATCCCGCAATTGTTGTTGAATCCATAGAACTTGTGAACAGCAACTACCAGCAGCTACATACTCGGCCTCGCACGTTCATACGGCTACTGAAATTTGTTTCTTTAATTGCCAGGACACCAATCTCCCACAAAGGAACTAACAACCACCCGTTGTTGATTTTCTGTTCAAGCTACACCCTCCATAGTCTAAATCGGTGTAAACTTCCAATTCCAGATCTCCATCAGCATGATACCAAAATCCCAGCTTCAGTTTCAACTTCAGGTATCTCATAATCCGCTTCACAGCTTTCATGTGCATCTCCTTTGGGTTAGCTTGAAACCTAACACAAATAAAAACAGCAAACATTATATCTGGTCTTGAAGCAGTTAAATACATGAGTGAACCGATCATGGCCCGATACAAGGTCGGATCCACATCAGTATCACTATCTGTACCTGGTCCGAGATTGTGATTGACTTGTATCGGAGTACTCAAGTGTGCCGTAAGCTTTGTAGCTTCCATCCCGAAGCGCTCTAAAATGTCATAGACATACTTCGTCTGATGAATAAAACATTCCCTCCTTTCATTGTTCAACTTGTAAACCAAGAAAGAAGTTCAGCTCTCCCATCGCACTCATCTCAAACTTCGACTTCATAACCTTCTCGAAATCTTTGCACATTTGTTCGTTTGACGACCCGAAGATGATATCGTCCACGTAAACTTGTACCAGTATAAAGTCTTCACCTTTCCTCTTAACGAATAGTGTACTGTCTATTCTTCCTCTCTCAAACCCATTGTCTAAGAGGTGAGTAGACAGTGTCTCGTACCACGCCCTAGGTGCCTGATGTAATCCATATAGAGCCTTATCCAATCTATATACTCTGTCAGGATATTTGGGATCAGTAAACCCTGGCGGTTGCTCGACATACACCAACTCCTTCACTTTTCCGTATAAGTTGGCACTCTTGACGTCTAGTTGATATACTTTGAACCCTTTAAAGGACGTGAATGCAAGAAACAATAGAATAGCCTCAAGGCTCGCCACTAGCGCAAACACTTCGTTATAGTCAATCCCTTCTTCCTGGTTGAACCCTTTAACCATGAGCCTTGCCTTGTTACAAGTAACTATGCCCCGATCATCCCGTTTAAATTTAAAGACCCATTTGGTCCCTATAGCAACTTCTCCTCAAGGCAAAGGCACTAACTCCCACACTTCAAGCTTTCTGAACTGTATAAGTTCCTCTTGCATAGCTTCAACCCAAGAAATATCCTTCATAGCCATTTGTACGTTCTCTGGCTCTACTTGTGAAATGAAAAACACGAGTATAAACACGTATGAAATGCCTCGGAGTCGTTGATCATTGATAACAGCACTGTGTTACTATTCATAATAATCATAGTTCTCACACCAGCATTCGGATTCCCAATTATGTCTTCTATCGAATGATCCTTCTTTATCCTTGATGTTTCGATTGCATCGACCTGAAGATTATCTCCCAAATTTGATCCTATTTCGCCTAATGGGGGTATGACTTCAGACGAAACAACTTCCTCCTCATGATCACTGTCTTCTAATGTAGAATTATTTGTCTGATTCTCATCTATAGGCAACTCAGGTTCATTGTTTGCTGGAGACCCATCTTCTGTCGTTATATTATCAGATGTCGTGGGAATGCTTGAATTTGGAAATCCTCTACCCTCGTCGTTAAGACTTAAAGATGAGAAGTCATTTTCCACAGTTCCTGCATCACCACTAAAAGAATTGTTAAATGATTCAAACACTGAGTCATAACCAAATGACCTTTCTGGACCATTTTGGGGTTCATGTGAATAACTTGTTACATCAATGTTAAACACAATTTCAACTGTACCAGTAGTTCTATTAAAAACCCTCTTGTTTGGTGAATTTGGGACATAACCTAGGAAGTATCCTTCGTCAGCCTTTTCACCAAACTTGGGTTGATGTTTCGTCTTGAATAAAGTACATGGCACCCCAAACGGTTCAAAGCCAGTTAACTTTGGTGGTCTTTTATTCAGAACTTCATAACAGGTTTTGTTCAGTGATTTAACAGTAAGGACTCTGTTTAGTACATGACAAGCGATATTCACTGCCTTTCCCTAAAACATGGTATGAAGCTTTTAATCTGAGAGCATAGTCCTTGCTGCTTCAATCAAAGTCCTATTTTTACGTTCTGCCATCCCATTTTGTTGTGGCTCATTAGGTGCACTAAATTGATGCACTATGCATTTAGATAGGCAATATACACCAATTACGACATTTTTAAACTCTGTTCCGTTATCACTCCTGCTACGTTTTACCTTTTTCCCGTATGAGTTCTCGATTTGGTCTAAGAATTCAATCAGCGTGTCTGCTGTCTCGTCCTTTGTACCTAAAAAGAAAACCCAAGAAAAACGTGAGTAATCATCTATAATAACGAAACAGTACCAACTACCCCCTATACTCCTTTTGTTGATAGGACCGAAGAGATCCATATGCAACAAATCGAAGGTGGAAGCGATTGAGTTTTGAGTCTTTGACTTGTGTGACTTCTTATGTTGTATTTCCCTCTTGCACGGTACACACTTGTCTTCAAACTGAAAACTCTTTAATGGAACATCTTGCACAAGGCCATTATTTGTGATGAAATTCATCTTCCTTAAGTGCAAGTGTGCCATACATCAGTGCCACAACAGAGATTCAGACTCTGAAGCTTTTGATAATAGACAAATAGTTCCCATCGATGAATCTGCTTCATTCATGTCCATCATGTACAGATCATTCACCCTTGGGGCTCTAATCATAATCCACTCTTCAGGTATCTTGAATCCCGGCTTTAGCACTGTTAGTGCATTCTGAGTGATGATAGCAGTCTAAGTATAGACAATATTTTGTAATAGTTAATTTGCTCGTAATTGCATATATATACATGTTTGATAATGTGTGTTTGATATTGATTGTATGTATGTTTGAACTTGGTTGTAGATGATGTGTTATAATAAGTTCAAACATAAGTTCAAACATAAGTTCAAAGATAAGTACAAACATAAGTTCAAAGATAAGTTCAAACACAAGTTCAAAGGCAAGTTCAAAGTAACTGGTTCGAACTTATGGAGGACAAGTTCGAAGGGCCTTGGGCTTAGTCGAACTTGTCCTAGGCAAGTTCGAACCAGGGGTTATAATAAAGGGTTAATTCGTTTTAATTAACAACTTTTGCAGAATTCGATAAGAGATTACTGCAGAGGCGATCTCGAACTTGCAAAGAGATTAAGTGTTCGTTCTTGGAGAGAATCACGTGTCGGGGCGTTCTAGTGTTCATCTATCATCGTGTGTGTCTCCGTGTTTCGTGCGCGTGGTCTATCCGTCAAACCGCTAACGAGTATTTTGCACTCATTGGACGGCGTCGCATCAAGATAGGATGCGTAGGTAGGTGACCTTACAAGTGGTATCAGAGCCATAAGGGTCTTATTAGTGTTCTTCATGTTCATCAAACAACATCCGTGGTTTCTTAACGTTTTTGGACGGACAAATCACTTTTTGGTTAACTTTTCGAGTTATACAAGCAAGATAACGGATTTGCATTAGTTCACTTTTTTGGTCGAAACCAATACTTTTAGGCTTAAAATTATTGGTTTAAATTGAAAACTTGAAAAAAATCGAACTTTTGGCCGTTTTTCGAACTTGCGGCGCTCGAACATAGGAGGTATTAGGGTTTGTTCGAATTTGGCTAAAATTTCGAACTTGTCAGAAAATACGCTACTCTCGAATTTATTTTAGGGTTTCATTCGAATTTGACTGAGATTCGAATTTGTCTGGATTCGAACTTAACAGAAACCCCGAACTTGTCATATTTTGAATTTGATTGAATTCGAACTTAGTGAATTTCGAATTTAATTTTAAATGAATTTATTATAAAACTAATTCGAACTTACTCAAGTTCGAAAGAGTTGATTTTAAATTAATTTCAAATTAAATCAATTAAGTTCGAATTTAAATAGTTTAGAAACGATAACTAGTTTGCAAAAGTTTATCGAAATGGATCACAAAGTAGGCAAGGCAAATTCTCCACCAAAGCTGATGAGGTTGGAAAACTACTACTGGTGGAAGGATAGGTTTGCCGACTTTTCTCGTTTCAATGACATGCGGATGTGGATAAGTATCGATGAGGGATACATTCCGCCTAGTCATGAGTTTGAGGGTCGTCAGAGAGTCCTAACATATCAGAAGATGAAGGATGATGACAAGAAACTATATGAGGCTGAGAACAGAGCGTTTTCTATCATTCGCATGGCACTACTTTAGGAGATTCTACACACATTCAGGAATCATCGTACAACTAAAGATTTGTGGGATGCACTCGAGAAACGGTGTTAGGGAAATCTAACGGTTAGAAAAGGAAGGACCGAGATGCTTAAGCAGTAATTCACAATTTTCAAGGCATTGAAAAACGAAAAGCTGGATCAGACTATCAAAAGGTTCTACCACTTATTGACAGAGTTGGATAATCACGATGTCGAGTATTGTGAATTGGAGAAGATTGAGAAACTTCTTGATGCTTTACCAGCAAAATGGGAGATGTGCGTAGCGGTCATAAAGCATGATGAAGAAAAATTCAAAACTCTTACTCTCGAAGGAGTCATTGGAACGCTGAGGGCTTACAATTTTCAGTTACTCAAGAAGGAACTGGAATATGACCAAGTCCAAGATCCAGACATGTATTTTGGAAAGTCAAAACCCACAGTCGCGAGTGAACTGAAAACAGCTACAACTTTATTTTCGGGTGAAGCGTCTACTCCAGTGGACGTCAAAGAAACAAGTAGTCGGGCTTTCTTAGGGTATTCTAAACCGGAAGGTAAACCGACTCAATCAGCATCTACTTCTCAACAGTACACAAAGATGCCTATGAGTGCACAATCAGCCGAATCTCATCTGAATCTTTTGGCTTCGTTTGTTGCAGCATACGGAAATTATGTACAAGGAAATATCAACGATCCTGTGTTATGGGAAGAGGACTATGATCAGGTGGATCCTGATGATTTGGAAGAAATGGATCTTCAATGGCAATTGGCCATGGTGACTCAGAGGGTCAAGAGATTCCTAAAGCGAACAGGCAGAAATCTGAACGTTAGCAACAATAAGATTGGGTTCGACAAATCCAAGGATAAGTGTTATAACTGCCACGGATTAGGACACTTTGCTCGAGAGTGTCAGCGACCCAAGGTTGAGAATTATCAGAATCAATCTCAGGGGAGATATCAGCCTGGTAGTTTGGGTAATCAAGCGAACATTGTTGGTCTGTTAACTAACATATCATCGGACAGACAGCTTGATGGGACGTATGATTGGAGTTCACATCCAGAGACTAATGCTAGAGCCTTCATGGCTGAAGTAACAGAGTCTGGGGATGTCGGAGCAGAGGAAGTAACAGAGGACAGAGAACAGAATGATACAAGTCCTGTGTTGGTGGAGAAGTCAGACAATCAGACCGTTCTAGAGTTTGCCGTGCAGATGGCTAATGTGGAATTTGATCATACAAAGGTAATTCTGAAATTTTCTACATTCCGTGATTTAAGTGTTTTATGTGATAACTCTAATGATAGATTAAATTTAGTGCTAGAAACACATATTAATTTAACTGCTCAAATTGAATCCTTAAAATCAGATAATGCTAGCCTCCTAGATATCAAAGAAGATCTTAGGAATAAGCTGAAAGCAGATGCTCAAGATGTAATAGTTCTAAAAGACAAACTAAGTGAGCAGTGTGTCAGGATAGAACTGATGTATGAGCATGTTGAGGCTTTAACCAAAGAACTAACTATTAAAGAGGTAGAGCTAGCTGACGCAAAGGTTGAGGTTGCAGAGGTAAATAGTAAGTTAGAAAAGTTTAGGAACTATTCATTGAATCTAGGGATAATCTTAGATGCACAGCGTCAATCTAAGAAACCAGTAGGCTTAGGTTTTAAAGAGAGTCCTCCACCTTTTAACGATAACTATGTGCCTCAGCCTCAGGATAAAACTGATAAATCTGTTGAGTCATAGGTAGCAGCTGAAACTGTATCAGAATCTCATAAGGATAAAGCAACTAAAGTGACTAAAAATAATGCCACGATTAAGAAAGTCAAATTTGTGAAGTCTTCTAGTGATAAAATTGTAGGAGAAGCTAGACCTGACATTGGTAATCAGAAAGAAGACATAGTCACTGTAGTTGAGAAGAAAGAACATGAAACTAGTGAGACATCAAAGTCAAAGGGCACTCATAAAAAGTCTATTGATAAAATGTCTTGTTTTAGATGTCATGAAAGGGGACATGTTGCGTCTAGCTGTCCATATAGGAAGGTAGAATCTGCACCTCATGTGGGAAAGCCTGAACAACGGAAACCCTCACCAAGTGTAGCAAGCACAAGTGGTTCTCAAAACACTGAGAAGATTGTGCATGCCACACCAAAGACTGCTGTTAGACAAACACCTGTGTCAGTTAGACCAAATGAAGTGGTTAGGACTAATTCACCAAATAGAGTCCCTGTTGGGAATTCGTATCGTTTTTCATAAAAACATAAACATTAATCATATTAACGCACAACGGAAGCTTTTTAAAATCACGAATTCCGAGCAAGACTGTCCTACACACCACCTATTCTGGTAAACAATCCAGTTAATGTACCAGTTTTAAGAATTTCAACTCTTTGATCATATGACATTTTATAAATAAATCTACTTTTATTTGAAAAACTAATTTCATAAAAATGTCATATTTAACACCTGACAAAATAATTAATGTTTCCAATTTAAAATCCTTTTAAATACTTTAATTTTTCATCAAAAATGATGGTAGTTTTGATTTCTTTTATTTATCTACTTTGTCACCACAACCACGCAAATATAAATAAAGCATAAAGAAATAAAACATACAATCACATGGTGACATAGCCTTGCCGAAACTAAATTGGTTTCCGAGAGCCATACGGACAAACCAATTAGGTGAAAACCTAAGGGACAAAATCAACACACAAGGCAAGAAGGGTGAACTCTTTCAGCTCCCACTAGCCTCAACATCCGATGATGTCACCAAGCGTCCTTGATAAATGACCTTCTTCTTGATGGACATCTTCGCCAAGATTTTTACATAGTGTTAATCTAAATAAATTTGCCTATTTTCTAACCTATTATAGATTACACATAAAACCAGGATTCCATTGGCACGCAGGCCTTCCCAAAAATAACCAATAATAAAAATAGCAAACATCACGATTAAATAAACAACCATCTAAACAAAAGGGGTCTCAAGGCTCGGCTATGTCACAAACATAAAGAAAGCAGTAAAGCTTGTTAATAATCCGGAATCTATTTTCATCTTGCCATAAAAATAATTCCAAGACCAATTAGTAGTAAGGAGAGAGTCAAAACAAGTCACTTTGTTGTACGTAAGTACAGACCCGTTACCTCTGGTTTGACTCGAGTTAGCAAGATAAGTCGCTTTGTTGTACGTAAGTACAGACCTGTCACCGCTGTCTTGCTAGCTTTAAATAAACTTTAAGACAAACTAAGACACTCTGTTGTATGTACTTGTGTCTGACGTTTGCCTTTTAAAGAAAATTTGCAATACCAAAAAGTTATGATCATTGTGTGTATGCCTTGATCATAGAAGTATGTCTAAGTATGGGACACGTAAGGTAGTTTCTTGATGAATAAAAATGCCAAGGGATATTCCAAAGTGTAACATGTTTAAAGGAAAAATAATACCGACAATCGCCTTGGAATGTATATCACGACAAACAATCAAAGGAATCAAAAATTCATAAGTGTGAAAGTGTAATACTGAAAGTGCGTATTGACACCGCTATCTGATTGAACCTTCTTTGACTTTCTCATAAAAATATATTGTTAGTTTTGGTTGTAAATCATTAAAAGTAGTTTTGAGTAGATTAAGGTTAAATTTTATTCAAATTCTATTTTATTTTATTTTATTTTATGTTATTTTAATTTTGTCTAAGTAGGAAAAAGGTCAAAGTTAATAGGATGGATGATTGGTTGAATAAATAAATTTTGCGTGAAAATCTATTGCTTGGTCTGAATAATTTTGCAATGTTTGTAAAATTCCGTTACACGAAAAAGTTGAAAAAGTTGAATTTTATTCAAGGATTTTCAAAATTTTCAATTAAGTTCGAATTTAAGACGAATTTGAATTAAACTTCGAATTTGTCAGGAAGTTCGAATTTATGGAAAGTTCGAAGGTAGTTGGTATAAATAGGTCAACAGTGCATCATTTAATTATCCTGCATTTGACTTCACTCCT
Source organism: Centrapalus pauciflorus (assembly GCA_020465985.1). Taxonomy (NCBI): domain Eukaryota; kingdom Viridiplantae; phylum Streptophyta; class Magnoliopsida; order Asterales; family Asteraceae; genus Centrapalus; species Centrapalus pauciflorus. The sequence goes on along the minus strand of JAANYP010005500.1, from coordinate 137,989 downwards.
TCGAACTTGTGTCCGGCGAATTCGAACTTACTACTTCGAACTTGTCGTTTCGACTTTGCTCCTATTTCTCAAATTTTTGCTCATTTTTCTCGAACCTAATCACATTCTTAGGAATAATAATCATTATTATACAAAGTTTGGGTAGTATAGGACATTTTATGGCAAAATATTGAGTTTATTTGATAGTTTTTGGGCTATGTGGTTCAAAATCACAAGTTTTAACCGGTGAAAGTTCAAATAAAACTCATATAAATTCGATTAGAACCCAATAGGACTAGACTATACTATTTTTTAAGTCAAATGGGTTAAAATCTTGGATTTTAGTTTGGAAATCACCGACTTCGAACATGTTCATCATGTTCGAACTTGTCAGAAAGTTCGAACTTGTTGAAATATCTACAAGTTCGAAGTCAGTCAAGTTCGAACATAATCCTTGAATTTGTTTAAATTCGAATGTTTTAAAATAAATTAGAACTTGTAAAAATTCGAATGTGTTGGATTTCGGACTTATGTGAGTTCGAAATTATACATATTCGAAATAAACAAGTTTCATTTTATTTTTCATTACTAATAATGGTTGTTGTTTCTATGTGTAGATATGGGTGATCAGGCTTTCTATAATAAACATAACATGGTTATGTCGGTGGATAGAGAGCTGCGTGATGCTCAATCGTACTGTCACATGGTCGAATTTTTGACGCAATCGCGGGTCGTATGTAACATCCTCGGATTTATTTTGATGTATTTTGGTTAATTAAGCGGAAAAGTTATATAATTAAGTTGAATTTGGGTAATTATTATGTATTTGGATATTTAGCAAGTTGGTTGCTATTTTTAAGAAAATTGAACTCAGAAACAATTTTGTGGATTATTATGAATTTAAAAGTTATTTATGATATATCTAAGATTAAATCAGTATTTTATGGAACCGGTTAAGTCGAGTAGAGAAATGTGCAAAATGACGAAAGTAGTATATAAAGGGCAATAGGCTTCATTTTCTAGTTTACACTCTCTCACTACTTCATCTCTCTAGAAATTTTCTCTCTACATCTCTCTAAGATATATCACAAACCGACCGTCAGATTTTCAAGAATTATACGTCATCGGAAAGGTATCGAGGAGTACAACAGCAATCTACAAACGGATTTCAGATTTCATACGAATTGAGGTAAGAATCGACCTTTCTAAGATTATGGTTTCGGTTTTGAAGAACAAAAATTTCGAATCTATCATTTTATGCATATTTAAGCTTGTTTTTGTTTGAAATATTGCTGGAATATGAAAGTATATGCATAGTAGAATCGAATCTAGGTATTATACATGATATATTAGTGATTTTTGCCTTAGAAATGAAGGATTTAAGTTGAAATGATGAACAGACTCGAATGGGTCAAGAACAGAGTCGAAATGCAAGAACAAACTCGAGTTTGGTGCTAGATTCGAAGGTGTACCATTAGATTCTAAGGGGAGGGCTTCGAATCTAGGCATAGACTCGAAGTGAGGTTCGAATCTACCCCTAGATTCGAAGGGTAGTTCGAATCTGATGATAAGGGGTTCGAATCTGATGCTAAGGGTTCGAATCTGATGCATATGATTCGAATCTGATGCATGGTTTCGAATCTAACCCATTAAATTCGAGTTTAATGCTTAAAATTTAGAATATTACTCCCTAGACTCGTGTATTTTGAATGAAACTTATAAACAACACGTAAAATGGCAAGAATTATTCAAAGGACAAGTTATGAACTTGAGATGGGTTCAACTCAATGGTAATATGGATTTGAACATAGACCAAAAAGGGAAAATATTGCAAAACTTACAAAACATGGTTTTATGGATTTAAACGGTTAATGATATGAGGAATTGTTGTAATTGATATGACAGGTCCCTTGTGGTGTTGTTTAACCCACAGTGGGGTACTTGGTGGAATCCGGTTGAAAGCCCGAAGAGAAATAATATCGGTTAAAAGATAATTACGCACCCACTGTGAGTACAGTAGATTTCGCATGGTTATATTTGTTTTATGTAAGCTTTGCCTGCTGAGACCTGTTGTTTCATTGATTGTTTGGAATTCTACTAACTTGCGTAGATTTAGATGCACATTCTTACTTGTTGCATGTCCTTTCGGTTGTTGTGCATCTAGTGATGGACCGGTGGGTCGCATCGATTACTCTGACTGTGCTATATGACCTGGAGCTGATCCCTCCTAGGCCCGGTAGGCAGTATGTCATCCCCGATCGTACGTTTGTCTCAGATGGTATGTCTAAATGCCGAGCTGTGAGCTCGAAGGGGCTGCGGCTCTGGTCCGTACTTGGTGTACGAAGAGAGTATACGACGTTTGTCGTCGGGATACTCTTGGGCTTCATAAAGACTTATAAAATGTGCAATCTATGTATTCACTAAGCATTCGCTTACGTTTTAGTTGTTGTATTTTTACAGGCAAAGGAAAATCTACTGCTGGACCTTCTAGTTAGGTCGTTTGGAAGATTTGGAAGATATCTGCTATTTAATCGGTAATTATGTTGTGGGACAAATGTTGTAATATATTCTGGATGATTGAAATAAATGTATGGGTGTGTAGACCTAGACTTGGTACCTGATAGCACCGTAGGGTGTTTAACACTTGTTGCACTACTTTATTTATGTTTTAATGCTTCCGCACTTAATTTAGGTTATCAGATCATTATGTTATTGCATGTTGATGATTAATCCTGGGTGTATTGTAATTGGTGGTTGTTGTGGCAAGGGTGCCACACGAGATGGTATCAGAGAAGTTGTTTGAGATTCAAGTGTCCATGAGGTCTTGATCTCAAACATTAGGTAATGATATATAGTGGTTTAAGTAACGATCTGAACTAAGATAGGTTACGATCTAGAAATTATAGGGATTGACTATTATACGGGACAAATGAATGGTGTCTTTAAATTTATGACATGTTGCTAAATAAGTTATATGTTTCGTATTTCAGAACATGTCTGGAGGAGAAATGACACCTGAAGAGACGAGAGAAATGATGCTAGCCATGATGGCTGAGCAAAGAGAGATGATTCAAGAGCAGTGTCGGGCTCGAGATGAGGCCGAAGCTAAGCGAAGGGAAGATAAAAGGAAGAACAAAGAAAAAGAAAGAGAAGGAAATAATGAGGAACAAGATGACAACACTGGGTCATCTAATAAGCCCAGGGGTTGTCGGTTTAAGGATTTTAAAGGAAATGGAGCTGTAGAGTTTAACGGTTTAGGGGATGCTGTTGCCGCACTGGAATGGATAACAGCAACTGAGCGAACATTCCGAATCAGCGACTGTGCTGAGAAGGACATGGTTCGTTATGCAACTGCTATGTTCACGAATGATGCAATCATGTGGTGGAATGCCATGGTGAACGCTTTAACATTGGAGAAGGTTTCGGTTATGAAATGGGCTGAGTTCACGGACTTATTCACTCAGCAATACTGTCCGATTGATGAGCGTCGGGGATTAGAGGCAAGGTTTATGGCGCTGGTACAGGGGACGAAGACGGTGTCCCAATATGCTGTGGAGTTCACGAGGTTAAGTCTGTTCGCACCTCATCAGGTGGACACCGAAGAAAGGAAAGTGACCAGGTTCGAGGCTGGTCTTGACATTGAGATTAGGAGGGTTATGAGCAACGTCCGTTACCCTACATTTGTTGGCTTACTTGAGGCTGCCAGAAATGTAGAGCAGATTTTGATTATGTCGGGCTACTCTGTTGGGTCTGCTGCTGCTTCCACCAATCCAACACAGCCGTCACCGCCGAAGCGCCAAAGGGAGGGAGGATACTCGGGATCTTCCCGGTCTTCACAATACTCATCACAGCAGTCTTTTCGCCGACCATCTGGTTCTTCTGATCGTGGTCGTGCTCGTGCATACTCTATCAACACCGAGCCACAATACTGCAACAAATGTCACCTGGAACATTTTGGCAAGTGCCCTAACGGACGTGCTTGCTTTTGCTGTGGAGAACTGGGACATTTTCAGAATGATTGCCCAAGGAAGGGTGATGCTTGCTATAAGTGTGGGGTGTGGGGTCACTATAGCAGGAACTGTAGAAAGAATGCCCCAACAGCTGCTGCCCCATCATCAACACGATCGTCTGGAGGTTCGAGTGGTGGTTCAGTTAACCGTCGGGGTCAGTCACAGAGGGCACCTGCTCGTGCTTTTCAAATAACTGAAGAGGAGGCAAGGGAAAATCCGGAGGTCGTCACGGGTACGTTCATAGTTAATTCTATGCCTGCACGAGTTTTATTTGATTCGGGTGCCAATAGGTCGTTTGTTTCTACTGTGTTTGCACAAAGACTTGCTATGCCACTGTCTAAGTTGTCTGCTATACTTGATATTGAAACTGCTAGCAATACTTTAGTTAAGGTAGATCATGTATACCGAAATTGCACGTTAGTAATTGAAGATGTAGTCTTCAATTTAGATCTGATTCCGATAGAGTTCAGCGAGTTTGATGTGATAGTCGGAATGGACTGGTTGATCGAGAATGAAGCCCACATAGTGTGTAAGAGCCGAATGATAAAGATAACTACCCCGGAGGGGCGTGAGATATGTATATATGGGGATAGGAGAAGCGGGGATCTGTGTTTGCTGACTATTGCAAAAGCTCGAAAGCTTGTTGCAAAGGGATGTGATGCATACTTAGCATATGCGATTGATGCTAAGGCAGAGAAGAGAACGTTGGCCGATGTGCCGGTTGTTTCACAATTCCCGGATGTGTTTCCGGAAGACTTGTCTGGCGTGCCGCCTGAAAGACAAGTAGAATTTAGGATTGACTTGATCCCTGGAGCTGCACCGGTAGCTCGTTCTCCTTATCGTCTTGCCCCAACCGAGATGAAGGAAATGATGACACAGCTGCAAGAATTGTTGGACAAGGGCTTCATTCGGCCGAGTTCATCGCCGTGGGGAGCTCCGGTACTGTTTGTAAAGAAAAAGGATGGCACAATGAGGATGTGCATAGATTACCGGGAACTGAACAACTTGACGATTAAGAACAAGTATCCTCTGCCGAGGATAGACGACTTGTTTGATCAGTTACATGGCGCTAGTGTATTTTCTAAGATTGATCTGAGATCGGGATATCATCAATTGAAAGTAAGAGAAGAAGATGTACCGAAGACAGCATTCAGGACTCAGTATGGGCATTACGAGTTTCTGGTCATGCCTTTCGGATTAACTAACGCCCCAGCTGTCTTTATGGACTTAATGAATAGGGTTTGTAGACCGATGTTGGATAAGTCGGTGATAGTGTTTATTGATGATATACTGGTATACTCTAAGTCTGAGGCTGAACATGCTGAACATCTCAGAGAACTGTTAGAGTTGTTGAGGAAAGAAAAGTTGTACGCCAAGTTCTCAAAATGTGAGTTTTGGCTGCAACAGATACAGTTTCTAGGGCATGTGATTTCGGGGGCTGGGATTTCTGTGGATCCAGCCAAAGTTGAAGCAATAAAGAACTGGGAGCCGCCTCGTTCAGCTACTGAAGTTAGAAGTTTTCTGGGGTTAGCAGGATATTATAGGAGGTTTATAAAGGATTTCTCAAAGATTGCAGTTCCTTTAACTGCATTAACCAAGAAGAATGCACCGTTTATATGGGAAACTGTGCAGCAGGAGGCCTTTGAGGTTCTGAAGAAGGCGTTAAGTGAGGCGCCGATACTTGCCTTACCTGAGGGCAATGATGACTTTGTGGTGTATACCGATGCTTCGAGGTTAGGGTTAGGCGCTGTATTGATGCAGCGTGGGAAGGTTATAGCGTATGCTTCAAGACAATTGAAGCAGCATGAGAAGAATTATTCTACTCATGATCTGGAGTTGACTGCGGTAACGTTCGCATTGAAGTTATGGAGGCATTATCTCTACGGGACTAAGTGCCAATTATACACTGACCACAAGAGTTTGAAATACATTTTCAGTCAGAAGGAGCTCAATATGAGGCAGAGACGATCAATGGAGCTTATTAAAGACTACGATTGTGAGATACTTTATCATCCCGGGAAGGCTAATGTAGTAGCCGATGCCTTGAGCCGGAAAGCGTATGCTAAGGATTACTGCTATATGATGACATCTACTATGTTAACGTCTACTATTATAGATGATGTCAAGGCCGCTCAAGAGGAAGCCTTGAAAGACGAGAATGTTGGTGCTGAGGATATAAGGGCGCAGATTAAAAATATGGAAACTAGTGAATCGGGATTAAAAGGTGTGTACGGAAGAATTTGGGTGCCGAAATATGGTGGTATGAGGAATGTGATTGTCAAAGAAGCGCATCAATCTAAGTTTTCTGTACATCCCGGAAGCACAAAGATGTACAATGAACTGAAGGCAGATTTCTGGTGGCCGGGATTGAAAAAGGACATAGGGCAGTATGTTGAACGATGTAGGACTTGCCGGTTGGTAAAGGCTGAGCATCAACAACCTTATGGCAGTCTGCAACCGCTTCCCATTCCGGAATGAAAGTGGGAGCACATTACCATGGATTTTGTTACAAAACTGCCAAAGACTAGGCGCCAACATGATGCAGTTTGGGTGATAGTCGATAGATTAACTAAGTCCGCACATTTTATACCGATAAGAGAAAGTTACTCCTTAGAAAAGTTGGCTAAAATTTATATGGACGAGATTGTTTCTAGGCATGGAGTGCCTAAGTCCATAGTATCGGACCGGGACAGCCGGTTTACTTCAAATTTTTGGTCGGCTTTGCAAGAAGGGTTAGGGACAAGGATAGCAATGAGTACAGCTTACCGCCCACAAACTGATGTTCAGAGTGAGCGGACCATCTTAACGCTTGAAGATATGATGAGATCGTGTGTGCTAGATCTCGGTGGCAATTGGGACGATCATCTGCCACTCATAGAGTTTTCGTATAACAACAGTTACCACGCTACGATCAAGAAAGCTCCGTTCGAGGCTTTGTATGGAAGGAAATGTAGGACTCCTACATGTTGGAGAGAAACGGGTGAAACACCAATCGCTGGGCCGGCCTTGCTTCAAGAAACAAACGAGAAGATACAGTTGGTTAGACAGAACATGAAAGCGGCCCAGGATCGTCAGAAAAGCTACTATGATCGGAGGCACAAGCCGATCAACTTTGAAGTAAGTGACTGGGTTTATCTGAAAGTATCACCCATGAGGGGTGTTACTCGCTTTGTAAAAAGGGGAAAGTTGGCTCCGAGATTTGTCGGACCATTTAAGATAATCGAAAAAGTAGGAAATCAGTCATATCGTTTGGAATTGCCTGAAGAGATGTCGGGCATACATCCGGTGTTTCACGTTGGAAATCTTCGAAAGTCATTTACTTCTAGTAACGAGGATTGGGCCGACCATACTGAACTGCAAGTTGATGAAAGGCTCCGGTATGTTGAAGAGCCGGAGTGTGTGTTAGATACTAAGATGAAGAAGTTGAGGAGTAAGGAGATAGAGATGGTGCTTATACGTTGGAAGCATCACAAAGGAGCAAATCATACATGGGAAACTAAGTCGGAAATGTTAAGAAAATATCCGAAACTGTTTGAATCCGAGTAACTTCGAGGACGAAGTTGAGCGTGGTGGAGCCCATGCTGTAACATCCTCGGATTTATTTTGATGTATTTTGGTTAATTAAGCGGAAAAGTTATATAATTAAGTTGAATTTGGGTAATTATTATGTATTTGGATATTTAGCAAGTTGGTTGCTATTTTTAAGAAAATTGAACTCAGAAACAATTTTGTGGATTATTATGAATTTAAAAGTTATTTATGATATATCTAAGATTAAATCAGTATTTTATGGAACCGGTTAAGTCGAGTAGTGAAATGTGCAAAATGACGAAAGTAGTATATAAAGGGCAATAGGCTTCATTTTCTAGTTTACACTCTCTCACTACTTCATCTCTCTAGAAATTTTCTCTCTACATCTCTCTAAGATATATCACAAACCGACCGTCAGATTTTCGAGAATTATACGTCATCGGAAAGGTATCGAGGAGTACAACAGCAATCTACAAACGGATTTCAGATTTCATACGAATTGAGGTAAGAATCGACCTTTCTAAGATTATGGTTTCGGTTTTGAAGAACAAAAATTTCGAATCTATCATTTTATGCATATTTAAGCTTGTTTTTGTTTGAAATATTGCTGGAATATGAAAGTATATGCATAGTAGAATCGAATCTAGGTATTATACATGATATATTAGTGATTTTTGCCTTAGAAATGAAGGATTTAAGTTGAAATGATGAACAGACTCGAATGGGTCAAGAACAGAGTCGAAATGCAAGAACAAACTAGAGTTTGGTGCTAGATTCGAAGGTGTACCATTAGATTCTAAGGGGAGGGCTTCGAATCTAGGCATAGACTCGAAGTGAGGTTCGAATCTACCCCTAGATTCGAAGGGTAGTTCGAATCTGATGATAAGGGGTTCGAATCTGATGCTAAGGGTTCGAATCTGATGCATATGATTCGAATCTGATGCATGGTTTCGAATCTAACCCATTAAATTCGAGTTTAATGCTTAAAATTTAGAATATTACTCCCTAGACTCGTGTATTTTGAATGAAACTTATAAACAACACGTAAAATGGCAAGAATTATTCAAAGGACAAGTTATGAACTTGAGATGGGTTCAACTCAATGGTAATATGGATTTGAACATAGACCAAAAAGGGAAAATATTGCAAAACTTACAAAACGTGGTTTTATGGATTTAAACGGTTAATGATATGAGGAATTGTTGTAATTGATATGACAGGTCCCTTATGGTGTTGTTTAACCCACAGTGGGGTACTTGGTGGAATCCGGTTGAAAGCCCGAAGAGAAATAATATCGGTTAAAAGATAATTACGCACCCACTGTGAGTACAGTAGATTTCGCATGGTTATATTTGTTTTATGTAAGCTTTGCCTGCTGAGACCTGTTGTTTCATTGATTGTTTGGAATTCTACTAACTTGCGTAGATTTAGATGCACATTCTTACTTGTTGCATGTCCTTTCGGTTGTTGTGCATCTAGTGATGGACCGGTGGGTCGCATCGATTACTCTGATGTTACTGTGCTATATGACCTGGAGCTGATCCCTCCTAGGCCCGGTAGGCAGTATGTCATCCCCGATCGTACGTTTGTCTCAGATGGTATGTCTAAATGCCGAGCTGTGAGCTCGAAGGGGCTGCGGCTCTGGTCCGTACTTGGTGTACGAAGAGAGTATACGACGTTTGTCGTCGGGATACTCTTGGGCTTCATAAAGACTTATAAAATGCGCAATCTATGTATTCACTAAGCATTCGCTTACGTTTTAGTTGTTGTATTTTTACAGGCAAAGGAAAATCTACTGCTGGACCTTCTAGTTAGGTCGTTTGGAAGATTTGGAAGATATCTGCTATTTAATCGGTAATTATGTTGTGGGACAAATGTTGTAATATATTCTGGATGATTGTAATAAATGTATGGGTGTGTAGACCTAGACTTGGTACCTGATAGCACCGTAGGGTGTTTAACACTTGTTGCACTACTTTATTTATGTTTTAATGCTTCCGCACTTAATTTAGGTTATCAGATCATTATGTTATTGCATGTTGATGATTAATCCTGGGTGTATTGTAATTGGTGGTTGTTGTGGCAAGGGTGCCACATCGTATATGCTCTTAACCATAATTTGCAGATCGTTTTGCCATATGTACGTCAGTTTTGGGAGCATCTTCAGGTTGATTGCTTAGTGACGCCTACAGTCCTACGTACAAGAGTTGGGGGACGACCTATAGTATTTTCAGCAGATATGTTACGGCAAATCCTACAGCTAGGCACAGAGGACTAGGAGGCGAGGCCTATTGATTTTCCAGTTCATATAAGGCAAGCGGCGTTTTTGCGAATGGGATACGCCCAAGATATTACCAAAGCCTCTTATGTGAACAGTGGCTTGATTGGCGAATGGCGTTATCTGGTACCTGTTATTATGGTTTGTTTTGCGCCGAAGAAGGCCAGTTTTGATACAATGCTGTCCAAGCTGCAATCGGCGTTGATAGCCTTAGTATCTAATAAGCGTTTCAGTTTTTTAGAGATGTTCTTCGGTGAGTTTGTGCATCAAATCACAGCTCCCGTCAGAGAAATATTTTTGATGTACCCACGCTTCGCGATGATGATCGTCCACCACATGTTGCCCAATTTGCCACCTCTACCAGATACAAATGGCATGGCTATAATAGATAAAAGGATTTTTGCTGACTGCCAGTCGCATAATGCGCGAAGGGCTGAGCATGTCAGGCCGCAAGTAGCACCTTTGTTTGGAGCCGTTATTGACCCAGATTTTGTAGCTCTAGAGGGACATAACTGGGCAGGTGAAGCTCCGCAGCAGCAACAACCACAACAGCAGCAGTAACAACAACAACAGCAGCAACAGCGTCGGAGGCAAAGAGCTCCGGCTAGACAAATTCCGGCAGCTAGGCCATCCTCCAGCAGACAATCCGAATCTACGGCAGCAGGTTCATAAACGGACGCTGCAGGCCCGTCAAGTTCGGCCCCAGAGGTTGATCAGAGGGCACAAACCCTAGAAGAAATTTGGGCTAAAGGAACAGCTGTTGAACAAGATATTGCAGCAGAATTGGTTCATGAGATTTTGGAGCCTCCAACTGAGTATCGTGATATATTCAGGGACATTGATGAATATCAGCCACCTGAGGCTGACGATATGGACACTGAAGTCCAGGTTGAAGTAGCTGTAGAAGGAGAAAGCATGCAGACTGAGGCTGAGGGTCAAGCAGAGACCGCCTCTGAGTCTGCTCTGATTCTGAGGAAATAGTACAGGTTGAGGCTGTTGATCCGACTGTCAGAATTGGCAGATATGGATTGAGACTAGTCGTCAGTAGACGTAAGATGACAAGACAAGCAGGTGGGGATATAGAGGACGATGATTCAGATTTTGAAGAGGAAGACGAAGCTCAACTCATTCCTAGGCATAGGGCGAGCCGACATAGATTCACGCATGGTGCTCCATCCACCTCGGTACCTGAACCTGTGATACCAGCTGCTCCAACAACTCCAACCATCGCTCCATCAACATCTGCCTCCACTTCATCACCATCAACTACATTCACTGACAATCAGCAATTCACAGAGCTGAAAGGAAAGGTGGACTTCCAGACAATCCAAAATTTTCAATTGTCAACAACAGTGAAAGAGTTACAAGCGCATAATGCCAGACTTGATCAAAAGAATGTTGAATTGAAAACAACAGTTGTTGATCAAGCGTCTGAGATGAAGACAATGAAAACTCTCCTAGAGCAGTTATTGAAAAATCTGTAAGCTCAGGGGGAGAGTAGTTTCAGGGAAGCTGACGTAAGGAGAGAAGATGATGACGGCAATGATCCCGATGCTGAAAGAGAAAGTGAGCTAGCATATTTTTCTTAGAAGACTGCTCAGCAAGCTCGAATTCAGGGGGAGCCTAGTAAGTCTGGTATGAGAGAAGGAGGTGAAGGTGAAACTTCAAAGACTATTGAGCACGAGATGATTGAAGCTTTATTGGATATTGAAGATGAAGAGGTGATGTTTGATTTTGAGGATAAAATTGAAGACCTTGAAGAAGGGGAGTTTGTGCCAGAAGACGTTACAGACTTGAAATCTGATGATGAGGTCTTAGTTTACGAAGAAGATGAGGCAAATGAGATCATTATTCAACAGAATCCTATCACAAATACATATACTACAGCTGAACAGAATTTGATAGACATCGATGCCTTTAAAGATGTTTTTAATGTTGAATCAGAGAGTGAGGAGCCTGAAAGGGAACTTACAAATGATGAGAAAAGACAGATGTGGTTTAGAAAGGAAGAGAAGAGAACTGAGTTGGCTGTGAAGAAGATAATAAGATTGCCGAATCCAGGAAAGTTGTCTGGAGGCATTCTTAGCTGGTTTTTCGATAGAGAGCTACAACTCTTTGTGCTGAAAAGACGAGATGGGCTGCAATATCTAAGGATAATGTTGAAAGCATTTAATACTCTTCCTAAATGTGAAGTCAAAGAACTGGCATGGAAGAATTTCATGAACGTAGGAGATGACCAATACGCTGAAGTGATAGCGCGAATTATAAGAAAAGAAGGTCGATCTGGAAGGTTTGAGAGGATAAAGCCGAGGGAAGGAAAGAGAGTGATGGATGAATCAAGAATAGATCCATTGACTGGAAAACCTTGGATGAAGATGTTCTATAAACTAGTCTGATGCTTAAAGAGACAACAATGCCACAAGACGTTCTTGCGAACATGAAATGAGGTTCGTTGACAACGAAACAGCAGAGGCAGTCATGGAAGATCATGAGGACAAGGTGATTTTGAAAGTATATGATCCTCTGCATCTTGTAAACCTATCTTAAGGCGACCTGCAGAAACTTCATGAACAATCTATCTATTTCCATGAAGGTTGGAAATCGGAAGGCAGGAAGTATCAAAAGACAGTCAAGGTGTGTACAGAGAAGGGTTTGTATGCTGGTAGTAGTGTATATAGCTCTAATACTTAGACAAAATATATAAAGTTAGAAGCTATCGTCAAGGGGGAGTCTGTTAGTGTATTCTGAGTGATGATAGTAGTCTAAGTATAGACAATATTTTGTAATAGTTAATTTGCTCGTAATTGCATATATATACATGTTTGATAATGTATGTTTGATATTGATTGTATGTATGTTTGAAATTGGTTGTAACTGATGTGTTATAATAAGTTCAAACATAAGTTCAAACATATGTTCAAAGATAAGTACAAACATAAGTTCAAACATAAGTTCAAAGGCAAGTTCAAAGTAACTGGTTCGAACTTATGGAGGACAAGTTCGAAGGGCCTTGGGCTTAGTCGAACTTGTCCTGGGCAAGTTCGAACCAGGGGTTATAATTAAGGGATAATTGGTTTGAATTAACAACTTTTGCAGAATTCGATAAGAGATTAGTGCAGAGGCGATCTTGAACTTGCAAGGAGATTGAGTGTTCGTTCTTGGAAAGAATCACATGTCAGGGCATTCTAGTGTTCGTCTAACCATCGTGTGTGTCTCCGTGTTTCGTGTGCATGGTCTATCCCTCAAACCGCTAACGAGGATTCAACACTCGTTGGACGGCGTCGCGTCAAGATAGGATCTGTAGGTAGGCGACCTTAGAAGCACTAACGCTTCTTTTTCAGTAAAGGTGACTGAATTTTGTTCATCACAGATCTGAGATACACTAATGAGAGTGTGATCAAGTTTATCTACATGGTAGACTTGATCAAGAGGGATCGTCCCATTAGTGACTACACCTTTTCTAGTGATATTGCCTCCCTTATTCCCAGGAAATGATACAAACCCCTTGTTCCCACTCTTGAAGTCCGTCAGTAGACTTCTTTCCCCAGTCATGTGACGACAGAAACCACTATCTATGAACCATTTTTTGTTAAGACCTTTTAAACTCCTGCACATGAAGAAAACAAGTTAGTTATCACATGGAACCCAAGCCATAACTGACTTGGTAATACCATTCTCATCCACATACTTGAACTCTTTCAAATACACATCTCTCCTTTCAGGTGACTTGGGTTTTTTATTAGGAACCTGTTGTGGAGCTGAGTGATTAATGTTCACTCTTTGCCTTTGGGTTGACATTTGTTGTGGGGCCCTAGAACAATTTCTATTATAGTGCATTTCACTATTATATCCGTGGGCTCTTCCTGGTGTCTGATGTTTGTTATAGGTATATGACCTTACTGGAGTATAACTCCTCTTAGGGGTAGTACTCCTAAAGACTGGTTATGGTCTAGACCTAGATTGACTAGGGACTCTATTCGGTGAATTTGTCCTAAGTCCATCATGCTGTCTGACTGACACCGGTATTCGCTTAGCACCTATACGTGGTGTTGCATTAAAGTTCTTCTCAGTGTTTTGAGAACTACTTGAGCTTGCAATACTAGGCACTGATTTTAAGGCTGCTTGGTCTGGTTTCCCTATGATCGGTGTAGACTCTACTTTCTTATAGGGACAACTAGAAGCAACATGACCTTTTTTCATGACATCTGAAGCAAGACATTTTGTCAATTAAATTCTTATAGGTACCCTTTGACTTAGGAGTCTCGCTAGTGTCCTGTTCTTTTGTTTCAACTACAGTGTTTACAACCTCTTGATTATTATCACTCACAGTTTTTGCCTCTTCAAGTTTTGTGTCACTAGTAGACTGGACAAACTTAACAGTTTTCTTAACCATAGGGGTTGCTGTTGACACCTTAGTTGTTGATGTCTTTTTAGTCTCACTTACAGCTGCTGCCTCTGATTCAACCGTGTCTGTGGTCTTATCCAAAGGTAGAGGCACATAGTTATTATTGAACGGTGGAGGACTTTCCTGTTATGCAAGGCCCACTGGTTTCTTAGATTGTCTCTGCACGTCTATGATTTTTCCTAGATTCAGGGATGAGTTCCTAAACTTTTCAAGTTTATTATTTGACTCTGCAACTTTAACCCTAGCCTCTGCTAATTCTTTATCTTTTAAGGAAATCTCTTTGGTCAAGGCCTCTATGTGCTCATAAATTAGTTCATTCCTAACACACTGCTCACTCAGTTTGTCTTTTAGACCAACGACATCTTGAGCATCGTCTTTCATCTTAGCCCTAAGATCTTCCTTAATATCTAACAAACTAGCATTTTCTGATTTTAAGGATTGGATTTGAGCTGTCATGGTTGTATGTGTTTCTAGCACTAGGTTTAATCTATCATTTAACGTAGCACATAAAATACATATATCATGAAACGTAGAAAAGTTAAGAGATGCCTTTTTGCGATCTGATTCCACGTTGGCCATTTGAGCCGCAAACTCCAGAGTGGCCTGCACCTCAGATTTTTCCAACATCATAGGAATTGAATCTGACTGTTGGGTGTCCTCCTTTTCTACTTCAGCTATTTCATCGGTCTTAGTTACCTCAGCCATAAAAGCTCTGGCATTAGACTCCGGATGAGTACTTCAATCATATGTCTCGTCTAGGTGTCTGTTAGAAGATACATTCGTTAACAGACCAGCTATTGCTGCTTGATTCCCTGAACTACCCGAATTCTATCTTCCCTGATTCTGATTCTGATAGTTTTCAACCTTTGGTCTCTGACATTCTTTAACAAAATGTCCCAACCCTTGACAGTTGTAACATTTTACCTTTGACTTATCAAATCCAACATTGTTGCTCATACTCGGATTTCTACCCGTTCTCTTCATAAACCTTTTAACCCTCTGCGTTACCATGGTCCATGGTCAGTTGCCAGTGTAGGTCCATTTGTTTTATATCATCTGGATCTACCTGATCGTAATCCTCTTCCCAAAGAGTTGGATCATTGATTTTACCTTGAACGCAGTTGCCATATGCTGCTACAAACGAAGCTAGGAGATTTAGATGCTCCTCAGCTGATTTACCTACTACCCACCTTATTCACCCTACCCACCCCATCCCACCCACCCCACCCTACCATATCAATCTCATCGTATTGCTACCTTAGAGACTTATCCACCTCTACCCCCTATCTCATCCTACCCTACCAACGAATTATGAAATTGGATTCCAATTTCATTTTTAGCCAACCAAAAATGATTTGGATTCCAATTCCAATTCCTTGCAGATTCCAATTCCTTAATAGATTCCAATTCCTTTTAAAACATTCTGCGAACCAAACGCCACCTAAGAATGCTCTACTACCAGATTCTTCAGCTTCAACTGGTATTTCCTCTTCTCTAGAAAAGAATGTTGTGGCTCCCGACTTCAGTTCACTAGAAGTTGATGTCTTTGATTTCCCGAAGTACATTTCAGGATCTTGTACTTGATCAAATTACCTCTCCTTCTTCTGTAACTTGAAGTTGTAGGCCCTCAGAGTTCCAATGACTTCATCCAAAGTAAGAGTTTCAAACTTTTCTTCATCATGTTTTATCAGCGTTGTGTACATCTCCCACTTAGCTGGTAAAGCATCAAGAAGTTTTTCTATCTTTTTGGACTCTGAATATTCAACTCGGTGATTAAACAGTTCAGTCAAAAGATGATAGAATCTAGGGATTATGTCATCCAATGTCTCATTCTTCAGACAATTGAAGATAGCAAACTGTTGTTTCAGTATTCCATTTTCCCATTTCTAACCCTAGGATTTCCCTTATAACTTTTCTACAACGCCTCCCAGAGATCCTTAGAGGTTCAATGATTTTTAAAGGTATGTATAATATTCAACGGTAATGCCATCCTAATCGCAGATAGAGACTCGATTCTCGGCCTCATAAATTTTCTTGTCGTCATCTTTCATATTTTGATACGACAAAACTTTTAATCTACCCTCGAGCTCTTGCGTTGGTGGAATGTATCCTTCGTATATGCATATCCACATACTCATATCGTTGAATCTCGCGAAGTCTTCAACTCTGTCTATCCACCAATAATAGTCTTCTATTTTCATCAGCTTGGGTGGTGAATTGGATTTGCCCACCTCATGATCCATTTCTAAAAATTTATGCAAACTTGACATTCTTTCAAACTTTTGTTCACAAACTTAACTTATTTAATCTTTAAAATAAATTTGAAGTAAAACTTACGAACTTAAATAAGTTCGAATAATTTTGAAGTTCAAAAGTGTTTTCTAAATCAAATTCGTTTTAAGTTAAGTTCGAGGTCAGCAAGTTCGAAGGACTTCAAGTTCGAGAAACCCTAATTCGTCTGAAAAGTTCGTACCAAATCAAATTCAAGAAACCGTAAAACCAAGTTTGAGATCTGACAAGTTCGAACCACATCAACTTCGAGAAACCCTAAAACCAAGTCCGAGATATGACAAGATCGAACCAAATCAACTTCGAATCCCTAACAAATTCAAGGAACAATCAAATTCGAAGACTGACAAGTTCGTGGAGGAGCGTGTTCAGACAAGTTCGAGGAACCCTAAAACACCACCTAAGTTCGAGCGTCGCGAGTTCGAGAAACGGCCAAAAATTCGACTTTTTAAAATTTTCTGATAAATTAATGTTTTTAGGACTAAAAACAATGATTTCGACTGAAAATAATGAACAAAGATGAATTTTTGCCAATGAACTTGCTTGTAAAACTCTGAAAACTTCAAAAATACGTGATCTATCCGATAAAACGCCAAGGAACCTTATGAATGTTCAACCAAACGTGACGAACACGAAGAACAATCACGATGGCTATGATACCACTTGTATGGTCACCACTTGTGCGGATCGGATCAAGGCGCGACGTCGTCCAACGAGTGCGGAATACTCATTAGACGCTTAACGAAATGATCACATGCGGAACACGAAGCCGAACACAATGCTAGCCGATGTAAGAACCGACCCTACATGATGTATTGCTCCAAGAAACTCTCTGAAAACCTTTCTCGCTCGCACGTGCACAATACCAGCTCTGAAATTTGTATTTTCCAAAGATTATGAAATAAACTGATTAAGATCTAATTAAATCACTTAAGTTCGTTTAGGCCCAAGCCCACGAACTTAATGAAGTTCAAGCCCAATACCCTACTTAGGCTACCTATGTTCGTATGGTGTGACTTAAGTTCGTGTCTTTAGCCTTAAGAACTTATCTTCACATTCAAGAACTTATCTTTGCATTCAAGAATCTATCTTTACAATCTAGAATTTAACATGCAAATGTAGACATCAAATACAATCAAACACACATGACTTGTATTAATAGAGCCTCAGCTATTACATTTGAGTATCTATTACATATCTAGACTGCTATCGTCACACAGGGTGTACCAACAAATTCTTAAAAGATCTATGCACATAGAAGAGAAAGTTTAAGGTCTCGCTTCCTAAGCAGATCAATTTATCTAAACAATTAAGTGCACTAGTCTCTAGCTCTTTACCTCCTAAGTTAAAAGATCTTCGATCACCATTGATTCCAATGACAATTGGCAATGTGCAGATAAAGAAGTCGTTACTTGATCTTGGAGCTACTGTCACTATTCTACCTGGAAACCTATTTGACTAACATGATCTAGGCAAGTTGCAAACGACCGATATAATCTTACAGCTGGCAGATCGGTCAACCTAATGCCCAAGGGAAATTTATCTGATGTTATAGTAAAGGTGGAAGACTTCTATTATCCGGTTGACTTCCTAGTCTTGGACACCGAAAGTTCCATTGGATACAATCAGTCGGCCATAATCTTAGGCAGACCGTTCTTGGCGACAATAAATGCTCAAATTAATTATAGAATGGGAGCTGTAGATATTGCTTTCGGTAATCATAAATTGAGATTACATGTGTTTAATGCTTCAAATGTCATTTTGATTGACTCAGACTGTTATTTGATCGATATGGTGGATGAACTTGCTCAGCAGCATAGTTCGTCAATTAACACCAAAGACACTATTGAGTTATACTTCGCCGAGCATGACATAGCCAAGATGAACTCTCACGATTGTAACGAATTAGAGGCAGCCATTGAATCCACACTGGAATCGAAACAACCACCGTGGACCCATAAGACTGAAAAGTTACCTACTGACTTGCCTCAGTCAATAAAACCTTGGGTTTATTATGAAAAAAACCAACATGTTTTCGTGTTTTTTGCGTTTTCATCCCTCCATGTTATTTTTTTCCATAAAAGACCTCAAGTTATTCTTTTCTTATTGGTTTAGTAAAATTTGGACATTAGAACCCGTTTTTCACATTTTTAAAACCCGGTTCACAAATTATAACTGGGGCTTAATGTCCAAAATTTCACAAAACCAATAAGAAAAGAATAACTTGAGGTTTTTTATGAAAAAAATAACATGGAGGGACGAAAACGCAAAAAACGTGAAAACATGTTGGTTTTTTTCATAATAAACCCTAAAACCATCAATAGAACAACCACCTGTTCTAGAGTTGAAGGGACTTCCTGTTCATTTAAAGTAAGCCTTCTTAGGTCAGCATGACACTCTTCCTGTCATAATCTCATCGGATCTGACCGAGGCGCAAGAAAAAGCTCTACTACAAGTACTAATTAAAATTAAAGAAGTAGTAGGATGGACTATGTCAGATTTAAAAGGTATTAGTCCAACCTTGTGCATGCATCGAAATCATTACTGATCCAAAAGCTAAACCAGCAAGTGATGCACAAAGAAGGATAAATCCTAACTTAAGGGAGGTAGTTAAGAAAGAAGTGTTAAAATGGTTGGACGCTGGCATAATCAACCCCATATCTGATAGAAAATGGGTGTGTCCAACCCAAACTATGCCCAAGAAATCTGGGATCATAGTTATTGACGCTGAAGATGGAGAAATGATAACTAACCGCCCTGTGACTGGATGGAGAGTATGCATCGATTATAGGAAACTAAATACCGCTAATTCTAAATATCACTTTCCACTACCATTTATAGATCAAATTGTGGAGAAATTAGCAGGTCAAAAGTTCTACTGTTTCCTCGATGGTTATTCTGGCTATAATCAAATCCCAGTCCATCCAGAGGATCAAGAGTAAACTACATTTACATGTCCATATGGCACCTTTGCGTACCGAAGGATGCCGTTTGGTCTATGTAATGCACCAGCTACATTTTAGCGCTGTATGATGGCTACTTTTTCATATATGGTTGGTGGTTCTCTTGAGATATTTATGGAAGATTTTTCCATATTCGATAAGTCATTTGAAGAATGTCTACGACATTTAGAAAAAGTCTTAAAAAGAGATGCACTGAGACCAACTTAGTTTTAAGTTGGGAAAAGAGTAACTTCCTGGTGAAAGAAGAGGTAGTCCTAGGTCATATAGTGTCCGTGAAAGGCATGGAAGTGGACAAAGCAAAAGTCCAATTAATATCTTCACTTCCACCCCCCACCAAGTAAAACCTTTAATGAGGCACAAATAAATTATACTACTACGTAAAAAGAACTGCTAGCCGTAGTATTTGCCCTGGATAAATTTAGATCATACATTTGGGGGGCAAAAGTAACTGTGTTATCTAACCACAACGCTTTAAGGCATTTATTAGCAAAGAAGGATGCCAAGCCTCGACTTATTCGATGAATCCTTATATTACAGGAATTTAATTTAGAAATTAGGGACAAGAAGGGCACAAAAATGTTGTTTCCGACCACATGTCTAGGCTCACAATTATCCCAACAGAGTCAACTAATCATATCAGGGACTCCTTCCCCGATGAACAATTATTATCAATTTCCAAAATTCCCTGGTTTGTGAATTTAGTTAACTATTTTGAATTAGGAAGGTTGCCAGAGCACCAGAATTCACAACAAAGGAAATATTTTTATGCTCAAGCAAAACAATACATATGGGATGAGTCGGATCGATTTAAGATAAGTGCGGATCAAATTATGAGACGATGTGTCCCTGATTCAGAACACGAATACATTCTCAAACATTGCCATGCATATGCATGCAACGGTCATTTCAGTGCTAAGAAAACTGGCCACCGAGTATTGCAGTGTGGGTTTTTTCGGCCAGCAATTTTTAAAGATGCATATGAGTTTGTCAAAGGATGCACAAGATGCCAGCAAACAGGTGGCATAGCAAAAAGGGATGAAATGCCCATGACCCTAATATTAATCGTTGAAATATTTGATGTTTCGGGGATTGACTTTATGGGACCATTCCCGAAATCATTTGGGTATGGGTGTATCTTGGTTGCAGTGGACATTGTTTCCAAATGGGTGGAGGTAGAAGCCATGAGAACCAATGATAACCGGGTAGTTTGCAAATTTGTGAAAAGAAATATCTTTGCACGCCACGGTATCCCTAGGGCTATAATTAGTGACGGAGGGTCACATTTATAAAATCAGCATTTTGCAAAACTCCTTAAACACTATGCAGTTAATCATCGAATAGCTACGCCATATCATCTGCAAACTAGCAGACAAGTTGAGATTTCAAATAGAGAAATCAAGAGAATCCTAGAAAAAACAGTGAGACCGGATCATAAAGATTGGTCACAAAAGCTGGAGGATGCTCCATGGGCATACCGGACTGCATTTAAAACACTAATTGGTATGTCCCCATATCGAGTTGTTTACGGTAAGTTGTGTCATCTTCATGTTGAATTGGAACACCGAGCTCTGTGGGCAATTAAAAATACTAATTTTAATTTGCATGATGCCGGTGTTGATAGAAAATTCCAATTAAACGAACTAGAAGAAATTCATAGAGAAGCCTATGAGAGTGCTAAAATGTATATACAGAGAAAACCAAAAGCTTTTCACGATAGAATGCTGAAAAATAAAATATTTACCAAGGGAAACAAGGTTTGGTTATTTAACGCAAGACATAGACTGTTTCCACGTAAATTAAAGAGTAAATGGACAGGTCCATACATTGTAACCGAAGTCTACCCACATGGTGCGGTACAAATTCTGGACCTAAAAGGTGGTGAACCATTCAAAGTCAATGGACATAGACTCAAATTATATGTCTAATGGGCCACCAATAACATGCTAGTCTCTGAACTTATAAGGCTAGAAGACCACAAAATTAGTTAGGCTAGCATAGGAGCAGTACGTCTGGCTGAAGACGTAAAACTTAGCGCTTCCTGGGAGACAACCCAGAGAACGTCATGGGTGTGTTTCTGGAAACCCTCACAAGACAACGCTTGTCCACTTGGGATACCGAGGGGTTTAACGGCTTGTTGCACGTGCTAAGTGCAATCGTGATTCCCTACAAAAAAAGTGGATTATTTTATTTTCTTTTTTTGTAGTAGTTAATTTTAAATTTTAAATTTGTGTGTTAGTTTTATGTAAGCAGCTAAGTTGGGGAGGATTTCTCCTCTCAACCTTAGTTGTTTTTAGGTTTAAATTAAGTATAGGAATCATCACATCAGAAATTAGAATTTTTCAACACGCACAGTGAATTATTTTAACCCAATTTAATAGTGTAAGTTCGGGGGAGGGAGTGTAAAAATTCTAAAAAGTGAGAAATGGGTTTATAGACTTGTTTGCGCCCAGATTAAAAATTTCGAAGACCCGAAGCGCGGGGGGAGCGGTGATTTTCGATTTCAAAGGCCTAAACTCTCTCAAATAACGCCCTTTTCACGTCAAATCTTCAATCCGACGCTAGAATTTATCAATAATCGCTAAGGTATACTCTTCATAACGCCTCTAGTTATATTCTATGCTAGTGTTTAAGATTTTATCATGCATGCATGGGATGAACTTTTTGGGGGTTACATTGATTTTCAAGAAAAAAGGGTTAAATATAATTTTATACATTCATATAATTAATATAAATATATTTTTGCAAAAAAGTGTCTTGAAAAATCTTAGGGTGTGTTTAGTTGATGGAAAATTGATATTTGTTTTCACTTTCACTTTTCTAGAATTTGTTTTCATTATTACATTTCTAGAAAATTAGGAGAAAATTTTGAAAACGTGTTCACCACGTCCCTTGTTTTCACTTTTGAAAACTAGAAAAATGGTTGAAAACTCCTTTAATGCATTTTCCAATTTCTATTATAAATTTAGAAAATGAAAACATTTAGAAAATGACAAAAAAATTAGAATAATGTGAAACTAAACATGTTTTCAATTAAGCCCTGTTTTCGTTGAAAACAAAAACAGAAAACCGGCTTGTTTTCGTCAACTAAACGCAGCATTAGTTTTCCAAATATGCTTTTTTAAAGATTTTGAAAAGGTTTTGTCTATAGGGTTGTTTTGAATGTTAAAATATCTATTATTAAGTTCATGCATTAATAGGGTTAGTTTTGGGTCACACTGTTGGTGAGAATTAGGAAGTAGATTATTTAATGAGGAGTATAATTTCGAGTTAACGGGCATGGTGGGAAATGGAAGACAGGGTGCGTTTAGTTCCCGAAAATTTTCAAATTTTCCATCTCACTTTTCAACTAAAATGAAAACTTGTTTACTTAACAACAATTTCATAAATTTTCATTTGACTTTTTAAAATACCACTTTTCATATTCTTTCTATTACTTTTCTACTACCTACCCTATTTCTTTATAATACTCTCTTTCTCTCTCTTACTCTTCCATCATCTATACTATTTTTTTTTTATAATCACCAATCTTTTTTTCTTAAAAATAAAACTTCATCATCTAAACAAGTTTTCACTTTTCATAGAAACCCTTGTTTTTTTCTAAAAACTATAACTTGAAAACTGGAATGGAAAAATGACTAGTTTTCGTTAACTAAACGCAACCTGACAGTTTCTAGGAAAAAGCTTTGTGAGGAGTTTATGATAGATAATGATATTCCACGTCCTAGATAAATATGGTTATCTCTTGATATTCAGGGGGTAGGGCGCGTAAGATTAATGGTTGGGCTAAACAATGGGTGGGAATGATAGCCACGGTTTTGGGATGTCCATAGAAGATGCACGGACCTATATTAATTTCTATAGGGGAGACCTGTGCCCATTAGCCAAAGTTTTATGGAAGTTTGGTATTTTTAACCTCCTTCCACGACATCAAGATACAACTACCGTTAGACCCCAGGAAATCCTTTTAGTCCATGCGCTTATGACGGGATACCCGACTATATCTCTAGGGTAAATCATTATGCAAAATATATGGGAGTGTAATATAACGGGTCAGGGAACAAACTATCCACACTGTAGGATGTTGACCGAACTATTTATTATTGAGAAGGCATGTCGGAACAGTTACCGATAAAATATCTCAACCCGAATGAGATATGATTCACAAGGCTTACAATGCTGGGGTTAGTGTTTGAGAGAACCCATTTAGGTTATCAAATTCATTGCCCCAAAACCTCTAAATTAACCCTGATTCCATTCATTGCCCCTGAGTACCCGAAGGAGAGACAAAACAACAAAGGGAAAGCTAGGATGAAGATAGATGAGGATGACGAGAGACCATGGAAGAGAGTGTCGATTGTGGATTTGTTAAAGACTCAAATTGATATTCTAAAAGATGTCATGACTAGCCTGGTTAACACGAATAGAGCCTTGCTCAAAGACATTGAGACACTCCAAGAGGGCCAAAAGAAGACTGATCAAATGTTCGAAGTGCATTCAGACTAGCTTACAAATCTCCAGTTGACGGTAGCTGAGCTTGAAGAAGTCGTGGTCCCTCTGAAGGAATTTTAAATTTGTGCAAAAATATGTTTGGTTTGAGTTTGAAACATTAAGTTTATTGTTTGGTTATTAATCTCTTATGTGGTTGTATGTCGTACTTTATTTTCAGTTGTTGTAACACCCTCCCCGATCCCGGAAATGCCACGTCAATACAATACACAGGTGGCACATCTCAATAGCTCAATTACACATATGTCATAGGATAACTCAGAATCACCATTAATTAAAAACTTACACATAATATTGTTTACACATCATTCACTGATTAACAATATCCCATAAGACACAAACACTAACATAATTGATGACAAAGGCAGCTATAACAGTCTTCGCATAACGGCGAGTCTCTGATCAACAAACCCAGCTACTGAACCCTTCACTGAAACCCTGAGCACGGAAGACTCGAATACGTAAGCTCGAAAGCTCGTGAGTACTCGAGGGTTAGACTCTGCACAGTAAACACATAGCATGCGAACACGTAGCACATACACACAACACAAGCTCAATCTCTGTCTCTGGCAATCAACAGTATAAAGCACGAATGAACACTCAGCATGAGATCCGAAGCCCTGCACACAATATCACTGAAGGGGACTCCTCCCCAGCTAACGACCGTGCGCACCGGTGGTTAGCCACAACCCCGTAGCACGGGCGCGAACCGGCTACAGGCCCTGCCGTGTATACACGCTCCAAGGACTGTTAAGGACAGTCAACCCGCGCGATCACGCATCGCGAATCACCGTCCGTATGGAACTCATCACGGACCCCCGGACTGGATCTCATCTCATGCACACATATAACACATATGTGGGAAATAGAATCATACCTGGCGCCCACGTCCCTGTCTCATTCACAATACACAATATACACATATACAAGGCTAATTGCACAATCATGACTCGGAAAACAGTCCCGCGGTTTAGAAAAGAACTCGGGTACTCACCTGATTAATCCACTAGTCCCGAAATCTTTGACTCGGCTCGCCTCGCTGACTCATCCCTGAAATCGCATGGATCTCAACCGTTAGCACAGACTCATTTCAAAAGATACACATAACAATCTATAATCCAACTCATAACCGACCCGAAAGCCTGATCAAAACCCGGCTCGAAAATCCCAAACGAAACCCGACTCCAAAACCCCCATAATTTATCCCAACCGAAACCCCGAAAAACCGATCAAAACCCGAATCACAATATATCCGACCCAAAACAAACCCAACGGAATCCCGGAAACTCAATTCAAACCCAACCCAACAATCTCAAATAAAACCCAACCCCAAAAATCCCCAAACCCGGCTCCTAACAGCACCTGCCCAACCCCAGCCTCTGGCCCCTCGAACGCGCCGCGGTTCCCCTCCGAGCGCGCCGCGCTTTCAGCGCTGGCCATCGTCCCTGTTCGCGTTTCAGCTTCTGTCCAGGAGTGCAAAACTCCATTTTTACCCGATTTTTAGCCACAATACCACACCAAACTGATATATAACTTCACTACTCTATTTACACAACCAAATCCACAAACCCCTAACATATATCATGAATTAACCCATGAAATTTCAAACTTTCTTACCTTTGTAAGCTCAAGAACACAAAGGATGGAGAAGAAGACCAAGATTCAGCAACTAATTCACTTCAATCAACTTCAATTCTGATCTCCAGAGCACACATACGCACACACATACTTTTACACACACTTCACACACTTTAGATAAGGATGGAAAGGAAAAGGAGACGTACATATATATTAATTCCACTTTTAGCGGGTTCCGACCCCATAACCCGAACCCGATACTCCATTTTCACAATAAAAATCCACTTAACCCATTTATCTCCACGAACCCAAATATATAATTAATCCACTAAATTTATAACCCGGAGACACGTAACTCGCAACCCGACACGTATCAATCCACTACTCGGGATCTCATTGGTCCAACACAAATATAATTATTTAATTATCCACTAAAATAATTACACGCAATTATCTCGAAATTGGGATGTTACAAATCCTCCCCTCTTAAAAAGATTCCGTCCCCGGAATCTATCGCAAGCCATTCGCAATACACCTCTCTAAGTCAAATCCCCGAAGATATTGACTCACAATTCTCGATATAATTATCAACAACTCTTGATAAATTCGCATTTGAACTCTGAATGGCATAATCATCACTATCGCACATCACAGCTAGTCAATCCACTAATAGCTCAATTAAATCCCCTAATTCACATATCGGCAACTGTAAATCCTCTATTCACAGAATCTTCACGTGGCGTCACCTCATAAGCCACTCAATCCACGTATGATCTCAATCCATCGGTCTTCGCTCTCTCTCATCACATACTCGCATAGCTCTTTACAGATCATCCACTAACATAACACATAAAGACATCTCCATCGAATCACTAAACGCAAGCTCATAAACATGGTTAAACTCATAAAAAGATTAAATCCACTCTCAATATACTAATCCACTATCACAACAAAATTCTCAACTCTTTTCACCACAACCGATAAACACATCTCATAATACGCAATATCATAGATATGGATAGCACACACACACAAGAGCTTAAATCCACTATCAATACGATAATCCACTAGCACATCACGACACATTCGCAATATATTCGCAATAATTACCCATATAATTCACATAACTCAACAGACTTAATCCACTAACATGACACAATGCCCAATCCCAGAACTCTGATAACCCATCTTACCACAATATATCTCACTCTCACACACATACCCAGATATAACAATCCCATATAACCCATACACAACCCTTCCACATCTCTATCACTGAGCCACATAATCACAGACATAACAGAACAGTCACACGTAACAGAACACATACACTTATCGCAGACATAACCCAATGACCTGTCCCACAATTGACACACACTCAAAGCAAGCTCAGAAAGACATACCCGAAACCATATCAGCATCATCTCGAGCTGCCTCTGTAGTCGCCTGATATACCCGACCCCGCGTCCGAGAGTCATGATGACCGGATGACGACGGCTCAGCTCTAGCCCCACTGGAACTCGCACCCTGCACCGCTGATCCCAACTCTGGACAGTCTCGCACCTTGTGCCCCGGCCTCCCACAACGGAAGCACAATGGCTCTGGAACTGTACACGTGGCGGCAGCATGCCCACGCTGGCCGCGCATCGATAACACCTAGGCACGCACGGCCCACTATGGCGACGGTTGCATCTCAAGCACTCTCGATCTCCAGCTGAACTGTCTCCCCTATCGCCCCCATCTCGAGGCCTCTGCCCTATGCTGCTCTGACTCTGCTCTGTATATCTCGAACTTTGCCTCTGACTCTGCCGATCTGATCTCTGGCTCCGCCCCGGTCCACTCGATCTCTGCTCCATGTCCCTGTCTCTGTCTCTATCTCGTCTATCTCTCGAACTCTGACCCGAACGTCGCTCCCTGGAGTCGTCTCTGGAATGCCTCTGGTCTCTCGAGGACCGCTCGGGAGTCCTCTCACGTCGATGCTGAAAGAATGGGTCCTCTCTCTGCTTAGCTATCTCCCGTTCTCGGATGCGGGCCATTTCCAATGCTCTGGCAAATGTAGGCATCTCGTGCATCCCAACGAACTCTCTGATGTCAGCTCGCAGTCCATCAACGAATGCATCAACCTTTCGCTGCTCGGTGGCGATGTGATGAGTCGCAAACTGGGAGTACTCATTGAACCGGTCTACATACTGCTGCACCGTCATCTCTCCCTGCTGTAGATGTAGGAATCGCCGCTCCATCTCCCGCCTCTCGTCTCTAGGAATGTACTGCAGCTCGAACACGACTCTAAACTGATCCCACGTCATCGCATACGCCGCGGAAGAAGTCATGGCTGACTCGATAGATTTCCACCACTGAGATGCCCCTCCCTTCAACAGATAAACTGCATACCCCACCATGTCTCTCGGATCCACATGCGCAACTCGAAAAGCAGCCTCTACCTCGCGCTCCCATGCCATAGCCATCCCTGGCTCACCCCCGCCTCTAAACTCTGGCGGATTCCCGGTCATGAAACCCTTAAATGAACCCCCTCGACGAGACGTAGATGAAGAAACACCCGTACCCGTATCCTGACCACCCCCAGCACGTGGTCCCATACCCTGATCCTGCTCCCGCTGTCTGTAAAACTCGGTCAATACCCCCAGAAGCTCTGACTTGCGAATAAACTCGTCCTCTGGCACCTTACCCGCGCCGGATCCCTCGCCCTGATCTACCATAATTATCTGCACAAACCAAAACAATTGAGAACCATAGATAGGTCACCCAGCGTTATACACTAATCCAGGTTAATTAATTCCACTAAAATCAATCGCAATGGATCCCCCACGGATCGGAACAAGGTTTAAGTTAAGCATCCACTAATTGATACTCAGACTTCAAACCACAAGCTCTGATACCATGCTGTAACACCCTCCCCGATCCCGGAAATGCCACGTCAATACAATACACAGGTGGCACATCTCAATAGCTCAATTACACGTATGTCATAGGATAACTCGGAATCACCATTAATTAAAAACTTACACATAATATTGTTTACACATCATTCACTGATTAACAATATCCCATAAGACACAAACACTAACATAATTGATGACAAAGGCAGCTACAACAGTCTTCGCATAACGGCGAGTCTCTGATCAACAAACCCAGCTACTGAACCCTTCACTGAAACCCTGAGCACGGAAGACTCGAATACGTAAGCTCGAAAGCTCGTGAGTACTCGAGGGTTAGACTCTGCACAGTAAACACATAGCATGCGAACACGTAGCACATACACACAACACAAGCTCAATCTCTGTCTCTGGCAATCAACAGTATAAAGCAGGAATGAACACTCAGCATGAGATCCGAAGCCCTGCACACAATATCACTGAAGGGGACTCCTCCCCAGCTAACGACCGTGCGCACCGGTGGTTAGCCACAACCCTGTAGCACGGGCGCGAACCGGCTACAGGCCCTGCCGTGTATACACGCTCCAAGTACTGTTAAGGACAGTCAACCCGCGCGATCACGCATCGCGAATCACCGTCCGTATGGAACTCATCACGGACCCCCGGACTGGATCTCATCTCATGCACACATATAACACATATGTGGGAAATAGAATCATACCTGGCGCCCACGTCCCTGTCTCATTCACAATACACAATATACACATATACAAGGCTAATTTCACAATCATGACTCGGAAAACAGTCCCGCGGTTTAGAAAAGAACTCGGGTACTCACCTGATTAATCCACTAGTCCCGAAATCTTTGACTCGGCTCGCCTCGCTGACTCATCCCTGAAATCGCATGGATCTCAACCGTTAGCACAGACTCATTTCAAAAGATACACATAACAATCTATAATCCAACTCATAACCGACCCGAAAGCCTGATCAAAACCCGGCTCGAAAATCCCAAACGAAACCCGACTCCAAAACCCCCATAATTAATCCCAACTGAAACCCCGAAAAACCGATCAAAACCCGAATCACAATATATCCGACCCAAAACAAACCCAACGGAATCCCGGAAACTCAATTCAAACCCAACCCAACAATCTCAAATAAAACCCAACCCCAAAAATCCCCAAACCCGGCTCCTAACAGCACCTGCCCAACCCCAGCCTCTGGCCCCTCGAACGCGCCGCGGTTCCCCTCCGAGCGCGCCGCGCTTTCCGCGCTGGCCATCGTCCCTGTTCGCGTTTCAGCTTCTGTCCAGGAGTGCAAAACTCCATTTTTACCCGATTTTTAGCCACAATACCACACCAAACTGATATATAACTTCACTACTCTATTTACACAACCAAATCCACAAACCCCTAACATATATCATGAATTAACCCATGAAATTTCAAACTTTCTTACCTTTGTAAGCTCAAGAACACAAAGGATGGAGAAGAAGACCAAGATTCAGCAACTAATTCACTTCAATCAACTTCAATTCTGATCTCCAGAGCACACATACGCACACACATACTTTTACACACACTTCACACACTTTAGATAAGGATGGAAAGGAAAAGGAGACGTACATATATATTAATTCCACTTTTAGCGAGTTCCGACCCCATAACCCGAACCCGATACTCCATTTTCACAATAAAAATCCACTTAACCCATTTATCTCCACGAACCCAAATATATAATTAATCCACTAAATTTATAACCCGGAGACACGTAACTCGCAACCCGACACGTATCAATCCACTACTCGGGATCTCATTGGTCCAACACAAATATAATTATTTAATTATCCACTAAAATAATTACACACAATTATCTCGAAATTGGGATGTTACAGTTGTTTATTTTTAAGTGTGGTATGAATTTTATATTTAAAAGTTTGATTTTATTCTAGTTATTTGAGTTTATATTTTTAACAAGGAATGTGTACCGATAAATCCCTATCATTCTTAGTAATTCTAGCATATGTATGTGACGAGGACGTCACCATGGTCTATGTTGGGAAGGGTAGGTTCTAACAAATGTTTTAATCAATTAATTTAGCCTCACAAAAAGTTTTAGACCAAATTCTTCACCACAAACCAGAGGGATCACCAAATACAGTAAAAAAAAAAAAATCAAAATTCTCAGAGTCGGGCGCAGGGCTACGCCGCATCATGATAAAGGGCAGAATGAGCCTTCTTCTTCATTTTTCACAAACCATAGCAACCCTTATCCCTACGGCTGGTGTGCGGCTCTCCCTTGAGGTTCCATTTTTGTGCCAAACTTGCAAATCTAAGCTTAAAAACACTCTTACTACCATCCATAGCAAAGATCTATGCTAAAAATCATCTCTTTGTGGGTATTTTCATCTTGGGATGTTTTTTGATAAAGAAGTGGGTGGAGAAAAAAGCAAGATTTCTACCATTTTTTAGCTTTCAATCATCAAGGTTACTGTTTTTATGGTTAAAATGCAAGTTATATCATACTTTTTCAGTAAAATGAGAGTATGGAACTACATGGTCATTCATGAAGTTTTCATGGTAATTTTGACTTTTTAGAGTCAAAGTATGTTAAATTGCATAGATTTGATGATAATCTTGAGAAATGTATGATGAGATATATGTTTAGATGCAATTTTAGTTAATTTGTCATGATTAAATTCTAGAAAATAAATTTGATTATAAAAGTTGGTTGCCTAAATATGCATATATGTTATAATTTATTAAGTTTGGGTAATTAGCTAGAAAATAAATATTATGTGCTAAATAGGTTTTTATTGAAATATTAGATACATGTTTAGTGCTTAATATAATGGCAAATTATAGACTATATATATAGTAAACATAAATGAGCGTAAAAGTATATATATGCATCTAAATATAGTGAGCGTAATTGTAGAAAAGCTAATTATAGGCTACATTATTGAATTTATCTAATACATTGAGTGATTGATAACTTGTAGATGTCGAGAAGAACCTACCAACAAACCCAACCAGTTGATGTACC
Organism: Centrapalus pauciflorus; assembly: GCA_020465985.1. Classification (NCBI taxonomy): domain Eukaryota; kingdom Viridiplantae; phylum Streptophyta; class Magnoliopsida; order Asterales; family Asteraceae; genus Centrapalus; species Centrapalus pauciflorus. The sequence goes on along the minus strand of JAANYP010005500.1, from coordinate 106,508 downwards.
GGTGGACTGGATCCCCAATTTGTTGCTCTCCCAACACCCGTAGGATACGAGAACGCGGTTATTTCTTTATAAGAAATATTCTAGGCGTATTTTAGTAGAGAAAATGGTGAGGAGACAGGACTTTGATGACTATGGAGTCACGTACCTTGTTGGTTTCTTAGGATGGGAGGGGGTGTTAGAGTTAGGCGGCCCACATATTTATCTAGCCGATGTAGTTAAGTGAATGTCTACCCTTAGGAGGGAGACAGGGAGTACATACAATGAGCTTAGGTTGATAGGCACTGTCCATGGGAGGGAAGTGGTGATGGATGCTAGAATCTTTTGCCAATTTTTAATTTGGACACTGGAGTGGGAAACGAGGGATATACACAACGTGAGTATGAGTATAAGTCTGAGGCCCAATTGGCCTTTACTGGCCTGACCTGGACTGGAGAGTGGATTGAGCAGGTGTGTAAGGTGTTCAATCAAAACACTGAGGTAGCAGAGAATTACGTTACCTATGATAGGAAGGATTTGTCTCTAAGGTGCAAAGTGCTTCATAAGATCCTCGTGAACAATATTTTGCCACGAGATAGTGACCTGTCTAAGATCAGGCACCGAGACATTACTGTCCTTTACGCCCTTCTCAAGGGAAAGACCAGACCGTCCTTTGCATGGACAGTCATTAATGACATATGGGCTATGTATGATACTAGAGAGAGAACGATCATCCCCCACGGATGATTAATTTCTACCTTCCTTGAGAGAATGGGTGCACTTTCACCCGAATCCCTTTTTTCTCCAGTCTCAGTGACGTACATTACGGTCGCCGTATTCCCCATTCTAATTTTTAGAGAGGTTGATGAGGGGTTCGAGATATACGACAAGGAAACCAATCAGTCGTATATTGAGGACTACACTAAGGAGGAGAGGAGAGAGAGATAGAGAGAGAGAGAGCAAAAGGCCGCAAATGAAGCGGGTGTTCGGCAAGAAGAGTCGAATAGAGGGGCGTCTACCCCGCAAAGTCGAGGTAATGACGATGTTGACGTCAACCGCATTATGCGGCGGTTAGACGTTCTTGTGGTGAGTCATAGGGATTTCTGCGAGGACGTGACTCAGAGGTTAGATGGCATGAGTGTTAGATTGACCCATGTTTATGACAGGGTTGACTACATTCTGGATCTAGTAGATCGGACTTATGATGGGCAGAGATCCACGACATATCAAAATGCCTACTACCAGCAGCATAATTAGGCGTATTGGGAGGGAGTCTGACATCACGAGGATTTCCAACCCGGTATGTCGTACCAGTTTTATGCTGATTATACAATGTCTTAGTATCAGACTTACGACCTTGCCGTAGATACATATCAGCGCTATCCGGTGCATGGCAGGCAGGATGTTATTCAGATATTATCAATCACAAAAACAAATTAAACAGTAAGATCCGGATGAATTACAACTAACCGAATGATTATATTCATCAAAATGGAGAATTACAATTCGGAGAATGAGGTGCACTGAACCCTAGGTTGAACTTCCGTACAAGACAAATAATATCTGTGGAATTTGTGTAAGAATCGTACATCTACAATACTGCTCCTATCTATTTATATTTTCAAAAGAAACTATTGACTAAATACAAAATGAACCCTTGACTTATTATATTCATCAACAAAATTAATTCCCTACAATCTCCCCTTTTGATGAATGATAATAGGTCTTTAGACTTTTAAGCCCAGCTTCATCTCGAACCTTCTAATACTCTTTCTGTCACTCAGACGAAACTCAATCTTCTTAACAAATGCACAATCATCTTTCTGTCGTCTGCACTCAAACCTCCTTTCTTTGACTTTTGTCTGTTGTCATATGCAAGTTTGCTTTTAAGCCCAGTCAAAACATTTTGTAATGTGCCATCACAAAATTTATTTATCTCTACTATCCGCATAACTCTCTTCTTCTGATTTTTGTCTTTGTAGATCACAACTGGGTATTTGGCCATAACAACATCAAACTCTTTTAATCGTTCCAAATTATTCATATCTCTATTAGGTGCAGTAATGTTGATTCTCCTCATTCCTCTTTCCACCCCGAGTTGAAGATCAAAAATTGTCATGAGTACTAATTTTGAGCGCATAAAGAGAAATAAAGCTTTCAAAGCGAATCGGCAGAATTATTCTCTCTTATTCTAGCACAGTTCGTCAGATAAATCTTCCACATCAATTAAGTTTAATGAAAACAAATCTGCTGTAGTGAACTCATAAGTTTTTCCATCCACTCTTGTAACGGTAAACGTTGCATAAAATCCATTAACAAACTTGTATTGATCAACTCTAATCAAATCTGTGATTCTGTGCTGATTTCTGACTTTGTCGATCGGTTGAGTCTTATTCTCCAAAAAATGTGCATAATTCAAAAGATGAGTCTTATTCGCCTCAATAACTCTGAATAACTTCAAAAACGAACACGGTGCATTTTTCTTGCTGAATATTTTGCTTTCCAAGTGATCTTCAAGGAAAGGAAGTTTATTACGTTTCTGGATGAAATCAGTATTTCGTTCCTCTGTCAGCACCAACTTTTTCACCTTCTTTTTCTTAATTTCTTCTTCATTTAACAGAGTTAGCATATCATTAATCTCCTTCTGTACTTCCTCTTGAACTGCAAGTCTTAAATTGTGTTGACGTTGAGATTCATCAGCTAAGATATAACTCTCAAAAAACTTGTTCATCAAATCAACTTCATTCAGCCCACTCACAGATTCAGTTACAACATACTCAACTGGAAACGGATCGAACTATTCTTTAACAGTAACCATTACCTCAGGCTTTTCAACCGTCGGTTCTGGGATTTCATCTCTTAAAATCTCTTTCACTAACTCCTCCTCATCAACAATCTTCTCTGCTCTCAATGTGATGTCAAAAAATTAAAATATTTTATCTTCAGCCTCAGGCTCATCACTATCTTTACCAATATCTTCTATTCTGAGCAATTTTTCTTCATCTTCATTCTCTGAACCACTATAATCCTCAAAACTGTATATCCTTGATTGAATACTCACAGGAACTGGAACATCTTCATATAGTTACAACCCCAGCTCGCTCTGTGCATCAACAGGTTTGTCTATTGAAGTTCTAGCTTTTTCCAACCGCTTCACTTTCTGTTTCTTTCTCTTTCATAGTATAAGCAATCATTTGAAGTCCAATATCCGTTTCCCCAAGCTTCCTCCTCTTCTCCCCCTCATGATGAGCATCATCAGAGTCTTCATTATGCTAATCATGTTTACGGTTAGGAGCTAAAGCATAAGCTTTACAGGGTTGTTCAACAGAAGACAGTCTTTCATATAATGAACTGTGAATTCAATATCTCAGCAATTCATTTAACAATCAAACACAATTATGAACATTAATCAAACACAAAAAGTCGAATGCTTAATATTGACAGAAGAAATATTACAATACTGTTCTTGACATTTCTTGCAAAGCAATCCTTCTCTCACCTCTGTGTATGTTCAATCTATGATACGTATTCAACTATGTGTGCAAGCCTCTGTATTCTACTTTCCTTATTACCTATTTATATACACAATACAACTCTTGTGTATTTACAAACCAAACCCTAAACAATTACAATTAAATTGTTTTCATCTCTATAAATGTTCCGAACAATCTCCCCCTTAGAGATGAAATTAATTTTCCAATTAAAGTTCAAACCATGTAGATTAACAATCCTCTCTTTTCTTCTTCTTTATTGAGTCTTCAAATCTCTGTCTCTCTTCTCTTTGATCTCTAAGTCTTTTAATAAAATTTATTTTTTATTTGTCTCTCTTTGGTCCTCAAATCTCTTCTTCTCAGATATTCTCATTTCTAATAAGCACACTCTCCCTTGAATCTTGAATATCGTTTGATTCTCTCCCTTGATCAATTGTCTTGAGATGTTGTTGAAATTGTCTTCAGCTGTCTTCAAACTACTCAAAAGTATTGTGAATTTCAATATTTCGGCAATTCATTTAACAATTAAACACGGTTACGAACACTAATCAAACACAAAAAGTCGAATTCTTAATATTGAGAGAAGAAATATTACAATACGGTTCTTGACATTTCTTGCAAAGCAATCCTTCTCTCACCTCTTTGTATGTTCAATTAATGATATGTATTAAACTATGTGTGCAAGCCTCTGTATTCTACGTTCCTTGTTACCTATTTATATACACAATACAGCAATTGTGTATTTACAAAACAAACCCTAAACAATTACAGTTAAATTCTTTTCAACACTATAAATGTTCCGAACAATCTCCCACTTAGAGATGAAATCAATTTTCCAATTAAAGTTCAAATCAGGTAGATTAAAAATCCTCTCTTTTCTTCTTCTTTTCTAAGTCTTTAATTATCTGTCTCTCTTCTCTTCGATCTCTAAATCTTCAGATAAAATTTATTCTTTATTTGTCTCTCTCTGATCTTCCAATCTCTTCTTCTCAGATCTTCTCTTTTCTTATAATCACACTCCCCCTTGAATCTTGATTATCTTTTGAATCTCTCCCTTGATCAATTATCTTGAGATGTTGTTGAAATTGTCTTCAGTTGTATTCAAACTACTCAACAGTATTGTGAATTCAATATTTCAGCAATTCATTTAACAATCAAAGACAATTATGAAAATTAATCAAACACAAAAAGTCGAATGGTTAATATTAGGGGTGAGCGACGGGTACCATTTCCCGAACCCGAACCGGTACCAAACCGGTACCGGTACCGACCGGTACCGAATTAATATATTCGGTTCGGTATTCGGTTTTTAAATTAGCTAAAATTCGGTATTCGGTACTCGGTTCGGTATTCGGTTTTTGAATTAGCTAAACTTCGGTATTCGGGACCGAACCGGCACCATATAAAATTATACGGTTCGGTATTCGGTTCTTTCAAAACTAATAATTCGGTTTCGGTATTTTCGGGATCGGTACCGGTTCGGTTCGGTCCGGTACCGAGCTCATCCCTAGTTAATATTGACAGAAGAAATATTACAATACGGTTCTTGACATTTCTTGCAAAGCAATCCTTCTCTCACCTCTATGTATGTTCAATCTATGATACATATTCAACTATGTGTGCAAGCCTCTATATTCTACTTTCCTTATTACCTATTTATATACACAATACAGCCATTGTGTATTTACAAAACAAACCCTGAACAATTACAATTAAATTGTTCTCATCTATAAATGTTCCCAACATGAACCTAGAGCACTAACAACGGTATTTTCCAATCCAATCAACCTCTTCCTCATCTCACTTAATCGTTCAAAACTTAAATCTCTCAGCTCATTAATGGATTATTGTGGATCTGTTCTTTGACACCCTCCGTAACAGCTTTTCCTTTCAGCAATATTTGAATATTTTACATTTGAGCCATCATCTGTGAATATTGAGTTGTCATTTGAGCTGTGACTCCACTAATAGCTTCATTCAGCTTGATTTCAGTAACAAAGGGTAATGGACTAACTACTGGGTCACTAAGACTTCCAGTTGCCACAACGGTTGAACCTGTAAAAAGAACCTTCGTGTGGCCGGTGCTCAGAGATGGCAAAGTTGTGGCTCTGGCCGGACTTCCAACTATTTCAAGTGACGGAGCAATGAATACTTTCGACACTGTAGTTGTTCCGGCAGGGACACGAAGTCCTTCTGCACTTACTCCAATGGATGGAGTCGACTCAAGTGTCCTAATGTGTATAGGATCCATGACATGTGCATGAAAAAATATACACGCGGGCGGTTGTGTTCTCTGTTCAATATCCATGGTAACCAATGGACAGACCATGTGCAAAATCCCGGTGCAAAATTGAAACATCTTCTTGTTGAGAAGAATATGAGTAGCTGGTCGAGTGTGCAGACGCCAGTGGGCAATTGGCTAATTTAATGCTAACTCTCACATGAGAACTAACAGCAGTTGTGGTTTCATCCTGGCTGTCTAGGGTAGGGATCTCCCTCACACTCATTCTCGCAATCTCAACAAAATCTATCTCTGGTAAACTCTCAGGTTGAGATATTACAATTGAACCAACACCTCCCATAGCATCATATATTATCATCATCTGTTGGTACACCCTGTGTGACGATAGCAGTCTAAGCAATCTAACATTTTGGTTTAAGTAATATTCAAAGTATTGAGAATTAACGAGTGTTTGATATATATGTTTATATATGTTTGACAGTTATTGATTGTATGTTTGAAGTTGATGTATCGTATTACAAGAAGTTCAAACATAAAGATCAAAGATAAAATCAATCATAAGGTAAAAACATAAGTTTCAATACTTAGTTAATTATGTTAAAATGTAGACTCGAAATGTCTAAGGACCAAGATTCGAATCTAGGTCAGATTCGAATGGGTCAGTTAGACAGATTCGAATATGCTCACTTAGGTAGATTCGAGGGTGTCAGTGAGGACAAACTCGAATGGTCCTTGGGCCGGATTCGAGTTTGGCCCATGACAGACTCGAATTAGCCTCTATAATTAAGGATAGACTCGAAATATTATTAGACTTTTTGCAGAATTCGAGAGTGATTAAGCATTAAGCGATTTTGAGTTTCTCATCAGTGTTAGTGTTGTTTCGGAGAGAATCAGTTCGTAGGTGCGTTCTTGTGTAGTTCGTGCAGCTTCTGATAGTCTCCGTGTTTCTGGTGAGAGTTGTTACCGTCTACCGGTTAACGAGGATTCCGCACTCGTTGACGGTTTTCGCGTCTAGATAGATCTGTAGTGTGTAGACCTTACAAGTGGTATCAGAGCCTACGGGGTGTTCTTCGTGTTCATCTAGATACATTCTAGGTTTCTTGACGCTTTTTGGACGGTTTTTCTCTCATCTTTGTGTTTTTTGTGTTCTACGAGCTTAGCAAATAGTTATCCGGAAAATACTTTGTGTTTTTCACGTTTTTGATCGAAATCACTATTTTTCGTTATAAAAATATTGATTTAATCTGCAAAACGTTAAGACACAAAATTTTAGCCGTTTTTCGAGTTTGCGGCGCTCGAATCTGTTAGGAGTAATTAGGGTTATTCTTAGTCTCGAGTCTAACCAAAATCCGCTCCTCTCGAGTTTGATAAAGTTTGTTTCGAGTCTGATTCGAGTCTGTGCTAGTTTCGAATAGGTTCTCGAGTCTGCTGACATTCGAGTTTGTTTCGAATTCGGTCTAGAGTCGAATAGGGCTTCGAATCTGCTGATTGTTCGAGTTTGCCTTGATCATCGAGTTTAGGGACTTTCGAATCTGTCATTAGTTTCAAATTTAATTGACTTCCAAAACTTAATCGAATTTAATCCCAAATAAATTGAAATTTAATTATATTCGAATCAACCTAGATTCGAAAGAATTAACTCAAATTAGTTTCGAATTAAATTAATTAAGTTCAACTCAATTACTTTCGAAAAGATGTCAAATCTTCAAAAATTCCTGGAAATGGACCACGAGGTCGGGAAGGCAAACACTCCGCCTAAGCTGATGAAACTCGAGGATTATTATTGGTGGAAAGATCGGTTTTCCGATTTCGTGCGTTTCAACGATATGCGCATGTGGGTTTGTATTGACGAAGGGTACATTCCACCAATTACTGAAGTTGAAGGCCGTCAGAGAGTCTTATCATATCAGATGATGAAGGAACATGATAAGAAACTTTATGAAGCCGAAAACAGAGCTTTCTCGATAATTCGAATGGCGTTGCCTCAGGATATACTACACACATTCCGGACTCAGAAGACATCTAAGGAACTTTGGGAGTCACTGGAAAAGAGATGTGAGGGTAATCCGAGGGTTCGAAGAAAGCGTATGGAGCTGTTAAAACAACAGTTTGCTATTTTCAAGGCGTTGAAGGATGAACAGTTGGATGATACCATCACCCGCTTTTATCATCTATTGACGGAGCTTGAAAGTCATGGAATTGAGTATAATGACACTGAGAAGAACAATAAGCTTCTTGATGCCTTACCAGCCAAATGGGCTATGTATGTGGCAATGATCAAGCTTAATGAAGACAAGTATTATACCCAATCTTTGGAGGATATTGTGGGAACGTTGCGAGCTTATCATTTCGAGCTACTGAAGGCCGAAACGGATTACGAACAAGTCCAGAATCCAGCGATGTATTTTGGAAAATCAACAAAACCTTCAGCGACAACTGATCTGAAGACTGCTACAGCGTTTTTCACCGGAGAAACGTCGTCACCAGCAGAGACTGATGACACACTTAATAGAGCGTTCTTAGGATTAGGAAGATCGGAAGAACCGCAACCCCAAGTACAATAGGCATCAACATCTCAGGGCTACTCTAAGATGCCCATGAGCGCAAAATCAGCCGAAGAACATTTGAACCTAATTGCTTCATTTGTGGCTGCATACGGAAACTGTGTTCAGGGGAAGATAAACGATCCTGCTCTCTGGGATGAAGACTATGATCAGGTCGACCCTGACGATCTTGAGGAGATGGACCTTAAATGGCAACTGGCCATGGTAACCCAACGGGTTAAGAGATTCATCAAACGAACTGGGAGGGATCTGACAATGAACAATAAGGGGATTGGATTTGATAAGTCCAAGGTCAAGTGCTACAATTGTCAAGGTCTGGGACACTTCGCCAGAGAATGTCAGAGACCGAAGGTAGATACGTACCAAGGGCAGAATCAGCATCATGGACAGTTTCAGAATCAGTCTCAACAACGATACCTTCCGAGTTCATCTGCTGGTCAAGCCAATCTAGCTGGTCTACTATCAAATGTCACATCAGACAGACAGCTGGATGGTACCTACGACTGGACCTCACATCCGGAATCAAATGCTCGGGCTTTTATGGCTGAAGTCACGGAGAATGGATGTGAAGGGGAAGAGCAGACCACAAGGGACAGCAGTCCGATGTGGGTGGAGAAGACGAACGATCAGACGCTTCTGGAGTTTGACGCTCAAATGGCCAACGTGGAATCCGACCACACAAAGGTTAGTCTGACTTACTCTCTTTTTCATGAATTATGCCTGTAATGTGTTACTTCTAATGATAGGTTAAATCTAGTCTTAGAATCACATAAAACCATAACTGCTCAAAATGAGTCTTTAAAGGCTGATAACGCTAGCCTAAATGACATTAAGCAAGATCTTAAGGAAAAACTTAAGGCTGATGCTCAATACGTAATAGTTCTGAAAGACAAACTGAGTGAGCAGTGTGTTAGGTTAGAGCTTATGTATGAGCATGTAGAGGCCTTGACAAAAAATCTTAAGGATAAAGACATAGAGCTAGCTGAAACAATGGTAAAGGTAGCAGAGGCCAATAGTAAGCTAGAGAAGTTTAGGAATTCAAGCCTGAACCTAGGGAAAGTTTTAGATGCTCAACGCCAATCTAAAAAGCCTGTAGGTCTAGGATTTCATGAAATTCCTCCACCTTTTAATGCAAACTACGTGCCTCAACCTCAGGAGAAAACTGATAAATCAGTAGACTTAGAGGACATACCTACACCTATATCTGAGCTTGTAGTAGAAAATACACCTAAGGTGGCTAACACAACCGTCAAGGTTAAGAAAGTCAAATTTGTGTCTTCCTCCAGTGAAACACCTGCAGGAGAACATAGAATTGATTTTAATGATCAGGAAGATGAGCCAGTCGCAATAGATGTTCAAAAGGACCAAGACTCTAGTGAGACACCTAAGTCTAAGGGCACACACAAGAAGTCCATAGATAAGATGTCCTGCTTCAGATGTCATGAAAAGGGGCATGTTGCTTCTAACTGTCCGCTTAGGAAAACCGAAGTTACACCTAAGACAGTGAAGCCAACACCTGCTAAGCCCTCAACAAATGTGGCAAGCACTAGTAGTTCTCAGAGTACCGAGAAAACTGTGCAGGCCGCACCAAAACAAGTTGTGAAACAAACACCTGTAAAGGTTGGACCAAAAGAAGTGGTTAGGACAAATTCACCGAATAGAGTCATAAATCAATCTAGGTCTGGACCTCAACAACAATATAGGAGCCCAACACCTAGCAGAGCATACACTCCGGTTAGGTCACACACTCCTATTAGGCATCACACACCGGTGAGAGCTCAGGGATCACAATCTGAAATGCAATATAATCGGAATTATTCTAGAGCTCCACAACAAATGCCTACTCAAAGGCAAAGAGTGAATTTACATCACTCGGCACCACAACAAACTCCTGTTCAACGACCCAAGTCACCTGAAAGGCGATATGGGTATTTGAAAGAGTTTAAGTATGTGGACGAGAATGGTATAACCAAGTCAGTTATGGCTTGGGTTCCCCGTGATAACTAACCTATTTTCTTTCATGTGCAGGAGATTACCACAGGTCCAAACAACAAATGGTTCGTCGACAGTGGATGCTCCAGGCACATGACAGGGGAAAGAAGTCTCCATACAGACTTCAAGGGTGGGAATCGGGGATTTGTATCATTCGCGGGAAATAAAGGAGGAAACATCACGGGTACCGGAGTGGTCACTAATGGGACAATCAAGTTGGATCAAGTTTATCATGTTGATAAACTGGTTCACAATCTCATTAGTGTATCTCAAATCTGTGACAAGAAGAATTAAGTGTTGTTTACAGACACTGAAGCGTTAGCGCTAAAACCGGGATTCAAGATTCCTGAAGAATGGGTATTGATGCGGGCACCAAGGAAGAATGACTTGTACATGCTTGATATGAACAAGCCGGAGACTTCGATGGGGCCAATCTGTTTGTTATCCAAAGCTTCGGAGACGGAATCGGTATTGTGGCACAGACGCATGGCTCACTTGCACCTAAGAAAGATGAACTACATAACGAAAAATGGATTGGTGCTAGGTATGCCTATGAAGAGTTTTCAATTCGAGGACAAGTGTCTACCATGCAAAAAGGGCAAACAACATAAGAAGACACACAAGTCCAAGACTCAGAATTCCATAACCTCTACATTCGATTTGTTGCATATGGATCTATTTGGACCAATCAACAAAAGGAGTATAGGAGGTAGTTGGTATTGTTTGGTTATCACTGACGATTACTCACGATTTTCTTGGGTTTTCTTTCTAGGTACAAAGGACGAGACGGCTTCCAAGCTCATCGGGTTCTTAGAACAAGTGGAGAATTCCTATGGAACACGGGTTAAAAGGATACGTAGTGATAATGGAACAGAGTTCAAAAACACTGTAATTGGTGTATATTACCTCTCAAAGGGCATAGTGCATCAATTTAGTGCACCATATGAGCCTCAACAAAATGGGGTGGCCGAACGTAAATACAGGACACTGATTGAGGCAGCTAGGACTATGCTTTCGGATTCAAAGCTTCCTACCATGTTTTGGGGGGAGGCAGTGAATACCGCATGTCATATTTTAAACCGAGTCCTAACTGTCAAATCTTTGAACAAAACCTGTTATGAAATTTTGAATAAACGGCCACCTAATTTAACTGGCTTCGAACCGTTTAGGGTACCACGCACTCTTTTGCGAACAAAACATCAACCTAAGTTTGGTGAAAAGGCTGACGAAGGATACTTCCTAGGTTATGTGCCGAACTCACCAAACAAACGGGTTTTTAATAAAACAAATGGTACAATCGAAATTGTGTATAACATTGAAGTCACAAGTTATACACATGAACCCCAAACAGGTCCGGAATGGATATTTGACTATGATAAATTATTTGAGTCATTTAACATTCCTTTGGATGAAAATGCAGGTACAATCGAAAAGGACATGGCGACGTTACATCTGAATGACGAAGGTCATACCTTTCCGAGGACTACATTTCAATCCGCATCCGAGCCTACTGTGACTGAAGATGGATCTCCAGAAGTTACTAATCCAGAGGCACCTTCAACTGAGAATCAGACTCAGACAACAAATTCCAACTCTGAGGAAACTGTCTACGAGGAGGAAAATGTGGAATCTGAGGCTGTTCCCCCATTAGGTGAAATAGGATCTAACTTAGGAGATAATCTGAGAGTGGACGAGATAGAGACCTCTAGGATTAACAAGAACCATCCTATAGAAAGCATCATTGGAAATCCTAACGAGGGTGTGAAGACTAGGAGTAGTGTAAATAACAACACTGTGTTGTTGTCGATGATAAACGACTCCGAGGCATATCATACCTGTCTCTATTCTTGTTTCATATCGCAAGTAGAGCCTAAGAATGTGCAAATGGCACTTAAGGATAACTCCTGGGTTGAAGCGATGCAGGAAGAACTTTCGCAGTTTAGGAAACTAGAAGTGTGGGAGTTAGTTCCATTACCTCGAGGGGAAGTTGCCATAGGAACCAAATGGGTTTTTAAGTGGAAAAGAGACGATCGGGGTATAGTCACTCGCAACAAGGCTAGGATAGTTGTAAAGGGTTTCAACCAAGAGGAGGGAATCGATTACAATGAGGTGTTTGCGCCAGTAGCTAGGCTAGAAGCCATTAGGTTGTTTCTGGCTTTTGCTTCCTTCAAGGGCTTTAAGGTATATCAACTAGATGTTAAGAGTGCTTTTCTATATGGACAAGTGAAGGAGCTGGTGTACGTAGAACAGCCGCCCGGATTTACAGATCCAAAATATCCTGATAGAGTATATCGTTTAGATAAGGCTCTATATGGATTGCATCAGGCACCAAGGGCGTGGTATGAGACTCAATCCAACCATTTATTAGAGAACGGGTTTGAAAGGAGTAGGATAGATAGTACGCTGTTCGTTAAGAGGAAGGGAGAACATTTTATCTTGGTACAAGTGTACGTAGATGATATCATTTTTGGATCATCAGACGAACAAATGTGCAAAGATTTCGAGAAGGTGATGAAGTCGAAATTCGAGATGAGTGCAATGGGAGTGTTAAATATCTTTTTGGGGTTACAAGTTGACCAGAAGAAGGATGGTATGTTTATCCATCAGACGAAGTATGTCTATGACATATTGGAACGCTTCGGGATGGAAGGAACCAAACTGACTGCCTATTTCAGCACGCCGATTCAAGTGAATCACAATCTCGGACCGGGTACTGAAAGTGATACCGATGTGGATCCGACATTATATCGGGCCATGATTGGATCACTTATGTATTTAACTGCTTCAAGACCTGACATCATGTTTGCTGTGTGTATTTGTGCTAGGTTTCAAGCGAATCCGAAGGAAATGCATATGAAAGCTGTGAAGCGGATTCTACGATACCTCAAGTCGAAACCGAAGCTGGGACTTTGGTATCACGCGGAGGGAGATCTAGAGTTGGAAGCGTTCACGGATTCTGACTACGGAGGATGCAACTTTACGCGCAAATCAACAACTGGAGGTTGTCAATTCCTAGGAGGGAGACTGGTATCCTGGCAATGCAAGAAACAGACGTCGGTAGCCGTGTCAACGTGCGAGGCCGAGTATGTTGCTGCTGGTAGTTGCTGCTCACGGGTTCTGTGGATACAACAACAATTGCGGGATTATGGTTTGGCTTACACTCAAACTCCTATTAGGATAGATAACCAGTCTTCTATCGCAATAACTAATAATCCAGTTAAACACAGTAAAACAAAGCACATAGACATAAGGCATCATTTTATTGGTGATTGTGCAGAAAAGAACTTAATCAAATTGGTAAAAGTGGCAACGGAAGATAATAATGCAGATTTATTTACCAAAGCATTTGATAAGTCACGGTTTGAATATTTAATTCAACTAAATGGAATGCGCAACCCAGAGTAATTTGACCTTAGCAGCAGTTTATTTCCTTTTATAGCTGTAGTATTTCTTTCTTTTTATAGTAAGTCTGCTAATTTAGGATAGTTTCTATTTTTAGTAAGTTAGTAGGTTATCTTCTTTTATTGCTATTTCTTATGAAAAACAAAAGAAAAAAAGAGATAAAATCATAAAAATTCAAAATAAAAAAAGAGAATATCAGAAAAAGGAGTTAAGTCTTAGATGCATAGGTTCAAAGTGACGAAATTAGCACAGTCGTTACAAACTCTAAGTGTTTAGACTTTCACACATAATGCACCTCAAATTCTAAGTGTTATACTTTATTTTAGTTTGATGTGTTGGTAGGCATAATACATATAGGGAGTCCCAAGGCTAATAAAATAATCAAGAAAAAGTCAAACGTGTCCCTAACTTAGATGTATGACCAATCGATCTTAATTTTTATGTACAAGACATACAAACTTTGAGTCTAAATGAGGTATGCAAACTTTCTGGGGATGTATAGCAACATCAAATACATCTTAAAATGGAAAGAATAGAAAAATCATACAAAATTGAGAGTCGAAAACATGTAACTCTGTTGTACGTAAGTACAGACCTGTTGCCTCTGTTTAGATTCGGGTTGGCAAGATACGTCGCTTTGTTGTACGTCGGTACAGACCTGTCACCGCTGTCTTGCTAACTTTAAGAATAAACCTTAAGTCAAACTAAGACACTTTGTTGTATGAAAATACAGACCTGTGTCCGATGTTTGTCTTTTAAAGAAAGTTTGCAAATACCAACAAGTTAGAATCTTTGTCTGTATGCCTTGATCATAAAAGTATGTCTATGTCTGAGTCACGTAAGATAATTTCATGATAAATAAAAATGCCAAGGGATATTCCGAAATGTAGAATGTTTAAAGGGGTAAATACGAACAATCGCCTAAATGGGTATTTCACGACAAACAATCAAAGGAATCAAAAATTCCTAAGTGTGGAAGTTTAAGTACTGAAAGTGAGTATCTGACACCGCGATCTGATTGAACCTTTCTTTGATTATACTCATCAAAAATATTTTGTTAGGTGTTTAGCATAGGTTGTAAATTTTAATAGATATAGTTTAAGTCTAAGTTAAATTTTTGGTCAAAATTTTAAAAATTTTTATTTTTACTTATTTCTTATTTTATTTTATTTTACCTTAGTTTATTGTATTTTATTTTATTTTTATTTCTTTTTAGGAAAAAGGTCAAAAATTACTGAGGGTGCATTCATAGTTGGATAAAATAAACACTGCGTGAAAAATCTTGTGCTTAGGGTAAAAGATTTGGCATAGTTTATTCTGTTACACAATAAGGTTGAAAAAGTTGGAATAGTTGAATTTATTTCAAAATTTTTGAAATTTTCTAAGTGTTTTGGGTAATTCGAGTTTAGTTTAAACTCGAAACTGGGTAGTCTCGAATCTGTCAGTAGATTCGACTTTGGCCGTAGATTCGAAGTTAGGTAGTATAAATAGGTTAACAGTAACGTCATTAATACATCTGTTTTCGAATCTATACTCTCGAATCTATCTGCGATTTCGAATCTATTTCCTCGAGTCTACCGTTTTCCACAAAAACGACAATTTGTCGAGTTTCTTACTTGGGTGTTCGATTCTACTGATACATCTAGGTATAATCAACTTGGTTGTACAAGATTCATGTAGTTTAATACACCATTTAAGCCAAAAATCACTGATATTTGAAAGTTTATAGGTCGAAATCGTGTGTTTCAAAACTACAAAGTTTGGGCCGGTAAATAGTCAAATTAAATGCATATATCTGTTATTAGTACCTAGTAGGGCTAATGAATGTAATTTTCTGAGTCCTAAAAGGTTAAAATCATGAGATTTGGTGATGAGTTAGGCCGACGGGTTCGAATCTGTTCCAGACGATTCTCGAGTTTGTCAGTAAACTCGAGAAGGTCACTAGATTCGAGTGTGCCATCAAACTCGAAAAGGGGTTTATTCGAATCTGTCATTTTGTTTTTATTATTTAAATTCGAGTGTGCCATCAAACTTGTAGAAATTCTTTTGTGTTGGATTTTGTACTTAATCAAGTTCAAAATAAAACAAATTTGAATTTAGGCAAGTTTATTGATTTTTATTAATTCTAATAGTTTATCTATTGTGCAGATATGGCTGTTCGAGTATTCGTGCCGAAGCATAATATGGTCATTCCCCCCGACCATCATATCCCTGAGGCGCAGGGTTTTCGTCAGACGATGGATTTCCTAGTAGAATCTAGGATTGCTTTTGCTTTGTCTCATAACATTCAAATTGTTATTCCATATGTACGACAGTTTTATGATCACTTACAAGTTGATTGCTCCGTCACTCCAACAGTTTTGAGAACAAGGATAGCAGGACAACCATTGGTGTTTTCTGCTGATATGCTGCGTCAGGTTTTGCAGCTAGGATCTCAGGAAGAAGAGTATGGGCCTATTGACTTTCCCTTAAGTATTAGGCAAGCAGCTTATCAGAGGATGGGTTACAGCTTGGACGTTACTAAAACATCATATATGAAGAGTGGGCTTATAGGTCAGTGGAGGTTTCTGGCGCATGTTTTCATGGTTTGTTTTGCGGCGAAGAAAGCTGGTTTTGATTATATTGTCTCGAAGATCCAATCCGGGATGATCGCTTTAGTTTATAATCGGCCCTTCAGCTTTTCTCAAATGTTTTTCTCGGAATTCGTTCATCAAATCTCAGCTCCAGAGCAGCAACAATTTCTGCTATATCCTCGTTTCATAATGATGCTCATCAGGCATTTCTTGCCGAATTTGCTGCAGCAAAATGAGATTCAGAGTGTCGCGGTGATGGACAAAAGGATTTTTGCTGATTGCTCCTCGCATAGAGGAAGGTTGGCAGTTCCAGTCGAACGACCGTTATTTAGGGCAGTAATTGATAGGAACTTTGAAGCACCGGATAATGCCAACTGGGCAGGCGAAGTGGAAGTTCAAGTCAGACAGCCATAACAACCACAACGACAACAACCGCGTGCACAGCCACAAAGGAGACGACAAAGAGTTACCGCGAGTCAAACTCAGGCATCTAGGCCTTCTACAAGTCAACAGCTAGAGGCACAAGAAGCTGGGCCTTCGAATGTCCCAATTGAATCTGATCAGTTGTGTCAGACATTACATGAAATTTGGGAAGCTGGTCCTCATGCCAATGAAGAAATATCTGCAGCGTTAGTTGGAGAATTGTTAGAGCCTCCAGAGGGAGAAGAAGATGTTCTTAGGGATGTTGACGAATTTGAACCGGAGCAGACTGGTAATGATGTGTCATCGTCTGCAACTGAGTCAGAAGAAATGGAGGAGATAGAGGTTGAAGCTCCAGAGTCCGTATCTACAGAACCTCCTTTTCAAATGGGAACTTATGGATCAAGGTTAATAGTATCGGAAGAAGCTTCAAGGAGGCGAGCAACAAGAGAGTCTGATGACTCTGGTTTTGAAGAAGAAGAGGTTGCTCCATTAGTGACGAGGCAAAGGGCCAAGCGTCATAGATTTATGCAAGGATCTACTTCACCTTCAGCAGAACAACCTGAAATTCCTCAACCTGAAATTCCTCAACCTCAGGTCCCTCAAACCACCATTCCACCATCACCACCTCATGATGAACCGTACATCCCATCGCCATTCATTCCAACTCCGATACAGTCCATTTCATCCACCTCATCCACTTACACCGACAATAAAAGGTTTTTGCAGCTTAAAGATAGAGTTAACTTCCAACATATCCAAATCTTTGGCCTGACCACGGCAATCGGTGAACTTCAGAAGCATAAGGCAAATATTGATAAGGAGAATACCGAACTGAAGAAGATTGTGGAAAAAGTTCAGGAAGAGAACTTAGAGCTAAAAACTTTTGTCGCTGATCAAGCAGCTGAACTTAGATCGATGCGCTCCCTGGTTGAGCAATTAATGAAAATTTTACAGGCTCAGGGGGAGACATCCTGCCGTGATCAAGTTGAGCGGCCGAGGGATGATGATAACGAAGATGACCAAGGCAATGACCCCAGCACTCAAAGACAGAATGAGCCAGTAGATTTTTCTGCTGCTCAGGATGCTCAATCTCAGGGGGAGCCAAGTCAAGGAGAAGGTGAAGGAGGAGAGGCTGGTTCTTCAAGGGCTTTGCAAAGCGATATGATAGATGCGCTAAAAGACATTGAGGAAGAGTTAATGGAATTTGATTTTGAAGATGAAACAGAAGAGTTGGAGGAAGGGGAATTCATTCCTGAGGAGATTGTTGATTGGAAATCTGACGACGAAGTGATAGAGGACGAGGACGATAACATCAACGAGGTGATCATAAATTCACAACCTATCACGGAATTATACGTGGGCAATAATCACAATGTGATTGACATAGATGACATCAAGATAGCCTCAGTCGAAGACTCAGAACTTGAAGAAGCAGAGAAAGAGTCATCTAGAGCTGAGTTGATAAAGCTTTGGTTCAAAAAGGAAGAAAAGAAAGAACAGCTGAAGATGAAAAAGAAGATGAGAATTCCGGGTGCTGGAAATTTCTCAGGAGGAATTATAAGCTGGTTCTTTGACCGAGAACTGCAGCTGTTTATTTTGAAAAGGAGAGATGGTCTTCAATACTTGAGGCGAACACTGAAAGCATTCAATACACTGCCCAAGATTGAAGTAAAGGAGTTAGCATGGAAAGAACTGATCAATATCGGCGAGGACCCGTATGCTGAAGTTATGGCAAAGATAATAAGAAAAGAGGGTCGTTCTGGAAAGTTTGAAAGACTTAAGCCGAGATCACGCAAAAGAGTAGAGGATGGATCAAGGATAGATCCTCATACGGGAAGGCCTTGGGACAGAATGGTTTATAAACCCGTCAAATGCTTGAAAAGAGTGCCTATGAAATCGATGCCACAGAATATTTTGAGCAACACGAAATGGTGGTACGTCGATAATAATACAGCTGAACCAGTCATGGAAGATGCACCGGACAAAGTGATTTTGAGAGTGTATGATCCACTGCACTTAATAAATCTATCGAAGGACGACCTGAAGAAGCTACATGATCAACCTGTCTTCTTTATTGAAGCATGGAGATCTGAAGCCAGGAAGTTCCAGAAGGTAGTAAAAGTTTGTATAGATGCTGGTTTATACGCAGGCAGTAGTATATATAGATCTAGTACTTAAACTTGATGTAAATAGTTAGAAGCTATCGTCAAGGGGGAGTCTGTTGGTACACCCTGTGTGATGATAGCAGTCTAAGCAATCTAACATTTTGGTTTAAGTAATATTCAAAGTATTGAGAATTAACGAGTGTTTGATATATATGTTTATATATGTTTGACAGTTATTGATTGTATGTTTGAACTTGATGTATCGTATTACAAGAAGTTCAAACATAAAGATCAAAGATAAAATCAATCATAAGGTAAAAACATAAGTTTCAATACTTAGTTAATTATGTTAAAATGTAGATTCGAAATGTCTAAGGACCAAGATTCGAATCTAGGTCATATTCGAATGGGTCAGTTAGACATATTCGAATATGCTCACTTAGGCAGATTCGAGGGTGTCAGTGAGGACAAACTCGAATGGACCTTGGGCCGGATTCGAGTTTGGCCCATGACAGACTCGAATTAGCCTCTATAATTAAGGATAGACTCGAAATATTATTAGACTTTTTGCAGAATTCGAGAGTGATTAAGCATTAAGCGATTTCGAGTTTATCATCAGTGTTAGTGTTGTTTCGGAGAGAATCAGTTCGTAGGTGCGTTCTTGTGTAGTTCGTGCAGCTTCTGATAGTCTCCGTGTTTCTGGTGAGAGTTGTTACCGTCTACCCGTTAACGAGGATTCCACACTCGTTGACGGTTCCGCGTCTAGATAGATTTGTAGTGTGTCGACCTTACATCATCCACTTCATCATCACCCTCATTTCCTCATTCAGGAATATTTGACAAGGTACGCTCAGAATCAGATTCTCTCTCTCCTCCCCTCACATCCTCCATAACACCCTTAGTCTCATTTTGGCTTCCCTGTACATCAACCCCATGTTGATGTACCGACTCACCTAAGTCTCCTTGGGCAAGAAAACCTGGTTCTTGGGTTTCTATCGGAGCATGATCTATTCTATATAGTCTCACACTTTCTGCTTCACGAACAACATACTTTAACAATGATTCAGGAATAGGCATGACATTTGAATTGGGAGCATCTTGAACTTTATGAAGACTCATGATCACGTAGTCTGGGAATTTCTGAGCATTTTTGCCTTAATATGCCTCTGATCAATATTTGTATAAATTGTTGTAGAGGCAGAAATTTTCTTGCTCTGTTTGTTGTCTTAGCCAATACTATTTCCTTGAGATCGTCCCAGATACATTGTGCAAAATCATAATGCTTGTTGAAAGCAATGCCATGAAAAAGTCTCAAACAAAGGATGCTTCCTCGATCTATGCCGGTATGCTTTGATGTCGTACATCTATTGATTATTCCGAATAGTGTATACCATTCTCCATTAAGCCCGTTTCTGTGAAACTGTGAACTTTTCTCAAGCGGTTTTGAATATCCCAGACATATAAGATCATGACATAGTTGATCATCAGAAACAAAGTCTTCAAAATCTGCCAGCTCTGGGAAATTGATTGTGTCAATACGTCTTTGCAAGAATAAATTGTGACGGAGTCTAGCCAGTGTGATCTTAGCTTTGTATTGATCAATGGTTACTTTAACATGATGGTCTCCTTCAACAGGCACAAATTTGATCGTGTGCCAAAATTGATTAAGGTAGACAAGAGGAATAGAAGGTTTATATTTTAACAGGTAACCGATAGGGTGACCTTTGAGTATTTCCACAATCACTGGATGACTAACTTTGATGACATCTGGATCGAATCGATAACTGTTGTCTAGAAGTGATAGGCAATATTTAGATTTGGCAAGTTGTGTTTCAGGGATTGGGGATGAAGGTGATAGTCTAGTGACGGATGCAGATTTAACTGGTTTAGAGACCAATGTATGGTTAGATGATGAATGGAAATCAGAGGAATTGGAATTTTAAGTGGGGGCTTGGGATGCCATTCGATACCTGTAAAAATAGCAAACATGTTAGAAATGTTAGGTAAACAAATTTAATCCAATAGATAGAGAAATAAAACATCTAACAAGAAATTAGAAAAATATGTGTTTATTGTTTAAAGCATCGGTATTTCAGACGATAATAATAAAAATTATTGTTAGGACTCCAAAGTCAATCATAAAGAGACCAATGTTGATAAAAAACAGATTTTAAAAATTTCTCGAAAAATGTGAAATTTCTCTGAAAAATTAAAAATTCTCACACTTAGTAAAATTTTGAAAATTTGACTCCAAACTCGAATCATGAAAGAAAAAACTCGAATGAGTCTTGATCATTCTTGAGTGTCATTTATACCTATTAGAGTATGATGTGTAAAGATGATATTACTACTGCATCATGGCTGATTTCAAAAAACACTTGAGGGTCACACCGATTAGCACAACTGAGCATATGCAATTAAACTATTTAATAAATGATATTGGATATTGTTTATGACACGAAATGATCATTGAGATTAAATTAATGTGTGATTAATTATATCTCAAATTACGGGGACTAAAAGTACAATATTAGATATTGTATTGATTTAATTGTCATTAGATAATTAAAATATTATGTAGTCTTTTGTTTAGTACTGGATATTAAATAAAAGATGTATTTATTTGAATTAGTATTATCATCTATTGTTAGATAATTAATTGGATGGATAGTTATAAACAAATAAATAAGAGATAATTATAAATAATTATCTAGTCATTTATATATTATTAGATAATGTATAAATGATTAATATTATTTAAATGGCATATAATTATAGAGATAAGTATATAATGTTTAAATAATAAAGATAATTATTAAGATATATGTTATATTATTAGAGTTTGATTAAATTAAAACTATTAATAATATATACATATATTCGGCCAACAGATATATATATACATATATATATATATATATATATATATATATATATATATACACACACACACACACACACACACACAGAGACGTAAACCCCTTGACAGTGTGGTGGTCAACACATTTTATCAAAAAAGAACCACAAACACACACGAACACACAATAGTGTGTTGTGTGGTGAGTCTTCTGCCAATACAAAACCAAAACTTCGTGTGTTCGATTGTATACCTGGCGCCGCCCGATCGTGTCATCACCGGTGGATACCGAGAGCATCTTATTCGTGTATTTTTGTCATCGAATGCAAATGTACGGATTTTTATTGCTTTCTCGTTTACTTATCTTATGTATACTTGATGATCCGTGTACGAAATTTGTGATTTTTAAAAAGCTTCCGTTGTGCGTTAATTTGATTAATGTTTATGTTTTTATGAAAAACGATACGAATTCCCAACAGTGGTATCAGAGTCGTCTCAAGTTACATAATGATAGTATTATTCATGTATTTATGTCCAGCGTTCTTAAGGTTTCGATTTTTAATAATTAAAAGTGTTTAAACGATCGAAATCAATAATTAAAATGTTTAAGGTTTTGATTTGGCTTGGAGAAAATCGACCAAAGGTTTTGGAAACCCCATGGTGATTCTCGGCCAACCTTGGGGTTTCTCGAAACTCGGTATTTTGAAACCTTAATTTGTTTTTATTTAGTTGATGTTTGATTGTTTAAAAGTGTTTAATTGATTAAAGTCGAAAATTAAACGTTTCGGTTCGCGAAATCAAACCTAGAGATTTCGACCATGGGTTGTGACCCATGACCTCTCGGTTGTGATGTGGTAACTGAGGTGATGGATTATTTGTTCCGTCATGTCGTTTAATTCACGGTTAAACTCAAACGATTAAATAAATGCGTTAAAATCGAATTAATAAATCAAAAGTGTTTGGTTATTAATATTTAAACATTTGTGACTAAATGTGTTTTCAGTTTCACAAAATTAAAGTGGGAGACTTTATTAGTTTTATAAAATTCACAAATCGGTTTAAATATTATTTGATTCGATAATTAAACGATTAATTGGAATATGGAAATCGAAATAATCAAAGTGAGTTGATTAAAGACTTCGATTAATTTCAGTCGTCAAAGGGTTTAATACCCTACTTGTTTTCGGTTCATATGGTTATTGAACTCGAGTATGAGTAGGTTAACTAAGTTGGTTCCTTTTCGTTTTCCGGTAATTCTTCGTTTAAATTAAATCGGTTTTAATTAAAAGTTAAGTTTTAATGTTGAAATTAATATTAATGGTAATTTTAATTTATAAACTAGATTTAATTTATGCATTTAGTATTTAGTTCCATAAAATGCATTATTAAATTAAAGAGAGTTTAATTTAAGGATTCATTCAAATTGATGAAATTGTGACTTTGAGTTTCATGCTCGGTCATGGTTTAATGTTTTGAGATTTAATCTCAACAAAAACGTTTTTGGTAGAAATCGTTTAAAACCATAAAAAAAAAATTGGTGTTATTTAAAGATGGTAAATTTTTTTTAAATATTTTAAAAGACATATTTTATTGGTAAAATTGTTTATTTAGAAAATTGACATTTTAAATAAAGTTTATTTTTTTTTTGAAAAGCATTTCAATTAAATAATAGTTAATTGATAATTATTTAAAGGAAGTTTAAATCATTTATCAATATTATTTGAAAATAATAACTATATTTATTAAACTTTGTTTAATAAAAAAGTTTCTTAAAATAGTAAGTTTAAGTTTCAAATGTGTTTGAATTGTTAATTGTATATTTTAAGAAAAGCATAGTTATGAATCCAAAGATAATGCAAAGATGAAATTAAATTTGAAATTTTTCGGGAAAAAGTTTTTAAGTACGGAAAGTGTTCCTAAATTTCGAGTTTATGAACCGTATTAAATTTAAGAACGATATTGGACATGATTACTTTAATTAATGGTAGATTAATTGGTCTTGGAATATTTTCATGGCGAGATGAAAATGAATTCTGGATTATTAATATGCTTTGCTGCTTTATTTATATTTGTGACATACTCGAGCCTTGAGACCCCTTGTTTGTGATGGTTGTTTGTTTAATCTCAGTGTTTGCTATTTTATTATTGGTTATATTTTTGGGAAGGCCTGCGTGCCATTGGAATCCCGGGTTTTATGATGTAATCCGTAATAGGTTAGAAAATAGGCAAATGTATTTAGATTAAATCATGTAAAAAAATCTTGGCGAAGTTGTCCATCAAGAAGGAGGTCTTCCATCAAGGACGCTTGGAGAGATCATCAGATGTTTAGGCCCTAGTGGGAGCTGAAAGAGTTCATCCGTATTGCCTTGTGTGTTGATTTTGTCCCTTAGGTTTGACATAATTGGTTTGTCTATATGGCTCTCGGAAACCAATTTAGTTTCGGCAAGGCTATGTGTAGGTCCGAAAGGTTTCCCAAGTATATAGCCTTAAGCTGTAGAGGGGGGGGGGTGAATACAGCAATTTAAAAACTACACACTCTTTTCTCAATGTTTGTATGTATTATCAACAAAAGTTAATTACAAACAAGCTTGAATGCGGAAAGGTTCAAGCTGAGATGACAAATACAACAGTATGTTAACTAATCTAAGACAGACTTAAACTAGTTACAATGAATACACTCACTAAGAATTACTCACTGTGTTTACAAGACTCAGAGAAACAGCTTGAATAAGAACAGCTTAAACACCAAGCACTGTTTTATTCAAGCAGACTTGCATGCATGAAAGACACACTTGAATGCACGTTCACTCTTGGCTTCAACACTTAGATTTTTGGCTTAATCTTTCAATCCTTGGAAGTTTCCTTTTATACTCACTTAGAGGATCTAAGTGAAGCTTCTTCATTGGACGAAAGGAAAAAGGTGGAATGTCTTGTTGAAAAGACAATATAACTTTTCTGCACATTCTGAAAAGCATACATGTCTTCATGTTGCAGAACTTTTGTCTTTTCACTTTGTCTACAGTTGCATAATCTTTAACTAAATAAGGAATGCCAACTTTGCATCTTTCTTCCTTTGTTAAGGCCTATTTTGATATAAGAAAAAGGACTGTAACCCTTCTTCAAATATCATTTTGTCTTCATGTGACAGAACAGCTTGGGCAGGCTGAGCAGTTCTGTTTTCCACTTTGTCTTCGACTTTCTAAAGTGATCTTGTAGCCAAAGACATTACATGAGGACTTGGAAACATATTCCATAAAGTGTTTTAACCTGTTCACAAAGAACAAGTTCTGTTCACAAAGAACAGAACACTTGTAAACTGCCAAAGCTGCTCACCAGTGTAGAGCAGCGTAGACAGTTTATGTCCAGCCTGTTCAGCAAAATGAACAGCTTGGACAAACTGTCTTTGTTGCAACACATGAAACATATAGAACAGCTTTGGGATGATATTGTAATCATTTTCAGGTTTCAATAAGGCATATAACAGGCCTTAAATTTAACCTTCAAATGCATCAACAGGTTTGATTAAGAATCTCCCCCTCAGATGCAGAACAGGTTTGACTGAGGCCTTTTTGTGCCTAACAATCTCCCCCTATTTGCAATAACTAGTTTAAGCTGGCCTTATAAAAATCACTATATATTTTTACAGTACATTTGCTGAAATAAAATTACAACATCAAAGTAAAGTAAAAGATCAGTTTATATATACACTGATTCTTGATTACATAAAACAACACATGTTTTTACAAAAGTACAACTGATGTACTGATGTATATTACAACTGAAGTAAAAGAAAAATTACAACTTATGTAATTAAAGAACAACTAATGTACGGCAGGTTTTGGACTGTTTGTGTTGGGAGCAGATAATGGTAAGCCTGTCCAACTGATGGACAGCTTCCATTCTTCACCTACCCAGATGGTAGATGGACTTTACTATAGTGGAGGAGGACCTTCAAACATCTTTTCAAGTTCCTCCCTTGTATCCTCAAGTTCTTGAATTTCACTTCTGATGATCATAAACTTGGGATCTCCAAGTTCACCCCTCTCATAAAAACCTCTGAGCTGATCCCAGACGGCTGCTCTCCACCTGCTTGACTGCCTAAAAGAAGCTGCAAGTCTGAAGGCTGCAAGCTGTCTCAGATCCACCTTGTATAGATCTGATGCTCTCTAAAAACATTTCTTCTGAGTTAAGGGATCTACAAAAAATGCCCCCAGCTCAGGCTTTTCAATAATCTTGCCTTCTTCAAACTCTACTCCACTAGGCAGGCTGTAGTCAACTCCCTTCATCTCAACAGCATAGTCACCCTGTTCAATTAAGATGAGGAGTTGTTCAAGCTCAGTGTCTTTCCTTGTCCTCCTGGCCTTTATTTTATGGTTGTGTCACATAGACACCTTCACTAACTTCTTTTGAGATCAGGCCAAGATTCTTCACTCTCTCCATCAACTTCTTGACATATGCCCTGATCGTCTTTGCCGTTTCTGACTTAGATTCGCTAAGAGCAACTGCCAACTCAATCCATTCCATGTACCCCATCTGTGCAACATCAGTGTAGTCATACGTTTCTAGTTCTGGGCCTGTTGCACCCATTCTGGTTATTTTCAACTTCCACTGACTGCCTTTTCTTGATATGGGAACAGCTTTGACAATTGCTTCCATGGCAAGCCTTCTATCAGCAACATCCTGAAATTTTCTTCTTGCCAAGTTGTCAAAGTGGAACTGGGCTCTTGCAGAGGGTACTTGTGTTTTGGTCACAGAGACCTGAGCACCCTTTTCTTTTTCTGCTTCCTTCTCTCCTGCTGATCCCTTAGCAGCTTCCATTAATTTCTTTTGCACTTCCAGAGAGGACATTTTAACTTTCCTTGCCTCTTGAAGTGCAAAAGACTTAGCAGCTTTGGCAGATTCTTCTTCTTTCCTTAGAGCTTCCAGGGCTTGAAGTTGTTCTTCTCTGAACTCAAAGTATTTGTGCATGGGAAGACCCATTTCTTTAGCCCTGGCTTTGTGAAATTTAATCTCTACTGCTTTTTGCTGTTGGGGATCAACTGCTGCCTTTTCTTTTCCTTTAGCTGCTGTAGTGACAGCAGCTTCAGGACTTTCCTCCTCTTCTTCTTCCTCTTCTTGTAGAATCAGATGCCTCCTTCTGCTGCTTGGCCTGTCCTTAGGAATGAATTCCTCCCCCTTAGACTGAGCAGGATTTGGAGATTCAGCCTGAGTAGGCTGAGCAGCCTGGGAAGCCCCTTCCATTGTACCTGTTTCAGATGCTCCTGCTGGTTGACCAGTGGGTATTGCAGGCACTGATTTCTCCTTAGGTTAAGAAGTTTTCTCCCCCTTAGACTTAGTCTTCGAGGCAGATGACTTCTCCCCCTTTGAAGGAGATGTACCAGCACCTTCAATACCTGGTCTGCCTGAAGACACGAAGTCAGCAGGCTTGCCAGCAGTTTTGGCAGCAGGCTTGGGGCCAACAAGGCTATTCACTAAGAAGGCCAGGTTGTCCTTCACCTCTGCAAGCTGGGAAAGACAGGTTTGAAGAGAAGAGGCCTGGGTGTCAGCAAGAGTGGTCAGTTTGACAATGTTTTCCCTATCAGAAGCTGTGAACAACAGGCTTTGAAGCTGTGCAAGATGGAGTTTAAGGGAATCTTGCAGATCAGCAAGGTCTGATGACACAGAATTGGATAGGGAGCCAATGACAGTGTTCAAGCTGGCCAAGGTGGCAGGAAGGGTAGAATTGCAAGAAGTGAGGAGATGATAGCTGTTGAGATATTGCTGCCATTGAGGACACAGAGTCCTGTTGGAGTGAGAGAATAGAGGAAAGGGAAGTAGAGACACTTTGCAGCTATGCAGTGAGTGCAAGCAGCTGTGGAGAGTTGTCAGGTTGTGGAGTGGCTGGGAAGGAATCCTTGAACAGATCAAAGAATCCCTTAAGCTGTTCAGACACAGAGTCTTAAATGAGAGAAGGTAGAGAGGACATGGAAGATTCTAAAGAACTAACTTTGTTGGTCAGCAGTGTAAGCTGATCCTTCAAAGGCAGGTCTTTAAGAGATGGAGGTGTATGAGTGGACTGTTTAGATTGTGTTGAGGGAGATGAAGAGGATGAGGCTGGTGTATGAGGATGTGATGGAGTGGGAAGAGGAACATTTGAAAGAAGCTCCATAGCCTGTGCAAAAGTAATGTGGCCCAGCTTGGAGGGGTCAAAGGGTCCCTCAGCAGTGGCAGTAGCTGCATCATCAGGAGAAAGGGTTGATGTTGGGGGCCTTTCAGATGGTGCTTGTGTTGCAACACCTTCATTAAGACCAGTGGGTGTTCCCTCTGCAGTGCCTTGGTGTAAAAGCACCTCATCATGGGGAGATGGGATATGCATTTCAACATCAGCAGTGGTGAAACCTGCTGATGTAGTGTGCATAGAAGGGGCAGCCTCACCCAAGGGATGGTATGTTCCCTGAGGTTCATCAGCTTAGGTTGTTGGTCCCTGAGCAGCTGTTTGGTGTTGAACAACTGTATCATCGGGAGCAGAAGATTGAGGCTGATCTGCTGGTTGGTCTAAACCAGCAGTGTGGACACCTCGTGCAGACTCAGGGTGTAAAGAAGTTTGAGAAGGGGACAGTGTGGACACAGTATGGAGTGGAGAGGGCTCCTGTCTTTCAATATTCTCAGCCTGTTGGGAGGCTGGAATAGTTGAGGTAGCTGTCTCCATTTATACAACTGGCTCCTGTTGGGAGGAACCAGAGGGTCTAGGCTGACTCTGCGTGGACTCAGGATGGAGTGAAGCAGACTCCAATTGGGCTGAACCTTCTCCCAAAATAGGAGAGGCAGCAGGGGTTGCTTCTTTTGCAACTGAACCCTGTTGAGAGGAAACAGAGGGGCTAGTTTGGGTGGTTGTGGTAGCTGGTTTCTTTTTGGAGATTGATTTGCGATGATATAGTATATGATATGATGTGGGTGAGGTTGGAGGAGAAAGAGGTTCAGACTGAACAGGGTGTGAGACAGGGTCAGGAACAGTGGGGTTGGCCTGTTCCATGGTCTCAGATGCCACAGAGGCACCAACCACAGAGGCTTCAGGTTCAACGAATGAACCAGGATGAGGAGCTTGGCCCTGGCTTTGGATTTTCCCTTGGGAGCAATTTCAGGATGCACCCTCACATCAGAGGCTCCTTCCACCAATCCTAACAGCCTCCTCATTGGTGTTGACAGAGGAGGCTCATTGGGTAGAACAGGAGTATAAAACACTCTATTCCCTATTACAGGGAATGCAACAGTCTTAAGTAAAGGCTGAGAGTTATATAATTGCTCACCACAATGATGCTTGAAGATGAGGCTCAGAAACCTTGGATACCGAACAACAGCTGGACGATTTTCTTGTTGTACCAGGTTCCTCAAATTCAGAAAAATCCACTGTGCCATGTCTATTGTAGTCCCATCCACCAGCTGTAGAACGATGGGAACTTCATCACGGCTTAGTTGGTCAAATGAGCCAACCTTACTTCCGAAGCACATGACCACTGAGGCAAATAGATAACTGTAGGTAGGAGACAGATCCTTCCTGAACAGCGTAGCTCCAATTTTTGGTTCTGCTACACCACGATAGCGTTGCAAATTCCCCATTTGGTCATTTTCAGGTTGAGGCTTGTCATATGGATCAGCAGTTGGTTGATGCAGAACCTCCCTGAGAAGACCAGTTGTGATCTCAATGGTCTGAGTCCCATTGAGAATAGTTCCCTTAATGACATTGGTGTTGGGGTTGTAGGCACAAGTGTACCAAAACTCGTACACAATTTCCTGGTACAGGACACCAAGAGTGGCAGTCATAGCGTAGTTCAACGGATGAACTTTGAGAAACTCCACCATCTGTTCATAACCCTTCCCCACATAGTTTTTGGGAATGGTTAGGTTAGCAATGTAGTTGGTGGGTTTGATGGTCAGCATTGTGGTAACTGATGAGTGTTTAACTACATCATCACCAACGAACACTGGAAGAAAGGGGTTGTTTCTTTGAGCCATTTGTGAAGGATTGGGGTTTTGAGAAGCAGAAGACACTTAGTCGATTTAGGGTTCTTGAGGATTTCTGGAAATAGTGAGGAAGACGAAGATGAAACAGTAGGGGGTATTTATAGGATTTGAATGTGAGTGGGTATGAGAGAGAAACATTTGGGCGGTTGATTTGAAAAAGTCGTTAACGGAAAACGGAACGGTTGTCCATGTCAGACCGTTTGTCAGACCACTTGAGCCCTTTTTAATCACTAACACACGTAACCCACATTATCCGCAGTAATTAAGTTAAATAAAAACAAACATTAAGTAACTTAATTGTGAAGAAAGGTAATTAAACTAATGGTCTAAGCTGATGGTCAAACCTGTGACGAGCAGGGTCATCACAGGGTGTTCACTCTTCAAGCTGTTCCTTCAACCTGTTCAGCTATGTAAGAACAGGTTGTGTTCAATTGCTGATCAGGTTACAAGACAATGTCTTGTATGACAGATTGAAAGAGTGAGCAGGGTGAAGGTTTGATCATTAGATCAGGCTTGACATATAAGCTGTTACTTGTCAAACCTGTTATACGCTCAAGCTGTTCAAGTTTTGTAGAAAACGGCTAAGTATAGAACGTGCATAGCCTGTTCTGTGTAAGCTGTTCTGAAAGAACTTGAGCAGTGTGAGACATATAACGTCTTAGAACATTAAGGACACTTAGTCACTTTGGTTTAACATGCCCAACTTACTGACAAGGTAATTAAACCTGGTTTCATCAAGAGGTTTGGTTATAATGTCTGCAAGCTGTTCATTGGTGGAAATAAAACTTACCTCCACATTACCTTTCTGAATGTGATCCCTGATGAAGTGATGTCTGACCTCAATATGCTTTGTTCTTGAATGAAATACTAGATTGTTTTTGGAAATGGCTATGGCACTTGTGTTATCACACAGAATAGGAGTTTTCCTATACACAAGTCCATAGTCTTCAAGCTGATGCTGCATCCACAGAATCTGCCCACAGCAGCTTCCAGCAGCAATGTACTCAGCTTCAGCAGTAGAAGTAGACACTGAGTTCTGCTTCTTGCTACAACAACTTATCAACTTACCACCAAGGAGTTGACATCCACCTGTTGTGCTTTTCCTATCTAGCCTGCAGCCTGCAAAATCAGAATCTGAATAACCTGTTAGTTCAAGGCTTGAGTCTTTGGGATTCCAAAGACCCAAACCTGATGTGCCCTTCAGGTATCTGAATATTCTTTTAACAGCAGCTAGATGAGATTCCTTTGGATCAGCTTGGAACCTAGCACACAAACAGGTGGCAAACATAATATCAAGTCTACTAGCAGTTAAATATAGCAAGCTCCCAATCATACCTCTGTAAGCTGTTACTGAAACAGCTTTGCCACTGGCATCAGCATCCAATTTTAAATTGGTTGCCATTTTTGGCTTAATCTTTCAATCCTTGGAAGTTTCCTTTTATACTCACTTAGAGGATCTAAGTGAAGCTTCTTAATTGGACGAAAGCAAAAAGGTGGAATGTCTTGTTGAAAAGACAATATAACTTTTCTGCACATTTTGAAAAGCAGACATGTCTTCATGTTGCAGAACTTTTGTCTTTTTACTTTGTCTACTGTTGCATAAGTTTTAACTAAATAAGGAATGTCAACTTTGCATCTTTCTACCTTTGTTAAGGCCTATTTTGATATAAGAAAAAGGTCTGTCACCCTTTTTCAAATATCCTTTTGTCTTCATGTGACAGAACAGCTTGGGCAGGCTGAGCAGTTCTGTTTTCCACTTTGCCTTCGACTTTCTAAACTGATCTTGTAGCCAAAGACTTTACATGAGGACTTGGAAACATATTCCATAAAGTGTTTTAACCAGTTCACAAAGAACAGGTTCTGTTCATAAAGAACAGAACACTTGTAAACTGCCCAAGCTGCTCACCAGTGTAGAGCAGCGTAGACAGTTTATGTCCAGCCTGTTCAGCAGAATGAACAACTTGGACAAACTGTCTTTGTTGCAACACATGCAACATATAGAACAGCTTTGGGCTGATATTGAAAATCATTTTTAGGTTTCAATAAGGCATATAACAGGCCTTAAATTCAATCTTCAAATGCATCAACAGGTTTGATTAAGAATCTCCCCCTCAGATGCAGAACAGGTTTGACTGAGGCCTTTTTGTGCCTAACACTATGTCACCATGTGGTTGTATGTTTTATTTCATTATGCATTATTTTATATGCATGGTTGTGGTGACAAAGGAGATAAATAAAAGAAATTAAAACTACAATTATTTTTGATGAAAAATTAAAGTATTTAAAAGGAAGTTTAAATTGGAAACTTTAATTATTTAGTCAGGTGTTAGATATTACATTTTTATGAAATTAGTTTTTCAAATAAAAGGAGATTTATTTTTAAAATGTCATATGATCAAAGAGTTGAAATTCTTAAAACTGGTACATTAATTGGATTGTTTACCAGAATAGGTGGTGTCTAGGACAGTCACGCTAGTGCTATGGTTGTAGGAATTTCCGAGAGGTTTAGAACCGAAAGGATCCTGCCCGCTAGCATGACTGGCCGCTAGTTCTTGGTAAGAGATCGGTTATAATCCCAAATTAAAAAAATCTGACACAACACATCGTCCATCTAGTTGCATTCACGGTGATCAGTCATCGTAAGTAGGTTCAACTTTCGTTGGGTGCTTACGCCGCAAACTCGGAGAGCTGTGAGGTAAGCACTGCAGATCGTAAGTGAGACTTGGGCCAGTGACTTGCAGTTGTTATATGGTGTGTGTCAGTGGTGGTTCCTCAGTAAGACTGTTGCCCAAGGTGTGGATGAGATTAAACATGATCAATTTAAGAAATTGAAAATCTCATAAGATCTAAGAATTGCAAGGGGGTTGTAATTGGTAATAGGTTGCCTGCCTGAGTAGCTTATTCATGTAGGTTCAGCCTCCGTTGGGTGCATGAATAAGTAAAATGGTTCTTAGGATTAATAAATCATTTTCTGAATTTTGAGTTATTGATTTATTAATGGTTAATCAAATACTAATTTTTGAAAAATTGGTTTAGATGGTTGAAAGAGGCAGAGGTAGAAGCGATTTTTTAATAATAACAATGACAATAACGGTAACAACAACAATGATAATGTGAATCTCCCTCCTTCACCTCCTCCTATTTAAAATCCTCCCTAAAATCGCAAAATTGCTACTTTGAGGACCATTTGGGAAATGGAAAGCTCAAAAGAAGCAATTCCTGAACTGGGAATAAGATCTGACTAATGTTCTAAGTACAGAGTGAAAGTCGTATATTCTGGAAAGGGAACCAGGACCTGCTCCTGCAGAGACTGCAACAGTTGAGGAGTGAAATATCCACAAAATGCACTCTAAGGATGCGGTCGATGTTGTCTGTCTAATGCTAGCGACCATGACATCTAAGCTGCGGACTAACCTTTTGGATGACTTATCTTACTAGATGTATCGCCGGCTAAAGGATATGTTCTAGACTCAGGTTCGAACTGAGAAACATATACGACTAGGGCTCTAAACTCCTGCAGAATGGCAGAAGGAACAACTGTTAGACCCCATGTGCTGAAGATGAAAGGTTATATGGATCATCTTAGCAGACTTGGGTATCCCGTGACACAGGAGATGACCATAGATCTAATTCTCAATTCCTTATTGAAGGGATTTACGCAATTTGTAATTTATTTTAATATGTATGGGGAAGATTATCAGTGTGTTGCATCAGATGCTCTAGAATGCTGAGGGAATGATTAAGGAGAGAAGATAGGGAAAGAGACAGAAGGGAAAGTAAGTTTCCAAGCCGGAGGTTAAAGCTAACAAGTAGCTAAAACCTAGAACCAGAGAAGTCAAATCCAAGGATGACAAATTCTTTGAGTGCTAGGAAACTGGGCACTGGGAAAGGAATTTTCTCAAGTACATGAAAACGGTCAAGGTTGACCGCATTGAGACTTCGTGTATCTCAATCATTCACTTCTATTGTTCTTGGATATGTGATACCCAATTGAACAGAGTTTTATGCATAATGTCTGCAATGACTAAAATGAAGTGAAAAGAGATGACAGATTCAGTGGGAGCATAGAGACATCTTAAAGAATACTCTGCTAGACACTACTTTACATGTCATCAATAGTTTATCATGGTGTAGTAAACAACTTTGTAGTTGAATTTCTTGCAAATATTTTTGGGATAAATAAAGAAATTTTTGGAGTTGAAAATTTATTGCTTGAAATTCCTATTGTTTAAGATTACTAAACCATGATTATAGACTATTGATTCAAGTGGAGCTTGAATAGTAACTTGTCATTGGAGATTGGACAAGCTAGTAGTCATATTCTGATAAAAAGGGTTACCATATTGTTGTGTAAATTGTTCAAATGTTGAAATGCAGTTCAAATTCACAGGTATTTGTTGCGAAAGAATACTGGATTGACCCACCGATTGAGACCACTTTGTAGATCATAGTCATGAGTCGTCTCAAAAAGGTAATCCTTAGTACCTGAGATGTGTACGTACTTTAGTGTCGGTGCTGCTATACATTTGGCCTAACGTAACGTCATCCGTAACTGGGTGATCATAACGGTTCGAGGCTGGTTGCAGTGGGAGTCGTGTTGGAGTCCTAGATAGTCAATATGGGATTTGCACCTTCTTTTAACTAAGAAGAGAAATTTCTGGGCCCCTCGGCGATCGATACTGACCGAAATGCATGGCCATGCTCGGACAGAACCGATGTGTCATACTCTGTCTGTCACAGTTCAGTATGAGATCAGAGAATCGAGATACATAATCGTGTTTGCTACGGTTGATCTAATCCATGTCTAGCTTTCACATTGAAATATCGTGATGCATGGGATATAACCTAAGTTTCTTTTTGGAAGGCTGTTTCAACAAGAATGCCCGAAAGGGAGTCAGAGTTTTTATGACCTTAGTTGCCTAAAGTGTCTAGCCATGACCTCCTTTAGGCGCATGCTGCAGGACAGTATGTCGTCTTACACAAGCGGGAGTATGTTAGTGTATGGTGTGTAAAGATGACATTATTACTGCATCATGGCTGATTTCATAAAACACTTATGGGTCACACCGATGAGCACAACTGACCAGATGCAATTAAACTATTTAATAAAGGATATTGGATATTGTTTATGACACGAAATGATCATTGAAATTAAATTAATGTGTGATAAATTATATCTCAAAGTACGGGGACTAAAAGTGTAATATTAGATATTGTATTGATTTAATTGTCATCGGATGATAATTAAATAATTATCTAGTCTTTTATTTAGTATTGAATATTAAATTAAAGATGCATTTATTTGAATTAGTATTATCATCTATTATTTGATAATTTGATGGATACTTATAAACAAATAAATAAGAGATAATTATAAATAATTATCTAGTCATTTATATATTATTAGATAATGTATAAACGATTAATATTATTTAAAGAGTATATAATTATAGAGATAATTATATAAGGTTTAAATAATAAAGATAATTATTAAGATATATGTTACATTATTAGAGTTTGATTAAAATTAAAACTATTAATAATATATCCATATATACGGCCAACAGATATATATATATATATATATATATATATATATAACAATATATGAGATATAGATGGAGATATATATATTATATATATATATATATATATACATAATCCCTTGACAGTGTGGTGGTGAACACATTTTATCAAAAAAAAAAAAAAAAAAAAACCACAAACACACACGAACACACAATAGTGTGTTGTGTGGTGAGTCTTCGGCCAAAACAAAACCAAAAAGGGTTTTTGGTTTTTCCTGTTCTTCGTGTGTTCGATTACATACCTGGCGCCGCTCGATCGTGTAATCACCGGTGGATACCGAGAGCATCTCATTCGTGTATTTTTCTCATCGAATGCGAAGGTACAGATTTTTATTGCTTTCTCGTTTACTTATCTTATGTATACTTGATGATCCGTTTACGGAATTCGTGACTTTTAAAAAGATTCCGTTGTGCGTTAATATGATTAATGTTTATGTTTTTATGAAAAACGATACAAATTCCCAACAATACCAAACTCGAATGAGTTAGGGTAAACTCGGTTAAAGCACAGGTCAACTTGTATGAAGTTTTGATAAACTCGAATGAAGAATGATATTTCTCGAGTGAAGTTGCATCAAACTCGAATTGAACTTGAACTTTCTCGAATTACTTTTGAACAAACTCGATAGAAGTTAAAATTTCCTCGAATGACCTTTGATCAACTCGAAAAACATTGAAGTTTTCTCGAATGACTTGTGGACCGAGATGACACAACTTAGAAATACTAAGTCCCTTTGACAACAAACTCGCATGAAATTAGAGTTTTGTTGGACAATTCATTTGACCAACTCGAATGAAACATGAGAATCCTCTGTCAATGTTTCAACTGAGTTTGATGAAACTAAAATTTCCTAAGTCCAAACGTTATCAAACTCGATTGAAACCTGAGTTTTCCACGAGTTTGGACATAAAAATATTCCAAGACCCATTTTCCTTCTTTAAATTCGAAAATTTAAATCCAGGGACATTTTGACATAATCCTTTGCACTATCCTAATCGAAAATTGATTTGGAACAACTTTCGTTAACTGATGTCATTTCAAAAAAAACATTTTAAGCCCCAAACATCCGATTTACAGTGAGTTCAAAGAACTCGAAAAGTATGAATTTCAAAATCAAATTAAATGTTGTATGGTTAGATGTAAGACTTGAAATTTGATATTCAAGGTTAGAAGACCATTATAATCACAACCATACTTTCAATTTCTTCTTGAAAACACAAAATTATAAATCATATATACACATATCGACACCCTAAAAACACACACAGTCACATATATAAACACCAAAATCGAACAAATAAACTGAAAAATACAAAAACATTGACATTTAGACAAATATACTTACAAATTTTAACACAAAATCTTGAATTAAAACCGGATGAAGATTACTTCTTGATGAAGAAACGTCGAGAGAGAGGTTGAAAGAGAAAGTGAACAGTGAACCGGTGTTGAAAAAGTTGAATTTGAAATTCAAAATTCTAACTTTATAGTCAATTTGGAATTTGAAAAAAAAAAAAAAAAACCGGTCCACCAAAC
The DNA here is from genome assembly GCA_020465985.1 of Centrapalus pauciflorus. NCBI lineage: Eukaryota > Viridiplantae > Streptophyta > Magnoliopsida > Asterales > Asteraceae > Centrapalus > Centrapalus pauciflorus. The sequence continues at coordinate 69,760 of JAANYP010005500.1, read as the reverse complement.
TCTCATTTTTCATTTAAGCCCAATTACAGAAAAAATAAACCACACATTAAAAAAATTTTAACTAAAAAATTTTGAACAACACAAAAAAAATAATTAAAAAAAATGTTAATAGAAAGAAAAAAAATGAACAAAACAAAATAAAATGAACCAAACAAAAATTCAAATGAACAAAAAAAACATTAAAATGAACTAACAAAAAAAAAATAATGCTCCCCCTTGAATTTTACCGTTATGCTCCCCCTCAGATTTATATCACTTTTTATGTCTGCTCTCCCTGCAATTAATCAGATAAAAAATTATCAGATATGCAAATATCAGATAAAAAATTTCTTGTTTGCTCCCACTGCACATGACAATCCGAATCAGTAAAATCTTAAAAAAATGAAAAACATTTAAATCACATGAGATTAACACAAAAATTAAATTAAGTAAAAAATTGAAAAATTAGAACTTTATTTTGTAGTAACTGAATGTTTAAATTTACCGACATACCCAATTTGTATACCAAAAAAATAAAGTGTTCTTCATCTAATACTTTGGTAAACAAATCAGCTAGTTGATATACAATTGGTACGAAATATAATTCTATGTTACCATTTTCTAAATGATCTTTTACGAAATGATACCGGATATCGATGTGTTTAGTTTTTGAGTGTTGCACCGGATTGGATGCTATTGCAATTGCGCTCTGGGAATCACAATAGATAGGAATCTTTGTAGGTGTAGTAGTCTCTCATTTGGCTCTTCATCCACATCACTTGTGAATAGCAAGATGATACAACAACGTATTCAGCCTCTGCTGTTGATAGTGAGACACAGTGTTGCTTTTTGGATGACCAGCAGACAAGTTTGTCACCAAGGAATTGAACAGCTCCTGATGTACTTTTTGTCAATCTTATCACCTACATGATCAACATCAGAAAAAGTAGTTAAATTGTATGAAGATTCTCGGGGATACCACAAACCAAGATTTGGTGTTCCCTTCAGATATCTTAAGATCCTTTTAGCAGCAGCTAAAAGTGATTCTTTTGGATTTGCCTGATATCTGGCACAAACACATGTAGAAAACATAATATCCGGTCTACTAGCAGTTAAATACATTAATGACCCAGCTATCCCTCGATAATGAGTTACATCAACAGGTGTCCATGAGATGTCCTCATTGAGTTTAGATTTAGAATCTGGAGACATGGGAGTTTTCATTGGTGTACTATTGACCATGTTAAATTTATTTAACATGTCTTGAATGTATTTTGAACAGCTCCTGATGTACAGTTTCTGTCCATTTTATCACGTGCGTGATCAGCATCAGAAAAGGCAGTTTACGTAAATGATGATTCCCTAGGATACCACAAAACTAAGTTTGGTGTACCCTTCAGATATCTTAAGATTCTTTTGGCAGCAGCCAAATGTGATTCTTTTAGGTGTGCCTGATATCTAGCACAGACACATGTAGCAAACATAATATCAAGTCTACTTGCTGTTAAGTACATTAATGACCCAATTATTCCTCGGTAATGAGTTACATCAATAGGTTTCCATGAAATGTCTTCATCGAGTTTTGATTTTGAATCAGGAGCCATGGGTGTTTTCATGGGAGTATTATTGACCATGTTAAATTTCTTTAACATGTCTTGAATATATTTCAACAGATTGATGAATATTCCATCAGTCAGTTGTTTTACTTGTAATCCCAAGAAAAAATTTATTTCACCCATCATGCTCATTTCAAATTTTTTGGACGTTAAAAATGCAAACTTTTTGCAAAACTCAGATTTTGTCGACCCAGATATTATATCGTCCACATATATCTGAATAACTATGATATCGGGACCCTGACGTTTAATAAATAGGGTAGTGTCCATTGCACCTTTGTTGAAGCTACATTTTAAAAGTGTTGGGAAATATTTTTAAGTATGTCAAGCTGTTAGTTAGATTTCTCAAACTGTTAGTAGATTTTCTGTGTAATTACAAAGTTCAAGCTGTTAGTTAAGTAAGTTCGAGCTGCTAGTTCAAAAGTTCAAGCTGCCAGTATTCAAGTTCAAGCTGCTCAACAGATAGACTTCAAGCTACTCAATAAACAGAAAGTGCTAAAATTCAGGAAGAGATTTATATTCGAAGATTCAAGCATATCTACTACCAGAGAAATCAGAGTTTTTCAAGGAAACAAATCAGAAGTCTTTATAGTTAGATAGAATAGGTTTTTCTATTGTAAGCCTGCACGTACATGTTTTGATTCAGTTGTAATTGCTTTCTGATTAAGTCTTCATAAGCCTCTAAGGTTGTAAAACCCTAAGACCAGTCTGTTTTCTTCGTCTAATCAAACAGATTAGAGGTGATTGTAATCAGTGAGTTTGGCAATACAAAAGATTTGATTGTTTGATTATATTTATGTGTTATTTGTTTTTTTGAAAGCTTTTCTTAAAACAGTTAAGTGTTATTCCGCAAAGTTCTTAATTGGACTTTGATTCAATACAAGGTTATTGGTTTTATACTCTGATTGATTCAAACCAGTTAATCTTAGGTAGTAATTATATCGTGACAAGTGGTATAAGAGCCACAGGTTTTTCTTTGTTTTCAAAGTCAGAAGCTTTCTTTTAAAGTTTTTATTTTTCTGCAATGGAATTTGATAATAGTAGTAGTGGATCTGGGCAAGGACTCAAAGTGCCTATGCTCAAACCCACTAAGTTCGAGATGTGGAAACTCAGGATTCAACAGCACATTCAATTTATTGATTATGCCATATGGGAAGCTGTTGAATTTCCTCCTGTAGTTGATCCTGAAGTAGATGCTGAGGGCAAGCCCATAAAAACACCTCCAAAGACTGAACTTGAAAGAAAGGCTAGAATGAATGAAGTGAAAGCTCTACACTCTTACAGATAGCCATTCCTAATGCTTATCAACATCAGTTTAAAAAGTTCTATACTGCTCATTCTCTTTGGATTGCTTTAGGGAAAAGATTTGCTGGCAATGCTAGCACCAAAAGAAATCAAAAGAATCTTCTAAAACAGCAGTATGAAAACTTTTCTGGTGGCAAGAATGAAAACCTTACTCAAATCTTTGACAGGTTTAATAAACTGATAGGTGAATTGGAGAGTGTCAAAGTCAGCTTGGATCAAGATGAAGTAAATAGAAAATTTCTTAGATTACTTGCTGAAGAGTGGACAGTCTATGTTGCCCAATGGAGAACAAAAGATACTCTTGATGAAATAGAGTTGGATGACCTTTACAACAGTCTGAGAGTGTTTGAAACTGAGATTGAAAATAAAAAGAAATCCTTTTCATACAATCGTAACACTGCTCTGCTGTCGTCAGCATTAACTGATAAATCTAACTGTTGTGATTCCTTTTCAGGTGCTGATGGTACCTCTACTGAAGTTCATTATGAAGCTTTTGTTGCCAATGATGGATTGTTTGCTCTAAATGCTGAAGATTTAGAACAAATGCATCCAGATGATCTAGAAGAGATGGACTTGAAATGACAGCATGCTATGTTGACTATGAGGGCTAAAAGATTTCTGAAAAGAACTGGCAGATCAAACTTTCAAGCTAGACCAGAAGGCAAACCAGCATTTGATAAATCAAAAGTTGAATGCTTTAAATGCCACAAGCTTGGACACTTTGCTAGAGAATGCAGATCACAAGGTCAACAGCCACTAAGACCCCAGCAAACTAATCAAACTTCATCATCTCAAGCACTTATTTCTCAAGAAGACAATGTGTTTGACTGGAGTGATCAGACAGAAGAGGAGTTTCAAAATCAAGCTCTTATGGCAGAAACATCTAATGTCACTTCCACTGAACTACCATCTGAGGTAAATGCTAAACTCTGCTCTCAAACATGCAAAAATATGGTTAAAAAGTACAGAGATCATAATGAGAGCATGTGCAAAACTCTAGCTAAGATGGAAGAAAGGAGATCTGAGTACATGCAGGCCACAGAAGATCTTGAAAAACAGATCAATGACTATAAAGATAATGAGATTCAAATGGGACATGATAGAATATATCATGAGTGGGAGAAAAAGGAACTGAATAAGAAAATAGAGTCCCTAGATAAGAAATTAGATGAGGCTGAACAGAAGGTGTTTGAAGCTAACAAGAAAATAGAATCTGTCAATACAGATTTAAGAAACTTCAAACTGGCAAATCAAAAGCTGGAACACCTAATGGAAGTTCAATTTAAAGATAGGGTAAAATCTCATCTCAATCCCAAAGAAGGTATAGGATACAGAGCCACTCCACCCCCATACAACAACAAATACATTCATCCCATGAGTGAAGTTGCTGATAGGCTTGTTAATGAACCATTAGATGAGTTAATGACAACTGTAGATCCTATCCTTGAATATAGTCCTGAATCTAAAGAAGAACTGATTCCAAATGAAGGCTGTGAGTGTAAAGAAGTTGAGAGAGAACCCAAAACAATGAGTGCACCTATAGCAACCCCTACCCTCAGTAAGAAAGAAAAAGAGAAGATGAGTGTATGCAATGCTGTTCCACATGTTTCTGTACCTTCTAACTGTAACATTGCATCTTCCTCAACAGTTAATAAAAGGGGTAAGACAGTTCCAATCTGCACATGCCAAAAGCATGGTGTCCAAAAGTTTCCCAAACAACAGCAGGTAAGGGGAAATCAAAGGAACAAGAAACAGTTATGGTCCAACAAAACTGGTTCTCCAATCAAAACAGTCAAAAGATGTTTCCATTGTGGCAGGAAAAACCATTTGGCCAGGCATTGTTTGTATAAACCATCTGTTGCAAAACAGACTGTGGTTCAGAAATAGGCATTTGTTCAAAACACAAAGAATTCAAAGGCCAAACCACCTGTTGCACCAGTTCCAAAGAAAATAGTTGATCACAGGTTCTTAAAAGTTAACAAAAGACAGTCTACACACCAAAAACAAGTTTTGGCAAAATCCAAATCAAATTTTAAACAGATATGGTGTGTTAAAGGCAAAAACTCGAATCAAACTGTTGATACAAATGTTGAGACTGCTAGGCCTAAAGTTGGAACTGGTAGTGCAAACTCTGAAGCTGTTAGCACTAAAAACTCAGTTCAAACTGCTAAGCCTAAAACTGGAACTGGTAATGGATCATCTGAGACTGTTAATGAAAAGGTTGGAGAGAACACCTGGATACCTCATGTCATAACTAAATATTCTTCACAGAATCCACCAGTGGATGTCACTAAGTATAAAAAGTCACAAACAGTGTTTAGTTATGTCAATGCACAAGGACAACCCAAAACCAACTTGGTTTGGGTTTACTCCACTACTAGCTAAGCTTTTATTTGTGCAGGGCACCCACAGGTCACAACATAAAACAAGATGGCATTTGGATAATGGATGCTCTAGGCACATGACAGGCAATTCTGAATGCTTGTCAAATTTCAAAGGCTTTGAAGGAGGATTTGTTGCATTTGGAGGAAATTCCAAGGAAGGTAAGGTAACAGGTAAAGGTACCGTCAAAGCAGGCAATATGATCTTCAATGATGTTTTGTATGTTGAACAGCTGAAGTACAATTTACAAAGTGTGTCTCAAATCTGTGATAAACAAAATATTGTTCTATCCACAGACTCTGAATGCATTGTTCTTTCAAAAAATTTTAAGATACCTGAAAATCTTGTTTTCCTTAGAACACCAAGAAAGGACAATGTCTACTATTTGGACACAGATCTTTTATCCAAATCAAATACTTTAAGCTGTTTGATATCCAAAGCATCATCTAATGAGTCTGCTCTTTGGCACAGAAGGATGTGTCACATGAACTTCAAATCTATGAATGTTTTAGTCAAAAAGAGTTTGGTAAGAGGTTTACCACAAAAGGAGTTCATCTGTGATGATCATTGTGTAGCATGCCTTAAAGGCAAGCAACACAAAACTTCTAACAAAGCCAAAGAAGTAAATTCAATCTCATCTGCTCTTCATCTTATTCATATGGATCTCTTTGGTCCAACATCTATTTTGAGTTTGAATAAAAGAGCTTACTGTTTAGTCATTGTTGATGATTTCACCACATTTACAAGGGTCTACTTTCTTAGGACTAAAGATGAAACTGCTGAGCTAGTTAAATCATTTATCCTTAAGATAGAAAACCAATCCAACTTAAAAGTTAAGGTGATCAGGTCAGACAATGGAACTGAGTTCAAAAATCATATCCTAAATAGTTTCTGTGAGCCTAAAGGTATTGCAAGGCAATATAGTGCACCAAGCACACCACAACAAAATGGTGTAGCTGAAAGAAAGAACAGAACTTTAATTGAGGCTGCTAGAACCATGCTAGCTGATTCCAAACTGCCAATGACCTTTTTGGCAGAGGCAGTCAATACAGCTTGTTATGTGCTAAATAGGGTTCAGGTTGTTCAATCACGAGGGAAAACTCCATATGAGTTATTCCATTATAGAGTTCCCTTCATAGCCTTTCTAAAGTCTTTTGGCTGTTCATGCACTATTCTTCACACTAAAACTCACTTAGGTAAGTTTGAAAGTAAGGCTGAAGAAGGTTTCTTTGTAGGATACTCTACTCAAAGCAAAGCCTATAGGGTATATAACATTGTTTCTAAAACCATTGAAGAAAGTGCCAATGTTGAGTTTAATGAAAACACTACAAATGTCAAAGGCACTGGTCCTGATTGGTTGTTTGATTTAGATTCATTACAAATTCTCTGAGCTTTGTTGAGTATACTGCAGAAGCTGATGAAAACAGGGTTGAAGCTGCCAACACAAATTCTCATGCTGGTCACACAAATATTCAAACTGTTGGCACAAAGTTTCAGACTGTTGAAGATTCTGACAAATGGGATGAGTATACTGTTCTGCCACTTCTATCTTGTGACCCACCAGGGGTACTGGATGCCCAACATGATTCAAATCTAGATTATGAAGTGCCAGTCCCAAGTCCTGAGGTAACAGCTCCATCCAATAGGGAAACAGTCCCATCTGCTGGTCAAGCTGTTCCAGAAGCAGAACCATCAAGTGGTACTGAAGGCGATGATACAAATCTAGGAACATCATTTCAGACAGACAGAGAGCCCACACTCAGGGTTCACAAGTATCACCCTCTGAACCAGATAATGGGTGATCCACACACACCTGTACAGACAAGGACAATGGTTCACAAGGAGTCTACTGATGCTGAATCAGCAGTTCCTGAATTTAGTCGAGCTGCCTTTGAACATGCATGCTTTATGTCACAATTAGAACCTAAGAAGGCATCTGAGGCTTTGAAAGATCCATCTTGGATTGAGGCAATGCAGGAAAAACTATTGCAATTCAAGATTCAGAATGTATGGACTCTAGTTGACTTACTTAGAGGAAAGAGAGCAATTGGTACAAGACGGGTGTTCAGAAACAAGAAGGATGAGAGAGGGATAGTAATCAAGAACAAAGCAAGACTGGTAGCACAAGGATACATTTAAGAAGAAGGAATAGATTATGATGATGTCTTTGCCCCAGTAGCAAGGATAGAAGCCATCAGACTGTTCCTAGCTTATGCCAACTTCAAAGGATTTAAAGTGTACCAAATGGATGTGAAATCTGCATTCCAGATGGTACAATTGAAGAAGAGGTCTATGTGTGTCAACCCCCTGGATTTGAGGACTATAAGTATCCAGACAGAGTCTACAAATTAGACAAAACCCTCTATGGACTCCACCAAGCCCCAAGAGCATGGTATGACACTTTTTCATCATACCTTCTACAAAATGGATTCAAGAGAGGTACTTTGGACAAAACATTGTTCACAAAGTCCATCAAATCTGAGATTTTGCTTGTTCAGATCTATGTTGATGATATCATCTTTGGGGTCCACAAATGACAGTCTATGCAAAGAGTTTGAGACATTTATCCACAAAAGTTTCAAATGAGTTCAATGGGAGAACTCACCTTCTTTCTAGGATTGCAGGTCAAGCAGAAGCCCACAAGACTTTTTATAAGTCAATCAAAGTATGTTAATGACATTCTGGAAAAGTTTGGTTACAAAGATACCAAAGTTGCTAGTACTCCAATGGACACTCACAAGCAGCTTGATGCAGACAAAGATGGAGTAGATGTGGACATTCACCTATACAGATCCTTGATAGGTTCACTAATGTACCTCACATCTTCTAGACTTGATATAATGTTTGCTATTTGTGTTTTTGCCACGTTTCAATGTGCTCCAAATGACTCACATCTGTTTGCTGTTAAGAGAATTTTTAGATATCTCAAGGGCCAACCTCATTTGGGCCTATGGTATCCTAAAGACTCTCCTCTTGAACTAACAGCCAACTCTGACAGTGACTATGGAGGATGCAACATTGACAAAAAATCCACAACTGGTGGATGTCAATATCTAGGAGCAAGACCGGTCTCTTGGCAGTGCAAAAAGCAAACAACTGTCTCCACATCATCTACTGAAGCAGAATATGTAGCAGCTGCCAGCTGCTGTTATCAAGTGATGTGGATTCAGAATCAACTGAGAGACTATGGTATGAACTTCTTATCTACTCCTATTTACATTGACAACTCAAGTGCCATAAGCATCGTACAAAATCCAGTGAAATTTCCCAAAACCAAGCATATAGACATTAGATTTCATTTTATAAGAGATTGTAATGAGAAGAAATTAATCCAAGCTACCAAAATTCATACAGATGATCAGTTAGCTGATCTATTTACAAAATCATTTGATGTAGGAAGATTCACCTTCCTAGTATCAAATATTGGCATGGTTAATATGGATTAATTTGTTTTTCATCATTCTCTCTTATTTTACGAAGAATATATTTATTTCATATGCTTGATTAAGGGGGAGACATTGTTTCATAAGAATATGCTTAATTTTCAACTAACAGCTTGTGTCTTTTCTCAAGCTGCTAGTTCATTTCACTCAGACTGTTTGTTGTTTTCACTTGATCTGTCAAAGAGTGTAGGGTAATTCTGTAATTCCTTATAAGTGTGTGCGCGGAATTAGATATTTTCGAAATGTCCAAACCTTTAAAGGTGCCAGTTTCGTTCAATTGTAACTACCAGTTGCAAAAATATCTTCCACGATCTTTTCCAAACCTTCTCTCTGAGCGATTCACACACAAATCCTTCAAACCCTAAATTACCGTCTTGATCGTCAATGGAGTTTGTCAAAGAGCACAACTGTCTCCCTTATTCCCTCAAACATACTGACCTTCACCCATTCCATGTCTTGATGGACTTCCTTTGAAATTCCCATATACATCATGCCATCAATGTCAATCCTACCATCTATGTGTCTCATATCGAGTAGTTCTGGAAATCTGCCTTAGTCAAAACCATCAATGGAGTCACATCTTTGGCATCCACAATCGATGGCAACCCTGTTACTGTAACTGAGGAAACCATCCGCCAACACTAGCATCTTCAAGATGCCACAGATTTATCAGATCTATCCCTTACTGCCTTACATGACGGACTTTTTGCAATAGGGTATAGGGGCCCTACTGATTCTTTTACTTTCTTTAAAGCACATTTTGCCCCTAAATGGAAATATCTTGTGCATATTATACAACAGTGTATAAGCCCTAAAAGAACTAGTTGGTCAGAATTTTCTTCAAACATAGCCACTGCCTTGGTGTGCTTATCAACGGGCCAATAGTTCAAATTTTCAAATATGATTTTTCAGGGGATGTTAAGGCATCATGCACTAAAGAATGGGAAATTTTTGATGTATCCACGATTTTTGGCTGAAATAATTGCAAGATCTTGCAATAATTTTAATATACATAAAAGGATACATGCTTCCCATAGGCACTCTTTACCATCAATAAAAAGACTTTTAAAACCTAGTGCCAAATTTTTGAACGTAGATGTCCCATTGCCTTCTGCAATGTTGGGCATCAATCCAACAAACAGAGGAGAGGGTCCTGAGCAGGCTAAGCCATCCATCACTGCTTCACCCCCAGGACCCCAACCCCCTCCTCATGATACAAATATTCCATCTGCTCCTTCTATCACACCTACATCCCCACTCCCCACACTCATACAACACAAAAGACAAAGGGTTTCAAGAGCTCCTTCCTCCTCAGCCCAACCACCAGAGCAAAATATCCCTGTGCAGGAGGACACTTCTGTACTATTTATATCCAAAGGGCACCCACTGAGGACACTCCCACCATTAATTTAGAGGTGGCCATCCCATCAGAGGATGTCCATATGGGGGTTGTGGCTGACACTACTGATGTCTCTGCACAAGAGGCACAGGCCATTGTCAACATCACTAAGACTACTCCCATGGCAACAGAGGGTGTGCAAGCACCTTCTGGAAGTCCCCAGTACCAAGAACAAATGGGCCCAGATGTTTCTACTTCTGGAATTCATGCCAGTGATAGATCTCAAATACCACTATCATTTGATGATCTTGAGGCTAGTCTGCAACTCATGATATTGACGGATCCTCAGCTGAAACCTGTTGTAGCCATATTGGAACATTACAAGTCCCTTATTGCTACACAGTGGGCACAGATCACAGCTCTGCAACAGACAATAGCAGCTCAACATCAAAAAATGGATTATTTTCATCAAGGGTTCACCCTATGTGGAAATAAAATTATTCAACTTGAGAAGATGGTTCGAACCCTCATTGCAAAGGTTGTAGGTCCTCCTGGCCAAACCAATGCATCCAAAAAGGGGGATAATCAGGAGATCCCTACTTCAGTCCAAACTGCTTCAACCTCAACAGTCCCAGATTCTAGGCTAACATGTAAGGTCTACCACTGCAAGATCTATCTAGACGCGGATCCGTGAACGAGTGCGGAATCCTCGTTGACGGTTAGACGGACAACTCTCAACCAACGGAACACGGAGACTATTAGACGCTGAACGAACGACACACGAACGATCCTACGAACTAATTCTCTCCGAAACGGCACTCACCTAGCTGATAAACTCGAGATCGCCTCTTGCTTAATCCCTCACGAATTCTGCAAAAAGTCCCCTCTCCCAAAACGTCTTTTTGCTCTCAAGTTCGACAGAACCTCTGCGCCGGCAAAGATCCGTTTTCCGAGAGTTGCTTAAAAAATCGAGTTTACCCCTTTTTATACATGACCATTCGAGTCTGTCATGGGCCAAACTCGAATCAGGCCCAAGGCCCATTCGAGTCTGTCCACAAAGACACTCTCGAATCTGGGCTTTTCGAATGTAGGCTGCATTCGAATCTATCATAGATTCGAATGCCAAGCCTTGTATGATTCGAATCTATGGCTACATTCGAATCTATCATAGATTCGAATGCCAAGCCTTGTATTCTAAAATCACCTTAGAACTTGTCTTATCAATAACAAAACTAGACTGCTGTCGTCACACTGGATGTACCAACAGACTCCCCCTTGACGATAGCTTCTAGTTTTTGTTCATTGATCTTGATAGACTATTTGCTTCAGTGACAGTGAATGTCGAGATCACCCTTTCTCCTCGTTATCCATGACTGATGATTCTGAATCGCTTCTCTAACTTAGTCCACGTTCCTTTGAACCACAGCGCTTCTAACACTTCTTAGACTAACCTCTCAAATCTTGCAGTACGACCCTTTCTTCTGACAGTTTTTGCAAACACCTCAGCACAGAATTGTCTTCCTAGATTTATAAGGTCCTTCTAAACTAAATCAGTCACTTCAAACTTTAGAATCTGATTCATCATATAGAGCAGACTTCTGCATCTCTAGATCTATCCCATTCATAACACCTTCATCAAGTGACTTCCAATCAGGTATATCTTTAGGAATAAATGCTCAAACCTCAAGATCCTTTCTGTTCTAAGTCATCTCCGATCACGAAACTTATTTCATCTTCATCCAATTCTGACAACGCTCCGATCAGACATTATGTTCAGTTACTTTAGATGCCTCTGAATCCTTGTCTTTTCCCTTGTCAGCAATTTATGAATATCGACTCCCCCTGAGGATCAGCAAGCTGAGCTAGTTGCTGTCTTGAAAGATCTGCCAGCTCACTATTCGGGCCATCTTTTTCGAAGGACTGCCTCTCTACGATTTCTCCACTCTCTACTACTTCTCCCCCTGAGATGGACGATCTTTCAACAAGATGCCAATATAGCCTCCAGATTTGCAATCTGCTACTGCGGATCAGTCTCTGTTTGATCCAACTTGGCATGAAGTTCACAAATCGCCTTTGTCAGTTGAAGAATCTGTAATTCTGTGAAGAATTCAAAGCTAACACTGTATAGACTTAATCAACACATGAAACAAGTCATTAGATGTTAGTAGGACATTAAAACCATTATTCAACAATAAAGATGAAATGAAACTCTCCTACTTACAGGCTTTGAAGGTTTATAGCGTAAACCAAACACTAGAAGTAAGTTCGAAAGAAACAATCATTATCTTCGTTAAATAGTCACAACGTCGTAAATTAGAAAAACTTTGAACAATTTTCAACTTTTTCAACACCTAAATGAAAATTTTGAAAATATTTGAATAAAATTCAACTTTTTCAACTTTTTCATGTAATGGATGTTTACAAACTTTGCAGAACCAATCACACTAAGTAACCGATTTTCACGCAATATTTGTTTATTCAACCAATCATGCCTCCTTAGAAACTTTGACATTTATTCTACTGAAAATAAAAATAAAATAAAATAGAATTAATTTTAAACTTAAGCTACTCTAACCTACACTAAATAGTATATTTTTGGCGAGAATAGTCAAAGAAAGATTCAATCAGATAGCGGTGTCAGATACTCACTTTCAGTACTTAAACTTTCACACTTAGGAATTTTGGATTCCTTTGATTGTTTGGCGTGACATACTCGTTTAGCCGATTGTTGGTATTTACCCCATTAAACATTCTACATTTCGGAATATCCCTTGGCCTTTTTATTTATCATGAAATTATCTTACGTGACTCAGACATAGACATACTTTTATGATCAAGGCACACAGACAACGAGTCTAACTTGTTGGTATTTGCTAACTTTCTTTAAAAGACAAACATCGGACACAGGTCTGTATTTACATACAACAAAGTGTCTTAGTTCGACTTAAGGTTTTCTTTTAAAGTTAGCAGATAGCGGTGACAGGTCTGTACTGACGTACAACAAAGCGACATGTCTGCTAACCCGAATCTAAACAGAGACAACAGGTCTGTACTTACGTACAACAGAGTTGCATGTTTTCGACTCTCAGTTTTACATGATATTTCTATTCTTTCCATTTTCAGATGTATTTGATGTTGCCATACATCCCCAGAAAGTTTGCATTCCTCATTTAGACTCAATGTTTGTATGTCTTGTACATAAAAATTAAGACCGATTGGTCGTACATCTAAGTTAGTGACACGCTTGACTTTTTCTAGAATATTTTATTAGCCTTGAGATTCCCTATATGTATTGTGCCTACCAACACATCAAACTAAATAAAGTATAACACTTAGGATTTAGTTGCATTATGTGTGAAAACCTAAACACTTAGAGTCTGTAACGACGGTGCTAATTTTCGTCACTTTGAACCTATGTATCTAAGACTTAACTCCTTTTCTGATATTCTCTTTTTTTTGTATTTTTATGATTTTCTCTCTTTTTTTCTTTTGTTTTTCGTAAGAAAAAGCAATAAAAGAAGATAACTTACTAACTTACTAAAAATAGAAACTATCCTAGATTAGCAGACTTACCATAAAAAGAAAGAAATACTACTTCTATAAAAAGAAATAAACTACCACTAAGGTCAAATTACTCTGGGTTGCGCATTCCATTTAGTTGAATTAAATATTCAAACCGTGACTTATCAAATGCTTTGGTAAATAAATCAGCATTATTATCATCCGTTGCCACTTTTACCAATTTGATTAAGTTCTTTTCAGCACAATCACGAATAAAATGATGCCTTATGTCTATGTGCTTTGTTTTACTGTGTTTAACTGGATTGTTAGTTATAGCAATTGTGGATTGATTGTCTATCCTAATGGGAGTTTGAGTGTAAGCCAAACCGTAATCCCGCAATTGTTGTTGTATCCACAGAACCTGTGAGCAGCAACTACCAGCAGCAACATACTCGGCCTCGCACGTTGACACGGCTACCGACGTCTGTTTCTTGCATTGCCAGGATACCAATCTCCCTCCTAGGAATTGACAGCCTCCAGTTGTTGATTTGCGTGTCAAGCTGCATCCTCCGTAGTCAGAATCCGTGAATGCCTCCAACTCTAGATCTCCCTCCGCGTGATACCAAAGTCCCAGCTTCGTATTCAACTTGAGGTATCATAGAATCCGCTTCACAGCTTTCATGTGCATCTCCTTCGGATTAGCTTGAAACCTAGCACAAATACACACAGCAAACATAATGTCAGGTCTTGAAGCAGCTAAATACATAAGTGATCCAATCATGGCCCGATATAACGTCGGATCCACATCGGTATCACTTTCAGTACCCGGTCCGAGATTGTGATTCACTTGAATTGGCGTGCTGAAATGGGCAGTCAGTTTCGTTCCTTCCATCCCGAAACGTTCCAATATGTCATAGACATACTTCGTCTGATGGATAAACATCCCTTCCTTCTTCTGGTCAACTTGTAACCCCAAAAAGAAAGTTAACTCTCCCATTGCACTCATCTCGAATTTCGACTTCATCACCTTCTCGAAATCTTTACACATCTGTTCGTCTGATGATCCAAAAATGATATCATCGACGTACACTTGTACCAAGATGAAATGTTCTCCCTTCCTCTTAACGAACAGAGTACTATCTATCCTACCCCTCTCAAAGCCATTATCTAACAGATGGTTGGATAGAGTCTCATACCATGCCCTAGGTGCCTGATGTAATCCGTAAAGAGCCTTATCTAAGCGATATACTCTCTCAGGATATTTTGGATCTGTAAATCCGGGCGGTTGTTCTACATACACCAACTCCTTCACTTTCCCATACAGGAAAGCACTCTTAACATCTAACTGATATACCTTAAATCCCTTGAAGGAGGCAAAAGCTAAAAACAACCTAATTGCTTCTAACCTTGCTACAGGTGCAAACACCTCGTTGTAATCGATTCCCTCCTCTTGGTTGAAACCCTTTACAACTAGCCTAGCCTTGTTGCGCGTGACTATACCCCGATCGTCTCTTGTGCACTTAAAAACTCATTTGGTTCCTATGGCAACTTCCCCTCGAGGTAATGGAACTAACTCCCACACTTCTAGTTTCCTAAACTGCGAGAGTTCTTCCTGCATCGCTTCAACCCAGGAGTTATCCTTAAGTGCCATTTGCACATTTTTAGGCTCTACTTGCGATATGAAACACGAATAGAGACAGCTGTGATATGCCTCAGAGTCGTTTATCATCGACAACAACACAGTGTTGTTATTTAAACTACTCCTAGTCCTCACACCCTCGTTAGGATTTCCTACGATGCTTTCTATTGGATGGTTTTTGTTAATCCTAGAGGTCTCTATTTCATCAACCCTTAGATTATCTCCTAAGTTGGATCCTATTTCACCTATTGGGGGAACAGGCTCAACTTCTACGTTTTCCTCCTCACGGACATTTTCCTCAGAGTTGGAACTCGATGCTTGAGTCTGATTCTCATTGGTAGGTTCTTCTGGATTAGCAACTTCTGGAGACCCATCTACAGTCGCAGTAGGCTCGGATGTAGATTCGAACGTGGTCCTTGGAAAGATTTGGTCTTCGTCATTTAGATGCAACGTCGCCATATCTTTTTCGATTGTACCTGCAACATCATCCAAAGGAATGTTAAATGACTCAAACAATTTATCATAGTCAAATAACCATTCCGGACCAGTTTGGGGTTCATGTGTATAACTTGTGACTTCAATATTATACACAATCTCCACAGTACCATTCGTTTTGTTAAACACCCGTTTGTTTGGTGAGTTTGGCACATAACCTAGGAAATATCCTTCGTCAGCCTTTTCACCAAACTTCGGTTGATGTTTTGTTCTTAAAAGTGTGCATGGTACTCCAAACGGTTCGAATCCAGTTAAGTTAGGTGGCCGTTTATTCAAAATTTCATAGCATGTTTTGTTCAATGATTTGACTGTAAGGACTCGGTTTAAAACGTGGCATGCGGTATTCACTGCCTCCCCCCAAAACATGGTAGGAAGCTTTGAATCCGAAAGCATAGTCCTTGCAGCCTCAATCGAAGTTCGATTTTTACGTTCGGCCACCCCATTCTGTTGAGGTTCATATGGTGCACTGAATTGATGCACTATGCCCTTTGATAGGCAATATACACCAATTACAGAGTTTTTAAATTCAGTCCCATTATCACTACGAATATGTTTAACCCTAGTTCCGTATGAGTTCTCCACTTGGTCCAAGAACCCGGTGAGCTTTGCAGCCGTCTCGTCCTTCGTACCTAAAAAGAAAACCCAAGAAAAACGTGAGTAATCGTCGGTGATAACTAAGCAAAACCAACTACCTCCTATACTCCTTTTGTTGATAGGCCCGAAAAGGTCCATATGCAACAAATCGAATGCTGAGGATATCGAGTTCTGCTTCTTGGATTTGTGTGTCTTTTTATGCTGTTTGCCCTTCATGCACGGTAGACACTTGTCCTCGAACTGAAAACTTTTTAATGGCACCCCCTGCACCAGTCCATTCTTTGTTATGTAATTCATCTTCCTAAGGTGCAGGTGAGCCATGCGTCTGTGCCACAGTACGGATTCCGTCTCCGAAGCTTTCGATAGTAAGCAGATCGGACCCATCGAAGTATCTGGCTTGTTCATATCGAGCATGTACAAGTCATTCTTCCTTGGCGCCCGCATCAATATCCAATCTTCAGGTATCTTGAATCCAGGCTTTAGCACTAACGCCTCAGTGTCAGTAAATAACACCGAGTTCTTCTTATCACAGATTTGAGATACACTAATGAGATTATGAACCAGTTTATCAACGTGATAAACTTGATCCAAAGTAATCGTCCCATTAGTGACTTCTCCAGTTCCAGTGATATTTCCACCCTTGTTACCCGCGAATGATACGAATCCCCTATTACCCCCCTTGAAGTCTGTGAGAAGACTTCTTTCCCCCGTCATGTGCCTGGAGCAACCACTGTCGACGAACCACTTGTTGTTTGGACCGGTAGTTATCTCCTGCACATGAAAGAAAATAGGTTAGTTATCACGGGGAACCCAAGCCATGACTGACTTGGTAATACCATTCTCGTCCACATACGTGAACTCTTTCAAGTACCCATCTCGCCTTTCAGGTGACTTGGGCCTTTGAACTGAATTCTGTTGTGGTGCCGAGTGATTTAAGTTCACTCTTTGCCTTGGTGTAGACATTTGTTGTGGAGCTCTAGAATAATTTCTATTATATGCCATTTCTGACTGTGATCCTTGAGCTCTTACCGGTGCATACTGTCTAACTGGAGTATGTGACCTAACTGGAGTATGTGACCTGCTAGGTGTGGTGCTCCTATAGACTTGCTGTGGTGCTGACCTAGATTGATTAATGACACGATTCGGTGAATTTGTCCTAATCACTTCCTTTGGTCCAACCTTAACCGGTGTGTTTTTCACAACTTGTTTGGGTGTGGCCTGCACAGTTTTCTCGGTAGGTTGAGAACTACTGCTGCTTGCCACACTGGGTGAGGGCTTAACAGGTGTTGGGTTCACTGTCTTAGGGGTAACATCTGCTTTCCTAAGTGGACAGTGAGAAGCAACATGCCATTTCTCGTGACATCTAAAGCAAGACATCTTATCCATGGACTTTTTGGTTGTTCCCTTAGATCTAGGTGTCTCACTAGTGTCTATTGCCTTTGGTACATCTACAATGTCTGTCTCTTCGACCTGGTCAGCCCAAGAAATTTTCTGTTTTCCTGCAGGTGTTTCACTGGAGGAAGACACAAATTTCACTTTCTTGACCTTGACGGTTGATTCAGCCACCTTAGGTGTATTATCAACTGTAGGCTCAGGTGTCGGTTCAGGTAGGTCCTCTAAGTCTACTGACTTGTCAGTTTTCTCCTGAGGCTGAGGCACATAATTCGCATTGAAAGGTGGAGGAATTTCGTGAAAACCTAGACCTACAGGCTTCTTATACTGTCTTTGGGCATCTAAGACTTTTCCTAGATTTAGGCTCGAATTCCTAAACTTTTCCAGCTTGCTATTTGCCTCTGCTACCTTAACCTTGGTCTCAGCTAGCTCTATATCCTTGTCCTTAAGACTTTTTGTTAAGGCCTCTACATGCTCATACATTAGTTCTATCCTAACACACTGCTCGCTGAGTTTGTCTTTTAGAACTACCACGTCTTGAGCATCAGCCTTAAGCTTTTCTTTTAAGTCTTGCTTTATATCATTTAGGCTAGCGTTTTCTATTTTTAAGTTCTCATTTTGAGCAGTTATGGTTTTATGTGATTCTAAGACTAGATTTAACCTATCATTAGAAGTAGCACACAAAGCACATAATTCACGAAATAAAGAATAAGACAGACTAACCTTTGAGTTATCCAATTCCACGTTGGCCATCTGAGCAGCAAACTCCAGCACTGTCTGACCATTCGCCTTTTCAACCCACATCGGACTGTTTTCCCTTGTGGTCTGCTCGTCTTCTTCACAACCATTCTCCATAACTTCAGCCATGAAAGCTCTAGCATTGGACTCAGGATGTGAACTCCAGTCATAGGTACCATCTAGCTGTCTGTCAGAAGTGACATTGGATAGTAGACCCGATAGATTGGCTTGACCAGAAGAGGAACTCGGAAGGTATCTTTGTTGGGACTGATTTTGGTACTGTCCCTGATGCTGACTCTGTCCTTGGTATGTCTCTACCTTCGGTCTCTGACACTCCCTGGCGAAGTGTCCCAATCCCTGACAGTTGTAGCATTTCACCTTGGACTTATCAAACCCGATCCCCTTGTTATTCATTTGTAGATTCCTCCCAGTTCTTTTGATGAATCTTTTTACCCTCTGGGTCACCATGGCCAGTTGCCACTTAAGATCCATTTCCTCTAAGTCATCAGGGTCGACCTGATCGTAATCCTCGTCCCATAGAGCAGGATCATTAATCTTCCCTTGAATGCAATTTCCATAAGCTGCCACAAAGGAAGCAAGCAGATTCAAATGTTCTTCTTCTGACTTTGCGCTCATCGGCATCTTCGAATAGCTCTGACTTGTCGATGCCTGTTGGACTTGAGGTTGCGGTTCTTCCGATCGTCCTAATCCTAAGAACGCCCGATTCAATGAGTCTTCAGACTCTGCTGGCGATGACGTTTCTCCGGTGAAAAACGCTGTAGCACTCTTCGGTTCAGCTGTCACTGATGATTTAGATGTCTTTCCAAAATACATTGCCGGATTCTGGACTTGCTCGTAATCAGTCTCAGCCTTAATCATCTCAAAGTGATATGCCCTCAACGTTCCCACAATGTCATCAAGTGATTGAGTATAGTATTTGTCCTCATTCAGCTTAATCATTGCCACGACATAGCCCATTTGGCTGGTAGGGCATCAAGAAGCTTGTTGTTCTTGTCAGTGTCCGTATACTCAATTCCATGACTTTCAAGTTCCGTTATCAGATGATAGAACCTTGTGATAATATCATCCAACTGTTCATCCTTAATTGCCTTGAAAATCGCGAACTGTTGCTGTAACAGCTCTGTACGCTTTCTCCTAACCCGAGGATTTCCCTCACACCTCTTCTCAAGCGACTCCCAAAGGTCTTTTGATGTCCTCTGAGTCCGGAATGTGTGAAGAATATCTTGCGGTAACGCCATTCGGATTAAAGAAAAAGCTTTGTTTTTAGCTTCAAAAAGTTTCTTGTCATCTTCTTTCATCATCTGATATGACAAGACCTTTTGACGGCCTTCAACTTCAGATATTGGCGGAATGTACCCTTCATCTAGGCACACCCACATGCGCATATCATTGAATCGTACAAAATCTGTAAATCGATCCTTCCACCAGTAATAGTCCTCAACTTTCATCAACTTAGGTGGTGCATTTGCCTTCCCAACTTCGTGATCCATCTCAAGGAATTTCTGAAGATTTGACATCTTTTTTGAAACAAATTGAATTTGAACTTAATTAATTTATTTCGAAACTGATTTAGACTAACTTATTCGAATCTAGATAGATTCGAAACTAATTAAGATTAAATCTTTTGAGATTAAATTCGATTAAGTCTTAAAAGTCAATTAGATTCGAAATTATGTCAGATTCGAACAACTCCTTAGAATCGATGGTCCCTAGAATCGAAGGTTCAGCAGATTCGAAGTTCAGCAAAATCGAAGCACAGATTCGAAACAGTACCAGACTCGAAATAAACTCTAAACTACTATAGACTCGAGATCCTATTCGAATGAAGCAATAGATTCGAAACAAGATAGATTCGAAATTCTCTGAAATTGACTCGAAAGGAGCGTATTTAGGTTAGACTCGAGACTAAAGTGAAACCCTAATTACCCCAATAGATTCGAGCGCCGCAAACTCGAAAAACGGCTAACACTTTGATTTTTTGACGTTTTACAGATTAAATCACTATTTTTCAAACGAAAAATAATGATTTCGATCAAAAACGTGAAAAACCACAAAGTGTTTCCCGAATATGAATTTGCTAAGCTTGAAAACACGTTTTTGAGAGCAAAACCGTCCAACTAGCGTCAAGAAAACTAGAATGTATCTGATGAACACGAAGAACACCAAGAACACTCCGTAGGCTCTGATACCACTTGTAAGGTCTACAACTGCAAGATCTATCTAGACGCGGATCCGTGAACGAGTGCGGAATCCTCGTTGACGGTTAGACGGACAACTCTCAACCAACGGAACACGGAGACTATTAGACGCTGAACGAACGACACACGAACGATCCTACGAACTAATTCTCTCCGAAACGGCACTCACCTAGCTGATAAACTCGAGATCGCCTCTTGCTTAATCCCTCACGAATTCTGCAAAAAGTCCCCTCTCCCAAAACGTCCTTTTGCTCTCAAGTTCGACAGAACCTCTGAGCCGGCAAAGATCCGTTTTCCGAGAGTTGCTTAAAAAATCGAGTTTACCCCTTTTTATACATGACCATTCGAGTCTGTCATGGGCCAAACTCGAATCAGGCCCAAGGCCCATTCGAGTCTGTCCACAAAGACACTCTCGAATCTGGGCTTTTCGAATGTAGGCTGCATTCGAATCTATCATAGATTCGAATGCCAAGCCTTGTATGATTCGAATCTATGGCTACATTCGAATCTATCACAGATTCGAATGCCAAGCCTTGTATTCTAAAATCACCTTAGAACTTGTCTTATCAATAACAAAACTAGACTGCTGTCGTCACACTGGATGTACCAACATAACAGTTCCAACAGCCACTCAAGCTGTTAGTATAGAAACTCAAGATGCTCCTATCAGAACAACTGGAGTTGTTATTAGAGAAGGAACTCAGGCTCCTATCAGTACAGTCCAGTCCACAACATCAACTTCCAGAGATAAGAGCAAAGGCATACTCATTGAATCTCCAAAGATTAAATTCTCCTCTAAAGAAGCCTAGGTTGCTCATGATGCTAAATTTGCAAGGAAGTTAGCAGAGGAACAGGATGATCTCTTAGACCATCAAACTCATGCTCCAATGAAGGATGATGAAACCTTAGGTGATTATTTAAGAGGGTTTGTGGTCAAGCAGAATCAGAAGAAAAGGAAACAGCCAACAGGGCATTCAAAGGCAGAACACAGAAAATTTTTGATAAACTTCTCTGCATCTGTTGGAATTCCAAGAATAATGACTCAGTCATGGCCAACAGAAAAGCTGCAAGACCTACATGACAAAGAAACGGAAAAACAAAGGGCAACCAAAGTCTCCAAACAAGTCCAAAGCCAACAAGAACCAGTTCAAGCTGGTGTCAGTAATCCTCCTCCTCCTGTTCAAACTGTTGCTAATGATCCTCAATCTGAAGCTATTCAACAAGTAAAGCTTGATCAGGTGAAAAGAGTGCTGTTTGAGCATCAGTTGCAAAAGGTAATGGAAATTGAAAAGACCCACGATCAGCATGACTTCTCCAAGCCTCCTATTACCTACTGGTATGCTAATTCAATGGATGACATTGATTTAAAATATCATTTTGTAGTCAAAAGAGAAGCTGGTCCTGAGGAAGAATACAATAGCATAGTTCACCTAGTACAGAGGATGACCAGAGATGAGCCGACACAAATGCATCGTATTGGAACTGTTAGTCAGTCTAGGTCTCCACTTCTTTGGGTTAAGCAAAGTGTAAAAGATCTTAAAAGCATTTTTGACCCAGAATCTATCAGAAGAGACATAGAAGCAACCAAGGATATGAAGATTGTACAAGTTGATCTATATGTGAAATCAAAGACATATAGACTCAATTTGCAAACGCATCCAGCATGTTCTTCAATTTTGAGTTCTTTGATCTACCAAAAGCATGGTTACTTCAAATAAGCTCAGTGAAGATTTACTGTGATAAAGAAGAGATGAAAAGAGATTTTATAAAGGCAATAAAGCATAAACTTTCACAACTGTAAGTTTTTTGATGCCTTAGTTTGTAGATAATAGTTTTACTTTGTTTTATTTCCTTATTTGTACAAAAACTTAAAGTCTTGTGTAAAGAATTTAAGTTAGGGGGAAATTGTTGGGAAATATTCTAAGTATGTCAAGCTGTAAGTTAGATTTCTCAAACTATTAGTAGATTTTCTATGTAATTACAAAGTTCAAGCTGTTAGATTAGTAAGTTCGAGCTGCTAGTTCAAAAGTTCAAGCTGCCAGTATTCAAGTTCAAGCTGATCAACAGATAGACTTCAAGCTGCTCAATAAACAGAAAGTGCTGAAATTCAGGAAGAGATTTATATTCGAAGATTCAAGCATATCTACTACCAGAGAAATCAGAGTTTTTCGAGGAAACAAATCAGAAGGCTTTATATATAGACAGAATAGGTTTTTCTATTGTAAGCCTGCACGTACATGTTTTGATTCAGTTGTAATTGCTTTTTGGATTAAGTTTTCATAAGCCTCTAAGGTTGTAAAACCCTAAGAACAGTCTGTGTTTTTCGTCTAATCAAATAAATTAGAGGTGATTGTAATCAGTGAGTTTGGCAATACAAAAGATTTGATTGTTTGATTATATTTATGTGTTATTCATTTTTTTGAAAGCTTTTCTTAAAACATTTAAGTGTTATTCCGCAAACTTCTTAATTGGACTTTGATTCAATACAAGGTTATTGGTTTTATACTCTGATTGACTCAAACCAGTTAGTATTAGGTAGTAATTTGATCCTGACAAAAAGATAATTTGAAAGGGCATCATATCAAGCTCTTGGTGCTTTTTTAAGGCCATACATTGACTTGTCTTAAATATATACATGATCAGGCTTCAAAGGATCAGTAAATCCTTCACGCTGATATGTATATACTTCATCAGTTAACTCCGCATTTAAAAACACAGTTTTTACTTCCATTTGATATACTATAAAGTTTTTATGAGCTGCAAATGCTAAAAATATTCCAATCGCTTCTATCCGGGCAACAGGGGCAAAGTTTTCATTGTAATCTATTCCCTCCTGTTGGCTGTATCCTTTGGCTACGAGGCGTGCTTTTTTCCGAATGATGACACCATGTTCATATTTCTTGTTCTTGAAGATCCACTTCGTGCCAATGATTGATTTGTCTTTGGGACGTTCGACCAATCTCCAGACTCTCAACCTCTCGAATTGATTGTGCTCCTCTTGCATCGCGACAATCCGGTCAGCATCCAGAAGTGCTTCCTTTACCGTTTTCGGTTCTATCTTGCTCAAAAAATTTAATAAGACATTCATTTATGGTAGCTTTCTGGGTTTTTACTGAGGCAGAGGGATCACCAATTATATTTTTAGGTGGGTGGTCCCTTGTCCATTTAAATGAGTGAGGACAAGGTTGAGGCTGTTCTTGATTGGGATTTAAGTCTAGGTAGGGTGTACGGGGGATTTGTTCAGAATTTGATGGAATATCAACTAAGGTAGGTGATTTAGAAGTTTTAGAATTCAAGGGAGCAATTTGAGATTCTGGAGCAGATTGTTGTACACTTCCAGTAGGAATGTGTACATCAGTTGTTGAAACCTCTCCAGACTCTTCAGAAATTTGTTGATGTGAATGATGGGAGACTACAACAGGATCTTCAATAACCCTGTTAGGAACCAATATTTAAACATCAAATTTGGTCTTTTCAATGTAGTCTTCATAAAAATTTTCAAACAGTTTATTTAAATCATTCATATCATCGTTAGGCTCTGGTGACTTCACAGAAGTCGACTGTTTAGACTCTAGTCCTGAACTGCTGTGTCCAGGAGCCATTACGATTCCTTTGTCAAATTTTACATTAACGCTCTCATTGACAGTCTTCGTGCGTTTGTTGTAGACCCGGAATACCACCGATTCTTTCGAGTATCCAATGAATATGCCTTCATCAGCTTTTTGATTAAATTTTTCCAAATTTTCTTTATCGTTTGTTGGAATCTAGTTTAGTTGATGAAAAATATTTAGTCTAGGGGTTGGTTTGTAATTATTTCATAGACGTTACTTTTTGTATAAATAGTGATAGTTGTATAGTACATGATACAAATCTGACATTTTGACAATTACTTTGCACGGAATTTCATAGCTAGGGCTACAACGTACGCATCTTCTCATTCATTTTGTAATTCACAATTTTGTGCAAGAAATCATTCGGTTAGTTTTTCTGTGGTCTTAATTGTTTGATATTATGTTTATGATTTATTTAACTTAATTCACAACTGGTATCAAAGCTCAGAAATGAAAATTTTTTGATTGATTTTGAAAATTCTGAAAATATTTTTCACTGTTTCATTGCATTTGAAAAACCCTTAGGGTTTTTGATTCAGTGTGAGGTTGAATGTATAAATACAATCGAAGATCTGGATTTAAAAGACGAATAGATTGAATCTAATTTTAATCTGTAACTCAAAACACACAAAAAGATCTGTTGACTTTACGGATTTTTAAAAAACGGTTTGTTCTTGACTGTTCTTGATAAAAACAATGAGTTTGATCTGAAAATAATCAAAGTGGTTTAATAAAAAGTGTTTGTGTGTAAAAAACACATCTGCAATTTCAATTTGGGGACAATTCATTCATTTTAATTTTAAATCTTGAAATCAGGACTTGAAATTTTTCAAAAATGATAAAACTCGAATTGAGTTGTTCAAGTGTTAATCTAGTTGAAAAGTACTTTAATCGAGTTGGAAAGTTATTTTAATCGAGTTAAAGTTATTTTAATCAAGTTGAAAGTTGTTCCAATTGAGTTGGACCTTGTTCCAATCGAGTTGGACATTACTCCAATTGAGTTGGAAGGTAGTTTTAATCGACTTGGAAATTAGAGTCAATCGAGTTGAATTCAGTTAACATCGAGTTAGATTGAACATTAATTCGAGTTTGTTTAAACATTCCTTCAAGTCTGTTTAAACATATTCGAGTTTGTTTAATCATAATCAAGTTGATTTTTAAACTCATTCGAGCTTGATTAAAATACCATTCGAGTTTGATTAAAAAAAGAAAAGTGAAATTCAAGTTGATTCGAGTTCTAACACAAATACTTCGAGTTTAATCAAACAAAAGTCAAGTCCATTCGAGGAGGTTGATCTTTATTCGAGTTTTAGTGCCTTATCATTCGAGTTTCATTACTAATCATTTGTTTGATTCCTTTTAGATTCGAGTTTGATAAGCTTTGATTCGAGTTTCACTCTTAATCATTCGAGTTGATTCTATCTTTTATCGAGTTGTATAACTCTTAATTCAAGTTGTATTATTCATCATTCGAGTTTAATCCCATACAAATCGAGTTTCACTCCTTTTCATTCGAGTTTGATCAAATT
The DNA here is from genome assembly GCA_020465985.1 of Centrapalus pauciflorus. Classification (NCBI taxonomy): domain Eukaryota; kingdom Viridiplantae; phylum Streptophyta; class Magnoliopsida; order Asterales; family Asteraceae; genus Centrapalus; species Centrapalus pauciflorus. Next base: position 43,978 of record JAANYP010005500.1, on the reverse strand, counting down.
ATCAAAAGTTTAATCAATTTTTCATATTCCTTCGAATTCAGTCAAATCCATTTAAAAGATCTTGGAAAATTCATTTTAATCAGTCAATATGTCAAAAGATGCACTAGCCATGGGGTCGGAATCCAAACCTCCTATTCTCTACAGAGGTAAATAAGTTCAATGGAGGGAAAGATTTCTAGAATTCATTAGTTTCCATGACCTTTCAGATGAGATGTTGAAATCTCTGAATGAGGGACCAGTTGTTTTTCTTGAAACCATTCCAGCAGTACCAACCGGCAATCCTCCTATCCCGGAAAGAACTGTAGAGGTCACAAATCTGACTGAAGCACAAAAATTAAGAAAACTGGAAGGCAAAACAGCCAGAAAGCTCTTGTTGATTTCAATCTCGAACGATATATATATATATATATATCGGTCTGGCTAACACAAAAACAACCAAATCGGTCTGGGATGAGGTGTGTAAACTGATGCGTGGTTCATACAAAGCAGCAACGAACAGAGCCAGAAACAGTCCGATGACCTTTGAAAACTTTAGAGCTAGAGAAGGAGAATTGTTAGGAAGTACCTATCTGAGGTTCGTCAATTTGGTGAGAGAAATGAAAAGGAATGGAGTGACAAAATCCAATCTAGATATAAATGTAATTCCTAAATGTGCTAAATCCTGAATGGGATAAATACACAATCATCATTCAGCAAACAAAAGAGATTGATGACATGGACTTTCATATGGTTTTTCAGAACCTTAACAACTACCAAGAAGTTATTTTAAGGAAAATGTTAGGAAAGAAACAGGCAGAAAAGGCAACCGTTGATCCTCTATCTCTTTTGGATGACAAGAAATATAAGTACAAGCGAAAGAAGGAAAAGCGGGTTGTGTTGAGCAGTAGTTCTTCAGATTCAGATTCAACTGATTCCTCAACTGATTCTGAGATTGAAGAGATGAAGAAACAGTGGCCCTGGTGACAAAGGCATTTCGGAAGAAGTTCTACCGCAAACTGACCAACAATAAGATGAGATACAAGACACGCTAAAGGAAGTATGAGAAGAAAGACAGATATGAAAAATCGGGAGATGTGGAAACTCAGGATTCGACAGCACATTCAATTTATTGACTATGCCATATGGGAAGCTGTTGAATTTCCTCCTGTAGTTGATCCTGAACTTGATGCTGAGGGCAAACCTATAAAAACTCATCCAAAACTGAACTTGAAAGAGAGGATAGAATGAATGAAGTGAAAGCTCTTACAATTTTACAGTTAGCCATTCCTAATGCTTGTCAACACCAGTTTAAAAAGTTTCACACTGCTCATTCTCTTTGGATTGCTTTAGAGAAAGGATTTGTTGGCAATGCTAGCACCAAGAGAAATCAAAAGGATCTTTTGAAACAGCAGTATGAGAACTTTTCTGGTGGCAAGAATGAAAACCTTACTCAAATATTTGACAGGTTTAACAAACTGATAGGTCAAATGGAAAGTGCCAAAGTCTGCTTGGATCAAGATGAAGTAAACAGAAAATTTCTTAGATCTCTTGGTGAAGAGTGGACAGTCTATGCTGTCCAATGGAGAATCAAAGACACTCTTGATGAAATAGAGCTGGATGACCTTTACAACAGTCTGAGAGTGTTTGAAACTGAGATTGAAGCCAAAATGAAATCCTTTTCTTATAATCATAACACTGCTCTTCTGTCATCTGACAAATCTATCTGTTGTGAGTCTTTTTCAGGTGCTGATGGAAATTCTACTGAAATTCAATATGAAACTTTTGTTGCCAATGATGGACTGTTTGCTCTAAATGGTGAAGTTTTAGAACAAATCCATCCAGATGATCTTGAAGAGATGGACTTGAAATGGCAGCATGCATTGTTGACAATGAGGGCTAAAAGGTTTCTTAAAAGAACTGGCAGATCCAACTTTTAAGCCAGACTAGAAGGGAAACCAGCATTTGATAAATCCAAAGTTGAATGCATTAAATGTTACAAGCTTGGTCACTTTGCCAGAGAATGCAGATCCAAAAGTCAATAGTCACCAAGACCCCAGCAAACCAATCAAGCTTCATCATTACAAGCACTTGTCTCTCAAGAAGACAATGTGTTTGACTGGAGTGATAAGACAGAGGAAGAGTTTCAAAATCAAGCTCTAATGGCAGAAACATCAAATGTTACCTCCACTGAACTACCATCTAAGGTAAATGCTAAACTCTGCTCTCAAACATGCAGAAATATGGTTAAAAAGTACAGAGATCATAATGAGAGCATGTGCAAAACTCTAGCTAAGATGGAAGAAAGGAGATATGAATATATGCAGGCCATAGAGGATCTTGAAAAACAGATCAATGACTATAAGGATAATGAGATTCAAATGGGACATGACAGAACATGTCATGAGTGGGAGAAAAAGGAGCTCAATAAGAAAATAGAGTCCCTAAATAAGAAATTAGATGAGGCTGAACAGAAGGTGTTGGAAGCTAATAAGAAAATAGAATCTGTCGATATAGATCTAGGAACCTTCAAATTGGCAAATCAAAAGCTGGAACACCTAATGGAAGTTCAATTTAAAGATAGGGTAAAATCTCAGCTCAATCCCAAAGAAGGTATAGGATACAGAGCCACTCCACCTCCATACAACAACAAATACATTCCCATGAGTGAAGTTGCTGACAGACTTGTTAATGAACCATTAGATGAGTCTATGACCACTGTAGATCCTATCCTTGAAAACAGTTCTGAATCTAAAGAAGATCTGATTCCAAAAGAAGACTGTGAGTGCAAAGAGGTTGAGAAAGTACACAACACATTGAGTGCACCCATAGAATCCCCTAACCCTAGTAAGAAAGGAAAAGAGAAGATGAGTGTATGCCATGCTGCTCCACATGTTTCTATACCTTCTAACTGTAACACTGCATCTTCCTCAAAAGGTAATAAAAGGGGTAAAACTGTTCCAATCTGCACATGCCAAAAGCATGGTGTCCAAAAATTTCCCAAGCAACAGCAGGTAAGGGGAAATCAAAGGAACAAGAACCAGCTATGGTCCAATAAAACTGGTTCTCCAATCCAAACAGTCAAAAGATGTTTCCATTGTGGCAGGAAAAACCATTTGGCCAGACATTACTTGTACAAACCATCTGTTGCAAAATAGACTATGGTTCAGAAACAGGCATTTGTTAAAAACACTAAAAATCTTAAGTTCAAACCACCTGTTGCACCAGTTCCAAAGAAAACAGTTGATCACAGGTTCTCAAAAGTGAATAAAAAACAGTCCACACATCAAAAACAAGTTTTAGCAAAACCAAAATCAAATTTTAAACAGATATGGTGTGTTAAAGGCAAAAACAAAGGTGAAACCGTTGATACAAATGTTGAAACTGCCAAGCCTAAAGTTGAAACTGTTAGTGCAAATTCTGAAGCTGTTAGCACTACAGACTCAGTTCAGACCGCTAGGCTCAAAACTGGGACTAGTGATGGATAATCTGAGACTGTTACTGCAAAGGATGGACAAAACACCTGGATACCTCATGTGATAACTAAATACTCTCCACAGAATCCATCAGTGGATCTCACTAAGTATATGAAGTCAAAGACAGTGTTTAGTTATGTCAATGCACAAGGACAACCCAAAACCAACTTCGTTTGGGTTTACTCCACTACTAACTAAGCTTTTATTTGAGCAGGGCAACCACAGGTCACAACATAAAACAAGATGGCACTTGGACAGTGGATGCTCTAGGCACATGACAGGCAATTCTGAATGCTTGTCAAATTTAAAAGGCTTCGAAGGAGGTTTTGTTGCATTTGGAGGAAATTCCAAGGGAGGTAAGGTCACAGGTAAAGGTACTGTCAAAGCAAGCAATATGCTTTTCAATGATGTTTTGTATGTTGAACAGCTGGAGTACAATTTATTAAGTGTGTCTCAAATCACTTGTAAACAAAATATTGTTGTCTTCACAGATTCTGAGTGCATTGTTCTTCCAAAAGATTTTAAAATACCTGAAAATCTTGTTTTACTTAGAACACCAAGAAAGGACAATGTCTACTGTTTGGACACAGATCTTTTATCCAAATCAAGTACTTTAAGTTGTTTGATATCCAAAGCATCATCTAATGAGTCTGCTCTTTGGCACAGAAGAATGTGTCACATGAACTTCAAATCCATGAATGTGCTGGTCAAAAAGAATTTGGTAAAAGGTTTACCACAAAAGGAGTTCATTTGTGATGATCATTGTGTAGCATGTCTTAAAGGCAAGCAACACAAATCTTCTCATAAGGCCAAAGAAGTAAATTCAATCTAATCTGCTCTTCATCTTATTCATATGGATCTCTTTGGTCCAACATCTGTTTTGAGTTTGAATAAAAGAGCTAACTGGTTTAGTCATTGTTGATGATTTCACCAGATTCACATGGGTATACTTTCTTAGGTCTAACGATGAAACTGCTGAGCTAGTTAAATCATTTATTCTTAAGATAGAAAACCAATCCAACTTAGTTAAGGTGATAAAGTCAGACAATGGAACTGAGTTTAAAAACCATATCCTAAAGAGTTTCTGTGAGTCTAAAGGTATTGCTAGGCAATATAGTACACCAAGAACACCACAACAAAATGGTGTAGCTGAAAGAAAGAACAGAACTTTAATTGAGGCTGCTAGAACTATGCTAGCTGATTCCAAACTGCCAATGACCTTTTGGGCAGAAGCAGCCAATACAGCTTGTTATGTTCTAAATAGGGTAGAGGTTGTTCAATCACAACGAAAAACTCCATATGAGTTATTCCATCATAGAGTCCCCTTAATAGCTTTTCTAAAGTCTTTTGGTTGTTCATGCACCATTCTGCACACTAAGACTCACTTAGGAAAGTTTGAAAGTAAGGCTGAAGAAGGTTTCTTTGTAGGATACTCCACACAAAGCAAAGCCTATAGAGTATATAACAGTGTGTCCAAAACCATTGAAGAGAGTGCCAATGTTGAATTTAATGAAAACACTGCAAATGTCAAAGGCACTGGTCCTGATTGGCTGTTTGATTTAGATTCACTAACTAATTCTCTGAGCTTTGTTGAGTATAATGCAAAAACTGATGAAAACTGGGTTGAAGCTGCCAACACAAATTCTCATGCTGGTAGCACAAATGTTCAAGTTGTTGGCACAAAGTTTCAGACTGTTGAAGATTCTGGTCAATGGGATGAGTATACGGTCATACCACTTCTATCTTGTGACCCACAAGGGGTACTGGATGCACACCATGATTCAAGTCCAAACTATGAAGTGCCAATCCCAAGTCCTGAGGGAATAGCTCCATCACAAAGGGAAACAGTCCCAGATTCCAGTCAAGCTGTTCCTGAAGCTGAACCATCAAGTGGTCCTGATGGAGATGATACAAATCTAGGAACTTCTTTCCAGACAGACAGAGAGCCAACACTCAGAGTTCACAAGTATCATCCTCTGAATCAGATATTGGGTGATCCACGCACTCCTGTGCAGACAAGGACAATGGTTCACAAAGAATCTACTGATGCTGAATCAGCAGTTCCAGAATTCAGTCTAGCTGCCTTTGAACATGCCTGTTTCATGTCACAGTTAGAACCCAAAAAGGCATCAGAGGCTTTGAAAGATCCATCTTGGATTGAGGAAATGCAGGAAGAACTACTACAATTCAAGATTCAGGATGTATGGACTCTAGTTGATCTTCCTAAAGGCAAGAGAGCAATTGGTACACGATGGGTGTTCAGAAACAAGAAGGATGAGAGAGGGATAGTCATCAAGAACAAAGCAAGATTGGTAGCACAAGGATACACTCAAGAAGAAGGAATAGATTATGATGATGTCTTTGCTCCAGTGGCAAGAATTGAAGCCATCAGACTGTTCCTAGCCTATGCAAGCTTCAAAGGGTTTAAAGTATATCAAATGGATGTTAAGTCTGCTTTCCTGTATGGCACAATTGAAGAAGAGGTCTATGTGTGTCAACCTCTTGGATTTGAGGACTACAAATATCCAGACAGAGTCTACAAATTAGACAAAGCCCTCTATGGACTCCACCAAGCCCCTAGAGCATGGTATGATACTCTGTCATCATATCTTCTACAGAATGGATTCAAGAGAGGTACTCTGGACAAAACATTGTTTACAAAGTCCATCAAATCTGAGATTCTGCTTGTTCAGATATACATTGATGATATTATCTTTGGGTCTAACAATGACAGTCTGTGCAAAGAATTTGAGGCATTGATGCACAAAAAGTTTCAAATGAGTTCAATAGGGGAACTCACCTTCTTTCTAGGATTGCATGTCAAGCAGAAGCCTACAGGGCTTTTTATAAGTCAATCAAAGTATGTTAATGACATTCTGGAAAAGTCTGGTTACAAAGATACCAAACTTGCTAGTACTCCAACGGACACTCACAAGCAGCTTGATGCAGACAAAGATGGAGTAGATGTGGACATTCACCTATACAGATCCTTGATAGCTTCACTAATGTACCTCACATCTTCTAGACCTGATATAATGTTTGCTGTTTGTGTTTGTGCCAGGTTTCAATGTGCTCCAAAGGACTCACACCTGTTTCCTGTTAAGAGAATCTTTAGATATCTCAAAGGCCAACCACATTTGGGCCTCTGGTATCCTAAAGACTCTCCTCTTGAACTAACAGCCTATTCTGACAGTGATTATGGAGGATGCATTATTGACAGAAAGTCCACAACTGGTGGATGTCAATATCTAGGAGCAAGATTGGTCTCTTGGCAGTGTGAAAAGCAAACAACTGTCTCCACCTCATCTACTGAAGCAGAATATGTAGCAGCTGCAAGCTGCTGTTCCCAAGTGATGTGGATTTAGAATCAACTGAGAGACTATGGTATGAACTTCCTATCCACTCCTATTTACATTGACAACTCAAGTGCAATAAGCATTGTACAAAATCCAGTGAAATTTCCCAAAACCAAGCATATAGACATCAGATTTCATTTTATAAGGGACTGTAATGAGAAGAAATTAATCCAAATTACCAAAATTCATACTGATGATCAGTTAGCTGATCTATTTACAAAACCATTTGATGTAGGAAGATTCACCTTCCTTGTATCAAATATTGGCATGGTTAATATGGATTAATTTGTTTTTCATCATTCTTTCTTATTTTATGAAAAATATATCTATTTCGTATGCTTGTTTAAGGGGGAGACACTGTTTCACTCGAATATGCTTATTTTTCAACTAACAGCTTGAGTCTTTTCTCAAGCTGCTAGTTCATTTTCTCGGACTGCTAGTTGTTTCACTTGATATGTCAAGGTGTGCAGGGTAATTTGGTAACTTCCATAAGTGTGTGAGAGGGATTAGATATTTTCGAAACCTTTAAAGGTCCCAGTTTCGTTCAATTGTAACTACCAGTTGCAAAATATCTTCCACGACCTTTCTTTTCTCTCTGAGCGATTCTCACACACTTTTCTGAAACCCTAAAATCACCGATTGATCATCAATGGAGTTTGTCAAATAACATAATTGTCTCCCCTATTCTCTCAAACACGCTGACCTTCAACCATTCCACGACATGATGGACTTCCTTCGAAGTTCCCACATTCATTATGCTCTTACCATAAACCCCACAATATTCATATCTCATATAGAGCAGTTTTGGAAACATGCCTCTGTCCAAACCATTAATGGAGTCACTTCTTTGACGTCCATGATTGATGGAACCACTGTCACCATCACTGAGGATCTCATTCGCCAACACTTGCATCTTCAAGATGCCACAGGTATAACCGATCTTTCTCTTACTGCCTTACATGAAGGCCTTTTTGCTATAGGGTATAGGGGCCCTACTGATTCATATACTTTCTTTAAAACTCATTTTGCCCCTAAGTGGAAATATGTACATATTATACAACAATGCATAAGCCCTAAAAGAACTGGTTGGTCTAAATTTTCTTCAAACATAGCCACTGCCTTAGTGTGCTTATCTACAGGCCAACAATTCAATTTTTCTAATATAATTTTTCAGGGTATGTTAAGGCATCATGCCCTAAAACATGGGAAATTTTTGATGTATCCTAGAATTTTTGGCTGAAATTATTGCAAGAACTTGCAGTAATTTCAATGTACATAAAAGGATTCATGTTTCCCATAGGCACTCTTTACCAACAATAAAACGTCTTCTAAAATCAAGTGCCAATTTTTTTAGTATAGATGTCCCATTGCCTTCTGCAATGTTGGGCATCAATCCACTAAACAGAGGAGAGGGTCCTAAGCAGGCTCAGCCTAACATCACTGCTTCACCCCCAGGACCCCAACCCACTCCTCATGATACAAATAATCCATATGATCCTTCTGTAAATCCCTCATCCCCACTTATACTATATAAAAGAAAAAGGGTTTCAGGAGCTCCTTCCTCCTCAGCCCAAATACAAGAACCAAATGTCCCTGTGCAAGAGGACACTCCTGCACAGAATATCCAAAGGGCACCCACTGAGGACTCTCCCATCCTCAATTTGGAGGTGGACATCCCAACAGAGGATGTCCATATGGGTTCTGTGGCTGACACTACTGCTGTTTCTGCACAAGAGGCACAGGCAATGTCAACATCATTAAGACCACACCCATGGCAACAGAGGGTGTGCAAGCACCTTCTGGAAGTCCCCAGAACCAAGAACAGAGAGGCCCATAGGTTTCTACTTCTGGAATACCTGCCAGTGATAGATCACAAACACCACACTCTTTTGCTGATCTTGAGGCTAGTCTGCAACTTATGTTATTAACGGATCCTCAGCTGAAACCTGTTGTGGCAGTATTGGAATATTATCAGTCCATTATTGCTACACAGGGGGCACAAATCAGAGCACTTCAACAGACAGTATCAGCTCAGAATCAAAGAATGGATTACTTTCATAAAGGGTTCACCCTCTGTGGAAATAAAATCATTCAACTTGAGAAGATGATTTGACCCCTAATGGCAAAGGTTGTAGGTCCTCCTGACCAAACCAATGCATCCAAAAAGGGGGAGAATCAGGAGATCCCTAGTTCAATCCAAGCAGCTCCAACTCCCACCCCAACAGTCCAAATTCTAGGCTAACAGTCCCAACATCTTCTCAAGCTGTTAGCCTAAAAACGCAAGCTGCCCCCATAAGAACAACAGGAGTTGTTATCCGAGAAGGCAGTCAAGCTCCTATCAGTACAGTCCAAGCTACAACCTCTGCAACTAAGTATAAGGGCAAGGGCATCCTCATAGAATCTCTAAAGCACAAATTTTCGTCCAGAGATGCCCAGGTTGCCCATGATGCTGAATTCGCCAGACAGTTAGCAGAGGAACAAGATGAACTTCTGGACCAGCAAAGCCATGCTCCAATGCAAGATGATGAAACCTTAGGTGATTACCTAAGAGGGTTTGTGATTAAACAGAATGAGAAGAAAAGGAAAATGCCAACAGGGCATTCAAAGGCAGAGCATAGAAGGTTTTTGATATTAATTTGCCTATTCAGCTGGAATTCCAAAGAAGATGGCTCAGTCCATGAATACAGAAAGGCTGCAAGAGATTCACGATAAGGAGATGGAAAAACGAAAAATAGGCAAAGTCTCTCCTCAAGTCCAAAGCCAACAGGAACCAAGTGAAGTTGGTGCCATTGATCCTTCTCCACCTGTTCAAGCTCTTGCTACTAATCCACAATCAGAATCAATCTCTCAAGCAAAGCTTGATCAGGTAAAAAGGGTGTTGTTTGAACATCAACTTCAGAAAGTGATGGACATTGAAAAGACCCTCGACCAGCATGACTTCTCAAAAACTCCTATTACATACTGGTGTGCTAAGCCAATGGATGACATTGACTTAAGATATCATTTTGTAGTAAGAAGAGAAGCTGGTCCTGAGGAAGAATATAAGAGTATAATGCACATAGTTCAAGGGATGACCAGGGATGAGCTTACCAGAATGCATCATGTTGGATCTGTGACTCAAGTCAGGTCTTCACTTCCACAGGTCAAGCAGGCTATAAAAGATTTAAAAAGCATTTTTGATCCAGAGTCAATCAGAAAAGATAGAGAAGATGCCAAGGAGATGAAGATTGCACGGGTTGATCTGTATGTAAAATCAAAGACATACAGACTCAAATTTGCAAATGGACCCAGCATGTTCTTCAATTTTGAATTCTTTAATCTTCCAAGGGCATTGCTGGTACAAATGAGCTAAGTGAAGATATACTGTGATAGAGAAGAGTTGAAAAGAGATATTTTGAAGGCAGTTAATCAGAAACTTTCACAATTATAAGTTTTTGGGTGCCTTAGTTTGTAGATAACAGTTTTACTTTGTTTTATTTCCTTATTTGTATAAAAACTTAAAATATTGTGTAAAGAATTTAAGTTAGGGGGAGATTGTTGGTAAATATTCTAAGTATGTCAAGCTGTTAGTTAGATTTCTCAAACTGTTAGTAGATTTTCTGTATAAGTACAAAGTTCAAGCTGTTAGTTGAAGAATTTCGAGCTGCTAGTTCAAAAGTTCAAGCTGTCAGTGTTAAAACTCAAGCTGCTCAACAGATAGACTTCAAGCTGCTCAACAGCTCAATAAACAGAAAGTGCTGATATTCAGGAAAAGATATATTCGAAGATTCAAGCATGTCTACTATCAGAGAAATCAAAGTTTATCAAGGAAACAAATCAGAACGCAGTATATATACATAGAATAGGTTTTTCTACTGTAAGGGTTCTGCACGTACAAGTTTATTCAGTTGTAATTGCTTTTCTGATTAAGTTTCTCATAAGCCTCTAAGGTTGAAAAACCCTAAGAACAATATGTGTTCTTTGTGAAGACCACCCCTTACGGGGCAGTGCTCACTAGTCTAGGTCCCACATCATGCAATACGATATCAACCATACTAAGATAGGGTAATTAAATTGCGGAATAATAAAATTACATGTACATACAAGTTAGGATTAAAGTTACATAATTCAAAGTAAAGTTATAAAAAGGGTAACATCTAATCTAATCATAACATTATACATTACATCAAGTCTACCCAGAACCACCACAATTGTTGTCTTCCAATCAGTACCAGAAAGTTTGTTGAGTAGTGGTCTAAGAAAGCTTCAAAACTTGGATCTTGAATGACCTAAGTACTAGGTCCTGCATGTGATTTTCCTTTGACTTTTCCTGTAAAATATTAATGCAACATCTGTAAGCAAAGCTTAATGAGTTTATAGATTTTCAATATCAACATGCGTGTCAAGCGGAGTCATTAGTCTTAGCGTGATATGTCTTGGCTGCCGCTACAGCCCTCATGATTGAGATATAGAATCATAGAATCGGATGATGTTCAAGCCACACTCACGCTTAAATCGTGGGGATCAGCCACATACTGGGCTAGCTACCAGTAAGTCAATATGGCGGAACATCGGAGGTCATTACCAAGTTCATAAGAACTGGTGAAATAGTCGGGCCTAGAACAATAGACCATAAGGGCTAGTCAAGCTGAATCAATCTATCAAATGTCTGATCAATGATGTAAGCATATGTCTTAGAAGTCATGATAACAATAAATCATAAAGCAAAGTCTGAAGCAATATTAAATGCAATATGAAAAGATAATCAAATAGCTATCATGATTCACTGGGCAACACCCATCCATGGTGTGCACAGGTCTCAATCCAGCTGATAAATGAATGTCAATAAATCTAACAGCAGCAATATATCTCAACCGGATCTATGCATGTTCAATCTGAATATCTATAACTCACTGGTCTGGGTCTTGGTCAAACAGATATATGAATCTGCCACCTGAGTTATCTCAGGATTTTATCTTTGTCAATCTGTAATCTGTAAATCAATTCTCTGACCCGCTTTAAATCTTTTAAATTCTTTGTCTTTATGTTCAGAATTTCACTGAACTTGTCCAGAATTATATCACATAAATCTCATATCAATATCATCATCATTATCATGGAATTTTCATCATCTTTTGGTCATTAAATTCTTTAATTCAATCTGATTCTGATAACTGATAACTTGTCTTATCAAGGTCGTCATCTTTTGTCTTTTAATCTTTATAATCTTAAATTTCATCTGATTCTGATAACTTATTTATTCTCAAATCATTCTAATACATAAAATTGGGTTTCGGGTCAACCCGGATTCGGATCCATCCGGACCCGGATTCGGATTCATCCGAAATGAACCATCCGAATTCGGATTTAATGGTTATCCGAATTGTAGTTGAAGTTCGGACCAATCTATCATCCGAATTAACATTGTAACCGAATTAGGATAAACCGAATTTATAAAAATCCGAAATGAAATCATCCGAATTGGTACCATCCGAACTCGGGTCATCCGAGTTCGGACCATCACTTAACAAACAATAATTTTTATTATCCGAAGTATGGGAACCGAAGTGGCCTCATCCGAATTCAGGGTCCGAAGTGGGACACCATCCGAATTCGGGTCATCCGAATTCGGATCCCACACTTGTTATTTTTCCAGAAATTGTTCTTGGTGTTCTTGGTGTTCTTCATACGGATTTTATTAATAATTATCAAACTTTCATTTTTATCAACATGCAATGTAATATATTGATGTAATATCACTATTTGAGTGTTTTTATACTAATTTCCCTATTAATAACATCATTATTTGATCGAGATCATCCAAAATTCATCATTTTTGTCAAGAACATAAATTTTCACAAAATTCCGATTTTTGGCTCAATTTGGATGATTTAACCCACGAATTTTAAATCTATTTCATCTATTACTTTAAGTTCATCATAATCTTCTAAATTTATACACATGCAACACATAATTTCCACATTTTAATCTCTTGGTTTCGGTTTCTCACAAAACCGAACCAAACACTATAAGAATCGAAATAAAAATGAATTTTACCTCAAATTCTTTGTAATTTGATGTTGATTGTTGCTAATTGTAACTCCCTTTGAATTGAATCTTCAATCAATTGCAATTAAATGAGAATTCTTGATGTTTTCTTGGGTTTGGCCGTATGTGTAGAGAGAGAGTAGAGAGAGAGAGTGAAATTCTTAAATGGTTGTTAAATAACCATTAATTTGGTTAATATATGTGACTTAGTTATATTTGTAGTTTAACCCACTAATCTTTTGTATTTTGCATCTCTTTATTCTAATCATTTTAATTATATCATAAATATAATTTAAAATTATATTTACTTAATAAATTTTTATTTCTTAATTAATATTTGCAATATAAATAATATAACAAAATTATATTATTATCTCAAAATAAACATTACATAACTGATCAAAAGTTAGGTTGTTACAGAATGGGCTCCACCACGCACAAACTTCGTCCCCGAAGTTAGCTGTATTCGAACAGACAGGGATAAGTAGCTTTCATAACATCTCTCGATTCCCAAGACTGATGCGAACCTTTGTGGTGTTTCCACTAGACGAGCACCATCTGTATATCTTTATTTCGAAGCTTTTTGGTCTTCGAGTCCAGAATACATTCCGGCTCTTCAACCACTCTAAGCTTCTCATCTATCTGCAGGTTAACATGTGGTATCTGCACTTCTCTTTCGTCAGCTAAACTCTTTCTCAAATGACTAACATGGAATACAGGATGTATTCCAGCTAAGTCCGCTGGTAGATCAAGACGGTAAGACTGATTCCCAATCTTTTCAACGATCTTGAACGGACCAATAAATCTCGGAGCTAACTTGTTTCTTTTAATGAACCGTACCACATTCTTCATTGGAGATACTTTCAGCATCACCCAATCGTTAACTGCAAAACTGATTGATCTGTGCCGGTTGTCATAATATGACTTCTCCCTGCTTTGAGCTTCAAGAATATTTCTTCTAACAAGTTGAATCTTTTCATGAGTCAACTGTAGAAGGGCAGGTCCTGCTATTGGCGATTCGCCTGTTTCGCGCCAACAGGTAGGAGTTCTGCATTTTCTTCCGTATAAAGCCTCAAAAGGAGCCATCTTGATTGTCGAATGATAACTGTTGTTGTAAGAGAATTCGACCAACGGCAAGTGGTCATCCCAGTTACCACCTAAATCAAGAATGCAGGCACGAAGCATATCTTCGAGAGTTAGGATAGTACGCTCACTCTGGCCATCTGCATTTAGATGATAAGTAGTACTCATAGAGATCCGAGTACCCATCCCGTCTTGTAGAGCTTGCCAGAATCTGGATGTGAAACAACTATCACGATCTGATACGATAGATTTCGGCACAGCATGTCGAGAAATTATTTCTGTGATGTATATCTGTGCCAATTTATCGAGAGAATAAGTTTCTTTCATCGGTATGAAATGTGCTGATTTCGTTAAACGATCCACGACTACCCAAATGGAGTCGTGTTGTCTCTTGGTCTTAGGCAACTTCGTGATGAAATCCATAGTTATATGCTCCCACTTCCATTCAGGAACGGGTAGTGGTTGCATATCCCCAAAGGGTTTCTGGTGTTCTGCCTTAACCATCTGACATACTTTGCAGCTTTCAACACATTTTCCGATGTCTTTCTTCATTCCTGGCCACCAGTAATCGGCTTTCAAATCAAAGTACATCTTTGAGTTGCCAGGATGAATAGATAACTTGGACTGATGAGCTTCGGACAGAAGAGTGCTGCGAATTGAACCATACTTAGGAACCCAGATTCGGTTTCCCTTGAGACAGTGAAGTCCCAAATGGTTCAGAGTTAGAAATTGTAACTGCCCTTTAAGATTTTCAGAATCTATGTTCTCTTCTTTCAGCGCTTCAGTTTGAGCAACTCGAATATCTTCAATAAGATCAGAGGAGAATATAACTGGAGTTAGGGCATAACAGCACTTTTCTGGATATACTTTTCTACTCAACGCATCCGCGACAACATTTGCTTTGCCGGGATGATATAAGATCTCGCAGTCATAATCCTTGATAAGCTCCAAGGACCGACGCTGCTTCATGTTCAGATCTTTTTGAGTAAAAAGGTATTTGAGACTCTTATGATCGGTGTAGAGCTGACACCGAGTCCCATATAGATAGTGACGCCAGATCTTCAGTGCAAAGGTAACAGCAGCCAACTCAAGATCATGAGTTGGTGCACTTTTCTCGTAGTCTTTTAATTGCCTTGAAGCATAGGCAATTACTTTTCCCCTTTGCATCAGAACACATCCTAAACCAGTACCAGAGGCATCGCTATAGACAACGAAATCATCATTACCTTCTGGCAAGGCTAGGATCGGCGCTTGAATCAACTTTTGCTTCAGAATTTCGAATGCCTCTTGCTGTTTATCGGTCCAAACGAAAGGAGTATTCTTTCGTGTTAGCATTGTAAGCGGCACAGCAATCTTTGAGAAGTCCTTTATGAGTCGCCGATAATAACCGGCCAATCCAAGGAAACTTCGGATTTCAGAGGCATTACGAGGCGTTTGCCATTTCTGAACGGCCTCGACTTTTGAAGGATCAACGGAAATCCCTTCGCCAGAAACAACATGGCCAAGGAACTGGATCTATAAGAATCAAAATAGAAATTCAAATTCTGATGTGAATCATAGAATAGTTAAGGAAACAGCTCAAGACATATATAATAGAGATTATACCTGTCTGAGCCAGAATTCGCACTTAGAAAACTTTGCGTAGAGTCTTTCTTTTCTTAACAACTCTAGCAACTGTCGCAGATGAACGGAATGATCAGCCTCTGTTTTGGAGTAAATCAGAATATCGTCTATGAATACGATAACTGACTTATCCAACATAGGTCTACACACACTATTCATGAGATCCATGAATGCCGCTGGTGCATTTGTCAGTCCGAAAGGCATTACGAGAAATTCGTAATGACCGTATCTTGTACGGAAAGCTGTCTTCGGAATATCCTCATCTCTAACCTTCAGCTGATGATACCCAGAACGGAGATCTATTTTCGAGAAATAGCTGGCTCCTTGCAGCTGATCAAACAGATCATCGATCCTGGGCAAAGGATATTTATTCTTTATGGTGACTTTGTTCAACTCGCGGTAGTCGATGCACATACGGAAGGTTCCGTCTTTCTTTTTAACAAATAGAACTGGTGCACCCCACGGAGAAGAACTCGGTCGGATAAACCCTTTCTCTAACAGCTCTTGCAGTTGCTTAGACATTTCTTGCATTTCTGCAGGTGCAAGTCTGTATGGAGCTTTTGCTATAGGAGCCGCACCAGGAACCAAGTCAATACTAAACTCGACTTGACGTTCCGGTGGCACTCCGGAAATATCGTCAGGGAATACGTCTGGGAACTCACAGACGATAGGAATATCAGATAAAGACTTCTTTTCACAGTTGGATTCGGATAAAACGTAGCACAGATAGGATTCGCGACCCTTGGATAGATACTTATAAGCTTTATCAACAGAAATGAAGCAGTGATCACCTTTTCGCTTCTCACCCTTGATCTCAAGTACTCGGCCGTCTGAAGACTTGATTCTGATGACTCGTCGGTTGCAGATAATTGTAGCCTCGTTGTTCATTAGCCAATCCATGCCGATGATGACGTCAAATTCTTTTAACGGAATCGGGAAGAGGTCGAGATTGAATACGATATTATCAACAAGTAGTGTGCAATTACGATAAACGGAATCAGCCATAACGAAATTGTTACTGGCTGTCTCAATGTCTAGTATCACAGATAGCTTTGATGGAGACTTATGTAATCTTTGTGCAAAAGATGTTGATATGAAAGAACGACTCGCGCCGGAATCAAATAGTACTCGGGCAGGAATAGAGTTAAGTAAAAACATACCCGTAACTACATCAGGTGTTTCTTTTGCTTCCTCGGCTGTTATTTGAAAAGCTCGAGTCTTTGGAGTCGGCGTAGCAGCAGAACTCTTAACTGTAGATCCCCCAGCTGATGACTGTGGCTGATAACGCGATCCACTACGACACTGGTACATAAAATGTCCTCTTTTCCCGCACTTTGCACATCCACGTCCCTGCTGTGGACATTCTTCACTACTGTGACCGATCATGTTGCACCCAAAGCAAGTAACATCATCCGGATTACATAGTCCCATGTGTGATCTTCTGCATCGCTTACAGAATCGTGGCTCGTTCGTGAGGGAGTAAACTTGTGCTTTCTGTTGTGAACTATGCTGATGGGTTTGCTGAGATTGTGACTTACTTGGCTTGAAAAATCTGCCAAACCGCTGTTTCTTTGGAGGAGACGGATTCATCGGGTTAGTAGACGGAGCATAAAGCTGATCGCCGTACTCTAAGTATCCTCGCTCGATCTGTCTTGCTGCTTCTACCATTTCCAGATGACTCTTATATTTGATAGCGCTCATCGGATGCCTGTCTTGGATTAAGTCCTACACGAAATCTATTCATCTTTCTTTCCTCGGTAGCTACTTGATAGGAAGAGTAGCCGCATAGTCTTGAGAATTCGTGCTCGTATTCATCAACAGTCTTTGTCTCCTGAGTCACCTGCATCAATTGGACTTCCATCTTATCTTGTTGATCGATTGGACAGTACTTTGCGTTGAACATATCAAGAAACTGCTCCCATTCTAAAGTCTGAATCACCTCCTCACCATAGATACTTCGCTGGGTTTTCCACCATGCACGGGCAGCTCCCACAAATAGTGCAGACGCATAACTTACTTTCTTCGAGTCTAAGCAATCAGTAATCCGGAAGATTTCTTCAGTGTGGCTAATCCAATCCATCGCCTGAATCGGATTAACTGTCCCTTCAAAATTCAACGCACCGCTAGCTTTAAAATCCTTAAACTTGCAGCCTTTTGGCTGAGCAATTTGAGTTTCGGGATTTGAATTATCAGAATCAGATTCATTAGTCTGGACTTGCTTTTCTTTTCTTTTATTCTTTTTATCTTCACGTCTTTTAGCTTCGGCCTCATTTCTGGCCTGAAACTGTTGTTGCATTATTTTGTTCTGTTGTTCTGAGTGTTGGGCTAGAAGTTGTTGCATCATTTCAAACATCTATTGTGGATTCATGTTGCTGGGAATATCACCTGATCCTGATCCTGACATCTTCTACTTAAAATTAAAATCAATTAACTATCAGTTTATATACTTAGATCTATGTACCCTTTTCCCATCCTAACAGTCTTTACATCCTATCTCAGTTCAAACCACCTAAATGATTGATACATATGTATTGCTTCAGTTTGAGATCAAGTATACCCACGTAATACTTGATTCACTCAAACTAGTGCTCTGATACCATCCTGTGAAGACCACCCCTTACGGGGCAGTGCTCACTAGTCTAGGTCCCACATCATGCAATACGATATCAACCATACTAAGATAGGGTAATTAAATTGCGGAATAATAAAATTACATGTACATACAAGTTAGGATTAAAGTTACATAATTCAAAGTAAAGTTATAAAAAGGGTAACATCTAATCTAATCATAACATTATACATTACATCAAGTCTACCCAGAACCACCACAATTGTTGTCTTCCAATCAGTACCAGAAAGTTTGTTGAGTAGTGGTCTAAGAAAGCTTCAAAACTTGGATCTTGAATGACCTAAGTACTAGGTCCTGCAGGTGATTTTCCTTTGACTTTTCCTGTAAAATATTAATGCAACATCTGTAAGCAAAGCTTAGTGAGTTTATAGATTTTCAATATCAACATGCGTGTCAAGCGGAGTCATTAGTCTTAGCATGATATGTCTTGGCTGCCGCTACAGCCCTCATGATTGAGATATAGAATCATAGAATCGGATGATGTTCAAGCCACACTCACGCTTAAATCGTGGGGATCAGCCACATACTGGGCTAGCTACCAGTAAGTCAATATGGCGGAACATCGGAGGTCATTACCAAGTTCATAAGAACTGGTGAAATAGCCGGGTCTAGAACAATAGACCATAAGGGCTAGTCAAGCTGAATCAATCTATCAAATGTCTGATCAATGATGTAAGCATATGTCTTAGAAGTCATGATAAAAATAAATCATAAAGCAAAGTCTGAAGCAATATTAAATGCAATATGAAAAGATAATCAAATAGCTATCATGATTCACTGGGCAACACCCATCCATGGTGTGCACAGGTCTCAATCCAGCTGATAAATGAATGTCAATAAATCTTTACAGCAGCAATATATCTCAACCGGATCTATGCATGTTCAATCTGAATATCTATAACTCACTGGTCTGGGTCTTGGTCAAACAGATATATGAATCTGCCACCTGAGTTATCTCAGGATTTTATCTTTGTCAATCTGTAATCTGTAAATCAATTCTCTGACCCGCTTTAAATCTTTTAAATTCTTTGTCTTTATGTTCAGAATTTCACTGAACCTGTCCAGAATTATATCACATAAATCTCCTATCAATATCATCATCATTATCATGGAATTTTCATCATCTTTTGGTCATTAAATTCTTTAATTCAATCTGATTCTGATAACTGATAACTTGTCTTATCAAGGTCGTCATCTTTTGTCTTTTAATCTTTATAATCTTAAATTTCATCTGATTCTGATAACTTATTTATTCTCAAATCATTCTAATACATAAAATTGGGTTTCGGGTCAACCCGGATTCGGATTCATCCGAAATGAACCATCCGAATTCGGATTTAATGGTTATCCGAATTGTAGTTGAAGTTCGGACCAATCTATCATCCGAATTAACATTGTAACCGAATTAGGATAAACCGAATTTATAAAAATCCGAAATGAAATCATCCGAATTGGTACCATCCGAACTCGGGTCATCCGAGTTCGGACCATCACTTAACAAACAATAATTTTGATTATCCGAAGTATGGGAACCGAAGTGGCCTCATCCGAATTTAGGGTCCGAAGTGGGACACCATCCGAATTCGGATCCCACACTTGTTATTTTTCCAGAAATTGTTCTTGGTGTTCTTGGTGTTCTTCATACGGATTTTATTAATAATTATCAAACTTTCATTTTTATCAACATGCAATGTAATATATTGATGTAATATCACTATTTGAGTGTTTTTATACTAATTTCCCTATTAATAACATCATTATTTGATCGAGATCATCCAAAATTCATCATTTTTGTCAAGAACATAAATTTTCACAAAATTCCGATTTTTGGCTCAATTTGGATGATTTAACCCACGAATTTTAAATCTATTTCATCTATTACTTTAAGTTCATCATAATCTTCTAAATTTATACACATGCAACACATAATTTCCACATTTTAATCTCTTGGTTTCGGTTTCTCACAAAACCGAACCAAACACTATAAGAATCGAAATAAAAATGAATTTTACCTCAAATTCTTTGTAATTTGATGTTGATTGTTGCTAATTGTAACTCCCTTTGAATTGAATCTTCAATCAATTGCAATTAAATGAGAATTCTTGATGTTTTCTTGGGTTTGGCCGTATGTGTAGAGAGAGAGTAGAGAGAGAGAGTGAAATTCTTAAATGGTTGTTAAATAACCATTAATTTGGTTAATATATGTGACTTAGTTATATTTGTAGTTTAACCCACTAATCTTTTGTATTTTGCATCTCTTTATTCTAATCATTTTAATTATATCATAAATATAATTTAAAATTATATTTACTTAATAAATTTTCATTTCTTAATTAATATTTGCAATATAAATAATATAACAAAATTATATTATTATCTCAAAATAAACATTACATAACTGATCAAAAGTTAGGTTGTTACATTCTTCGTCTAATCAAACAGATTAGAGGTGATTGTATTCATTGAGTTTGGCAATCTAAATGAGATTTAATTATTGATTGTGTTTATATGATTATTTGTTTTGAAAGCTTTTCTTAAAACAATTAAGTGTTATTCCGTAAACTTCGTAATTGGACTTTGATTCAATACAAGGTTATTGGTTTATACTCTGATTAATTCAAACCAGTTAATCTTAGGTAGTGATTTCTGATCTTGACAGCCTGATAGAAAAATTCAACCAGATCAGTAACCTTCAATTAAACTTGTATCTATCATTTCTGAACAGGAATGTGATCTATATATGAACTCTGACTTTAACTTATTAGAGGAGATGTTTGTCAAAATTGATGAATTTTTGTTAAACCTTTACATGACAAACAAGTTGATAAACCGAAAGAACCTGTAAGTATTCTGAAAAGAATACTTACAGAATCTATGATTAAATCAGTAAATTCACCTGATTTACAACAGAAAAAGGAGAAAACTAAAGTTACTTTTGTGACTCCGAAATTTGAAAAACGTGAATCTTCTTCAACAAAGGATACTACAGCAAAGAAAACACATGCTTCAAAAGGTATGAAGATTTTGCAGAATAAAGATAAATCTAAAGTGACTAATTCTCGTTTTTCTGTTATATGAGATTGTTTTGTGAAAACTTCACCGAAGAAAGTTTGGAGAATGAAGCCACAAGCAAAGAAAAACAAGAGAATAAGACAAGAGTGGAGAGTTAAAGAAAATTTTGTTACTGATAGGATTAGTTCAAAAGATAATTCTGTCTGTAATAAAAATTCTGATAAACACTGGGCTAAATACTCTCGTGCTGATTTGATTTCTTTAAATTCTGCTCATTATCATATGTTGAATGCTAAGCTTGAATGTAAATCTGATAAGCTTCTATGGTTACCAAAGAACATGATTCCTACTTTAAAGCAGAAAAAGGTTCCAAAGAAACTAATTTCAAAATCGGTTCCACACCAAACTGTATAAAAATAAATCCCTAAACAATCTGTTAAAAAGTGGGTTCCTAAGTCGAAGACGTTGTCTGTTGAGAGGCCTAAAGACTCACCACGTGATTTACCTAATTCTAAAGTACCCAACTATAAGTGGGTACCTCACGTCATTCTTCGTTTTATAGGTGAATCATGTGTGGCACCTTGACTCCGGGTGCTTAAAGCATATGACCGGAGAGAGAGACCCTCACAGATTTTGTTGACAAATTCTGTGGAACGGTACGGTTTGGGAATGACCAATTCTGTCCGATCAAAGGTTATGGGAGTCTTGAGTATGATAAAATTACAATTCAAAAGGTCTTCTACGTTGATGGTCTTGGTCATAATTTGTTCAGTATCGGGAAACTGTGTGACAAAGGATTAGAAGTCAACTTTAAGGCTAATCGGTGAAGCATTATATCTGTGGGAGGGAAGGAGATTCTTTCAGGAAATAGGAAAACAAATTTCTACTCCATAGATTTAGCCAACATCAATCTGAAGAAAGATGTTTGCTTATTGTCCAAGGCAACATCTAGAGAATCATGATTGTGGCATCGCCGTCATTCCCATCTAAACTTCAAAGAATTAACCAAACTTTCAAAAGGAAGGTTAGTCAAAGGGCTACCAACTCTCAGATTTCAGAAGGAGCAATTGTGTGCTGCCAGTGAAAAGGGGAAGATTGTGCGAGCTTCTCACAAGTCAAAGGTTGAACACTCTTCAACTAGAGCTTTAGAACTTCTACATATGGACTAGTGCGGGCCTATGCGAGTACAGAGCATTAAAAAGAAAAGATATGTGTTGGTTATAGTTGATGACTATTCAAGATACACATGGGTATTCTTCCTGAGATCCAAGTCCGATGCTACTTAGATCATTATCAACTTCATTCCCAAAATTCAAGTGAAGTTGCAACTATCGGTTCAAACCATTAGATCTGATAACGGTACAGAATTCAAGAATAAGTCACTCGAGACGTTTCAGAGTTCTGTTGGAATAACTCATCAATATTCAGCAGCTCGTACCCCACAACAGAATGGTGTAGTTGAACGACGAAATCGCACTTGTGGAATCTGCTAGGACGATGCTGGCTTACTCAAATCTACTGTTATTCCTTTAGACTAAAGTTGTAGCAACTACTTGTTTTACATAGAACAGATCAATCATCAAAAAAAGATTCGGAAAGACACCATTTGAACTGATAAATAAACGAGTCCCTTATGTGAAATTTTTTCATGTCTTTGGATGCAGGTGCTTACCCTTAATGACAAAGACAACATGGGAAAGTTTAATCAGAAAGCGGATGAAGGCATCTTCATTGGATACTCTAAAGAGTCTGTAGCTTTCCGTGTCTACAACAAAAGGACGAAGACCGTTAACGAAAGGTAAATGTTAAATTCGACGAAGGAGTTGTAATGGCTTCTGAACACACCAGTTCAGGCCCCGAACTTAAACAGTCGACTTCAATAAAATGATGAAACGAATTATCTAAATAAATTGTTTGAGATTTTTTATGAAGACTACTTTGAAAAGACCAAACCTAATGTTTCAATTTTGGTTCCTGACAAGATTAATAAGATCTGGTCGTAGTCTCTGATCATTCGCATCAACCAATTTCAGAAGATACTGGAGAGGTTTCAACAATAGACGTACACTTATTCGTTGATATTGTACAACCAATTCAAGCTCCAAAATCTTTTGAAACCCCCGTGAATTTTTAAAACTCAGAAACCCCCAACTCAATTGATAGCCCATCAACTTCTGAAGTAAATCCCCGAATTCGCTATCTGGACATAAATCCCAATCAAGACCAACTTCAACCTTACCCACATACATTCAAATGGACAAAGAATCACCCACCTGAAAACATAATTGGTGATCCTTCTGCTTCAGTTAAAACCCGAAGAGCTACAATGAACGATTGTCTTTTCTCAAATTTTTTGAGCAAGATTGAGCCAAAGACAGTGAAAGAAGCTCTTCTGGATGCAGACTGGATAGTGGCTATGCAAGAAGAGTTAATTCAATTTGAAAGGTTGAAGGTATGGCGATTGGTGGAACGACCAAATGATAAATCTATCATTGGTACGAAGTGGATCTTCAAGGATAAGAGAGATGAACACGGTGTCATTGTTCGAAACAAAGCTCACCTCGTTTCCAAAGGATACAACCAGCATGAGGGAATCGATTAGGACGAAACATTTTCCTTAGTTGCTAGGATTGAAGCAATTTGAATGTTTTTAGCATTTGATGCACATAAAAACTTTACAGTATATCAAATGGATGTTAAAACTGCTTTTTTAAATGGGGAATTAACTGACGAGGTAAGTTCAAACATAAGTTTTAGAACAAGTTCAAAGACAAGTTCTAGAATAAGTTCAAAGGCCTAGATTCGAACTTAATGGTGGACAAGTTCGTGGGCTTGGGCCTTCTCGAACTTTTCCATGCCAAGTTCGAAGTTAAGGCCTATAATTAAGAGTTAATCACTTTTGATTAGAGATCTTTACAGAAATTAGTATTCGGGCGATTACGAACTTGCAGAGAGTTTTCAGAGTGTTCTTGGAGAGAATCACGTGTCGAGACGTTCGAGTTTACGTGTATCATCGTGTGTGTCGCCATGTTTCGTGTGTGTGATCAATCCGTTAAGCCGCTAACGAGGATTCCGCACTCGTTGGACAGTCGCGTCAAGATTGGATCCGTAGGTAGGTGACCTTACAAGTGGTATCAAAGCTATAAGGGTGTCCTTCGCGTTCATCTTAAACATTCTTGGTTTCTTGACGTTTTGGACGGAAAAATCACATTTTTTATAATTATTTCGAGTTATACAAGCAAAGTAACGGAGAAAAGTTCACATTGGTTCATTGTTTCAGTCGAAATCCTAGTTTTAAATCCTAAAAACTTTGGTTTAATCTTAAAACTTGAAAAAAAAAAATCAAACTTTTGGTCGTTTCTCGAACTTGCGGCGCTCGAACATAGGGGGTATTAGGGTTCATTCGAACTTGTCAGAAATACGCTCCTCTCGAACTTGATTTTCGGCTTCCTTCGAATTTGGCTGAAATTCGAACTTGCTAGCATCGAATTTGTCAGATTTCGAATTTGTCAGAAAATTAAGTTCTAATCGAACTTGTCAGTGGTTCGAACTTGTCAGAACTTTCGAACTTGTCAGTTAGTCGAACTTGTCAGTTAGTCGAACTTACTTAAATTCGAATTTAATTTCAAACGAATTTAATATTAAATAAGTTCGAAGGAATTTAAATTAAATTAATTTTAACTTAAATTAATTAAGTTTGGGAAGAAAAAGTTTAAACAGGATGGCAAGTTTGCAAAAATTCATTGAAATGGATGATGAGGTCGGCAAGGCAAATTCCCCGCCAAAATTGATGAGGTTGGAAGACTACTATTGGTAGAAGGATAGGTTTGCCGATTTTGCTCGTGTTAATGATATGCGCATGTGGATTTGTATCAATGAGGGATATGTGCCACCTACGCAGGAGTTAGAGGGCCGTCTAAGAGTCTTAACTTATCAAAATATGAAGGACGATGATAAGAAACTTTATGAGGCCGAGAACCGAGATTTCTCGATTATCCGAATGGTGTTACCTCAAGAAACTCTACACACCATGAGAAATCATAGGACTGCTAAGGAGCTATTGGATGCTTTAGAGAAAAGGTGTGAGGGAAATCCACGGGTTCACAAGAGTAGGATGGAGATGCTGAAACAATAATTTGCAATTTTCAAGGCTCTGAAGAACGAGACACTTGATGAAAAAATTACGAGATTCTTTCATCGGTTAACGGAGCTTGACAATCACAATGTTGTTTACCAAGAGACTGAGAAAATTGAAAAGCTTCTAGATGCTTTACCGGCGTGATGGGAAATGTACACCGCTTTAATTAAGCATGATGAAGAGAAGTTCGAGACTCTCACTCTTGAAGGAGTAGTTGGAACACTGAGGGCTTATAATTTCAAAATACAGAAAAAAGAAAGAGAGGTTGAGCAGGTTCAAGATCCTGAAATGTATTTTGGGAAGACAAAACCATCGATTGGTGGTGATATGAAGTCGGGAGCCACGACTTTCTTCTCAGGAGAAGAATCAATTCCAATAGCTGTAGAAGAATCGACTAGTAGGGCATTCTTAGGGTTTTCAAAACGGGAAGAAAAGTCAACTCAATCAGCATCTACATCACAAGGATACACAAAGATGCCAATGAGCGCAAAATCAGCTGAAGATCATCTGAATCTTTTGGCTTCATTTGTCGCCACGTACGACAATTGCGTTCAAGGGAAGATATAGATCCTGCGCTATGGGATGAAGACTATGATCAGGTTTATCCTGATGACTTGGAGGAAATGGACCTGCAATGGTAACTGGCCATGGTGACTCAACAGGTCAAAAGGTTCATGAAAAGAACAGGCAGAACTCTGAATGTAGGCAACAATAAAGTTGGGTTCGTCAAATCCAAGGTTAAGTGCTATAATTGCCAAAGATTAGGTCACTTTGCATGAGAGCGTCAACGACCCAAAGTTGAAAACTATCAGGAATCAATCTCAGGGAAGATATCAGTCTGGTAGTTCGGGTAATCAAGCTAACATTGCTGGTCTGTTAACTAATGTGACATCTGATAGACAGCTCGATGGAACTTACGATTAGTCCACTCATCCGGAGTCGAACGCTAGAGCCTTCATGGCTGAAGTGACTGAGACTAGGGATGACGGAGCAGAGGAAGTGACAGAGGATAACGAACAGAATGATACAAGTCCTGTGTTGGTGGAGAAGTCAGACAATCAGACCATTCTGGAGTTTGCCACACAAATGGCTAACGTGGAATTGGATCACAAAAGGGTAATTCTGAACTGTTCTACATTTCATGACTTATGTGTTTTATGTGCTACTTCGAATGATAGGTTGAACTTAGTTTTAGAAACGCATAATAACTAACTGCTCAAATCCAATCACTGAAATCAGATAATGCTAGTCTCTTAGATATTAAGGAAGATCTTAGGAATAAGCTAAAAGCAGATGCTCAGGATACTATAGTTCTAAAAGACAAATTAAGTGAACAATGTGTCAGGATAGAACTTATGTATTAGCATGTTGAGGCTTTAACCAAAGAACTTACCTCCACCTTTCAACAATAATTATGTGCCTCAACCTCTTGATAAAACTGATGAACCAGTCGAGTCAGAGGTAACAACTGAAACTGAATCTGATAAGGACAAAACAACTAAGGTGACTACTACTAACTCTAAGATTAAGAAGGTCAAGTTTGTGCAGTCTTCTAGTGACCAAAAACTAGGAGAAACTAAACCTGAAATTGATAATCAACAAGAGTAAGTAGTCACGGTAGTTGAAAAGAAAGAAACCGACACTAGCGAGACCTCAAAGTCAAAGGGCACTCATAAGAAGTCGATTGATAAGATGTCTTTCTTTAGATGTCATGAGAGGGGACATGTTGCGTCTAGCTATCCATATAAGAAAGTAGAGTCTACACCCTCTAAACCGGAGTCTAGACCTGCTGCAGGAAAGCCAGAACAACATAAACCAGTATCTAGTGTTGCTAGCACAAGTGGTTCTCAATACACCGAGAAGATTGTGAATGCCACACCCAAGACAACTGTTAGACAAGAACATGTGTCGGTTAGACCAAATGAAGTGGTTAGGACTAATTCTCCGAATAGAGTCCCTAATCAATCAAGGTCAGGACCTGAACAAGCTTATAGGAGTACAACACCTAGAAAGACTTACACTCCAGTTAGGTCTCACACTCCTCAAAGACAACAGACACTAGGTAGAGCCCAGGGATATCAATATGAAATGCCATATAATAGAAATTATCAAGGGCTCAACAGCAAATGCCTAACCAAAGGCCAAGAGTGAATTTAAATCAGTCAGCACCACAACAGGTTCTCAATCAAACACCCAAGTCACCTGAAAGGAGAGATAGGTATTTGAAGGAGTTGCCGTATGTGGATGAGAATGGTATTACCAAGTCAGTCATGGCTTGTGTTCCCCGTGATAACTAACTTGTTTTCTTTCATGTGCAGGAGCTTACTACAGGTCTAAACAACAAGTGGTTCGTCGACAGTGGTTGTTCTAGGCATATGACTGGGGAAAGGAGTCTACTCACAAACTTCAAGGGAGGGAACAAGGGATTCGTATCATTCGTAGGGAACAAGGGAGGACATATCACTGATACTGGAGTGGTCACTAATGGGACTATCCCACTTGATCAAGTTTACCATGTTGATAAGGTTGATCATAATCTCATTTGTGTATCTCAAATCTGTGATAAGAAGAACTCAGTAATTTTTACTGACACTGAGGCGTTAGTGCTGAAACCGGGATTTAAAGTACCTGCAGAGTGGACAATGATGAGAGCCCTAAGGAAGAATGATTTGTACATAATGGACATGAACAAATCGGATTCGTCGATGGGAACAATATGTCTTCTATCCAAAGCTTCAGAGTCCGAATCCATTTTATGGCACAGACGCATGGCACACTTGCACCTAAGGAAAATGAATTACATCACTAAACATGGTCAGGTGCAAGGTGTCCCATTGAAGATTTTTCAGTTCGACGACAAGTGTGAACCGTGGTAGAAAGGCAAAGCAACACAAGAAGTCACACAAGTCAAAGACACAGAACTCGATAACTTCCACTTTCGATTTGTTGCATATGGATCTATTCGGACCTATCAACAAAAGGAGTATAGGTGGTAGTTGGTATTGTTTAGTTATCACTGATGATTACTCACGTTTTTTCATGGGTTCTCTTTTTAGGTACAAAGGACGAAACAACTGCAAAGTTGATTGGGTTCTTACATCTAGTAGAAAAATCTTACGGGACGAGGGCAAAACGTATCAATTGGTGTATATTGTCTATCCAAAGGCATAGTGCATCAATTTAGTGCACCATATGAGCCACAACAAAATGGGGTGGCAGAACGGAAAAACAGGACGTTGATTGAGGCAGCGAGGACCATGCTCTCGGATTCAAAGCTTCCTACCATGTTTTGAAGGAGGTAGTGAATACCACATGTCATGTTTTAAACCGGGTCCTTACTGTCAAATCACTGAACAAAACCTGTTATGAAGTTCTGAATAAAAGACCACCTAATTTAACAGGCTTTGAACCGTTTGGGGTACCGTGTACTTATTGAAAACAAAACACCAACCTAAGTTTGGTGAAAAGGCTGATGAAGGTTAGTTCCTAGGTTATGTGCCTAACTCACCAAACAAAAGGGTTTTTAACAAAACAAATGGTACGGTAGAAATTGTGTTTAACATCGATGTTACAAGTTATTCACATGAACCCAAACAGGTCTTGAGTGGTTATTTAATTATGACTCATTGTTTGAATCATTTAACATACCTATTAGTGGAAATGCAGGTACAATGGAGGATGACTTCTCGTCATTAAGTCTCAATGACGACAATCAAGGTTTTCCAAAGACAAGCATTTCATCAACTTCTGAGCCTACAATGACAGAAGATAGATCTCCAACATAGAATGAACTTGAGTTAC
The DNA here is from genome assembly GCA_020465985.1 of Centrapalus pauciflorus. Lineage (NCBI taxonomy): Eukaryota > Viridiplantae > Streptophyta > Magnoliopsida > Asterales > Asteraceae > Centrapalus > Centrapalus pauciflorus. The sequence continues at coordinate 14,857 of JAANYP010005500.1, read as the reverse complement.
CTACAAACGAGAATCAGACAAGTACTTCTAATTCCGAGGACAGTGATCATGAGGAAGAGAATGTACCATCTGAAGTTGTTCCCCCGTTAGGTGAAATAGGATCAAACCTAGGAGATAATCTTCGGGTCAACGAGATTGAGACATCATGGATAAACAAGGATCATCCGATTGAGAGAATCATAGGAAATCTGAATACCGGTGTGAGAACTAGGAGTAGTGTGAATAACCACACAGTGCTGCTGTCAATGATTAATGACTCTGAGGCGTATCACACATGTGTATATTCTTGTTTCATCTTACAAGTAGAGCCGAAGAATGTGCAAATGGCCCTGAAAGACAACTCTTGGGTTGAAGCCATGCAAGAAGAACTGTCACAATTCAGAAAGCTTGAAGTGTGGGAGTTAGTGCCGCTACCTCGAGGAGAAGTTGCAATAGGAACCAAATGGGCTTTTAAGTGCAAGAGAGATGATCGGAGTATAGTTACTCGTAACAAGGCACGACTTGTGGTGAAAGGATTCAAACAAGAAGAGGTAATCGATTACAACGAAGTGTTTGCACCAGTGGCAAGGCTCGAGGCAATTCGTCTGTTTCTGGCCTTCACGTCCTTCCAAGGATTTAAAGTGTATCAGCTGGATGTAAAGAGTGCATTCCTGTATGGTAAGGTGAAGGAACTGGTGTATGTCGAACAACCGCCTTATTTTACTGATCCAAAGTATCCCGACAGAGTGTATCGACTCGATAAGGCTCTGTATGGATTGCATCAGGCACCAAGGGCATGGTATGAGACGCTGTCAACTCATATTTTGGACAACGGGTTTGGAAGAGGGAGAATTGATAGTACATTGTTCGTGAAGAGAAAGGGAGAAGATTTTATCTTGGTACAAGTGTATGTGGATGACATCATTTTCGGATCATCAAATGAACAAATGTGCAAAGACTTTGAGAAGGTTATGAAGTCAAAGTTTGATATGAGTCTTATGGGAGAGTTGAACTTCTTTCTGGGTTTGCAAGTTGAACAGAGGAAGGAGGTCATGTTTATCCATCAGACGAAGTATGTCTACGATATTCTAGAGCGTTTCGGGATGGAAGGAACAAAGCTGACCGCTCACTTTAGTACTCCGATTCAAGTGAATCATAATCTTGGACCGGGTATAGAAAGTGATACTCATGTGGATCCGACTCTATATCGGGCCATGATCGGGTCACTCATGTATTTAACTGCTTCTAGACCTGAGATTATGTTTGCTGTGTGTATATGTGCTAGGTTTCAAGCTAATCCGAAAGAAATGCATATGAAAGCCGTGAAGCGGATTCTGAGATGCCTCAAGTCAAAACCGAAGCTGGGATTTTGGTATCACGCTGATGGTGATCTGGAATCGGAAGCATGCACGGATTCTGACTATGGTGGTTGCAGCTTGAACCGGAAATCAGCAACTGGAGGTTGTCAGTTCCAAGGAGGGAGACTCATATCCTGGCAATGCAAGAAACAGACTTCGGTAGTTGCTGTTCACAGGTTTTGTGGATACAACAACAATTGCGGGATTACGGTTTGACTTAGACTGATACTCCCATTAGGATAGATAATCAGTCTACAATTGCTATAACTAATAATCCAGTTAAACACAATAAAACAAAGCACATAGACATAAGACATCATTTCATACGTGATTGTGCTTAAAAGAATTTAATAAAACTGGTAAAAGTGGCAACGGAAGATAATAATGCAGATTTATTCACTAAAGCTTTTGGTAAGTCACGCTTTGAGTTGTTAGTTCAACTAAATTGTATGCGTAATCCAGAGTAACTTGACCTTAGTATATTTTATTTCCTTTTATAGTAAGTTAGTGGTTTAGTAACTTTTATTTCCTTTTATAGTAACTTAGAAGGTTAGTTTATTAGCTTATCTTAAAAATGAAAAACAAAAGAAAAAAAGAGAGAAAATCTTAAAAAATTTCAAAAAAAAGAGAATATGGAAAAAATGACTTAAGTCGTAGAATCATAGGTTCAAAGTGACAAAAATTAGCACAGTCTACACAAACTCTAAGTGTTAAGCTTTCACACATAACGCACCATAAATTCTAAGTGATATACATTGTTTGATGTGTTGGTAGGCATAATACACAAAGGAAATCATTACAGCTAATAAAATACTCAAGAAAAAGTCATAATTGTAACTAACTTAGATGTATGACCAAATGGTCTTAATTTCTATGTTAGAGACATATAGACAATGATTCTAAATGAGGTATGCAAATTTTCTGGGGGATGTATAGCAACATCAAAATACATCTTAAAGAAAAGCAAAGAAAAATTTTTGATAAAGAAGAGGGAGTCAAAACAAGTCGCTTTGTTGTACGAAAGTACAGACCTATCACCTCTGGTTTGACTCAAGTTGGCAAGATAAGTCGCTTTGTTGTACGTAAGCACAGACCTGTCACCGTTGTCTTGTTAACTTAAAAGGAACTCTAAGACAAACTAAGACACTCTGTTGTATGTAAATACAGAACTGTGTCCGACGTTTTCCTTTTAAAGAAAATTTGAAATACCAAAAAGTTATAATCATTGTGTGTCTTCCTTGATCATAGAAGTATATCTAAGTATGGGACACGTAAGGTTGTTTCTTTGTAAATAAAAAGGCCAAGGGAATTTCTGAAATGTTAAATGTTTAAAAGAAAAATCATACCGACAATCGACTTGGAATGTATATCACGACAAACAGCCAAAGGAATAAAAAAAATCCTAAGTGTGAAAGTGAAATACTGAAAGTGCGATAGACATCGTTATCTGATTGAACCTTCGTTGACTTTCTCGCAAAAATATTCTGTTAGTATAGGTCATATTTTTTAAAGTTCTTTTGAGTGGTTTAAGTTTTATTCTTACTATATTTTATTTTATTTTAGTTCATTTTATTTTATTTTATTTTATTTTAAGTAGAATACAGGTCAAAGTTACTGAGATGCATTTGTTGGTTGAAGAAACAAAATTTTGTGTGAAAATCTATTGCTTAGTGTGAATAGTTTTGCAAAGTTGAAAAATTCCGTTACCCGGAAAAGTTGAATGTAATTCAAGGATTTTAAAATTTTTCACTTAAAGTTCGAAACTCATGAAAATTCGAACTTAACTTCAAACTTGTGGGAAGTTCAAACTTAAGCTAAGTTCAAAGGTAGTTGATATAAATAGATCAACAAGCACAAATTCTAACAACGCAGACTCTCATCGAGCAGATTATGAAAGATATGCGAGCTCAGGGGGAGAGTAGCTGCAAAGGTGATCAGCTGAGGAGAGTAAGCAGAGACGATGAGGAAGGCGATGATCCAGGTGCACAGATAGAATGTGAGCTAGCAGATCTTTCCCAAAAGACTGCTCAGCAAGCAATCGTTCAGGGGGAGCCTAGTTCGTCAAGTATGGGAGGAGGTGAGGCTTCAAAGGATGTTGAGCATGAGATGATTGAGGCGTTGATAGATCTTGATGATGAAGACGAGTTCAGATTTGATGAAGAAGATCTTGAGGAAGGGGAGTTCATCCCAGAAGAAGTTGTAGACTGGAAATCAGATGATGAAGTTATACAAGATGAGGATGATGATGTTGATGAGGTGTTGATCCCGAAGCAGCCTGTCACTGAACAATATGTAAATAATGATCAGAATGTGATAGACTTAGATGAGCTTAACTTGGCATCTATAGAAGAATCAGAATCTGATCCAGCTGAAAGGGAACAATCGAAAGAATAGACGATGAGGTTATGGTTTAGAAAGGAAGAGAAAAAGACTGCGTTAGCTGTAAAGAAGAAAATGAGATTGCCAAATCTAGGAAAGCTGTCAGGATGTATCCTAAGCTGGTTCTTCGACAGGGAATTGCAACTTTTTGTACTTAAAAGAAGAGATGGGCTTCAGTATCCGAGGAGAACCTTAAAAGTCTTTAATACATTGCCCAATGTGAGGTGAAGGAGTTGGCCTGGAAAGAGCTAATAAACCTTGGATATGACCCCTATGCTGAAGTGATTGCTAAGATTATCATAAGGGAGGGTAGATCAGGAATGTTTGAAAGGCTAAAGCCAAGGTCAGGCAAGAGAGTAGTAGACGAGACGAGAATAGATCCTCATACTGGTAAACCTTGGGCTAAGATGGTTTACAGACCAGTCCGATGCTTGAAGAAAGTTTCGTTAAAGTCTATGCCACATGATGTACTTCCAAAGATGAAGTGGTGGTTCGTAGACAACGAAACAGCTGAAGCCGTTATGGAGGATCTAGAAGAGAAGACAATTTTGAAAGTATACGATCCGCTGCATCTAATTAACCTATCCAAGAATGACTTGAAAAAGCTTCATTATCAGCCGATTTTCTTTCATGAAGGCTGGAGATCTGAAGGCAGGAAGTTCCAAAAAGTTGTAAGGGTTTGTAGAGCAGGGATTATATGCAGGTAGTAGTTTGAATAGACCTAGTACTTAGACAAAAAGTATATCTTGGTAGAAGCTATCGTCAAGGGGGAGTCTGTTAGTGCATCCTGTGTGACGATAGCAGTCTAAGTATAGATGATATTTTTTAATAGTCCAAGTGTTCGTAATTGCACATTAATGCATGTTTGATATATGTTTTGATATTGATTGTATATATGTTTGAACTTGTTGGTGATTGATGTTTATACTTAAGTTCAAACATATGTTCAAAGATAAGTTCAAAGGTAAGTTCAAACATAAGTTCTAGAACAAGTTCAAAGACAAGTTCTAGAATTAGTTCAAAGACCTAGATTCGAACTTAATGGTGGACAAGTTCGTGGGCTTGGGCCTTCTCGAACTTGTCCATGCCAAGTTCGAAGTTAGGGCCAATAATTTAGAGTTAATCAGTTTTGATTAGAGATCTTTGCAGAAATTAGTATTCGGGCGATTACGAACTTGCAGAGAGTTTTCAGAGTATTCTTGGAGAGAATCACTTGCCGGGACGTTCGAGTTTACGTCTATCATCGTGTGTGTCTTCATGTTTCGTGTGTGTGATCAATCCGTTAAGCCACTAACGAGGATTCTGCACTCGTTGGACGGTGTCGCGTCAAGATTGCATCCGTAGGTAGGTGACCTTACCAACATTGTAGATTTGCACTTAAGACACTGTTTCACTTCATGCACACCAAACTGGTGGTCATGTTATAACACCTTGCTTTTTATTTTATGTGTTTTGTGCGATTTGCGTTAAATGATGTAATTTTCGGATTTTTGAATAAAAGGAGCTGAAAATTTCAATTGGTCATCATTTTAACAGAAACCAAATTTCAAGTTGAGAGCCTCTCTCTCTAAAGCTAACCTTCTCTCTAGCTTTGCTCCCAAACCGACCGACCAAATCTCGAGTTCTATACGTCATCGGGAAGATCTCGAAGAGTACTACACGGATCTGCAATTGCATGTGGGATCTGATTCGGATTTGAGGTAAGAATCGTCTTTTCTCTCTTCTTTATTTTCGGTTTTGAAAAAAAGTTCAAAATCCCCATCTTTTGATTCGTTTAAAGCTATTTTGCTCGAGTTATAACTCGATTCTGCTAGAATAAGTGTAATAGAATCGAACCTATACTTGTTCCTTAACATATTTATGATTTTTACCTGGATATGCATGGTTGAAAGCTGAAAAACACGAACAAGTTCGAGATGGCCAAGAACAAGTTCGAAATAGACTAAATTCGAGGCTTTTCATTAACTTCGAAATCTACCCATGTTCGAACCACTTAAGTTCGAGATTGTACTATGTTTGAATCTCTCATTAAATTTGAAGGCCTTATGTTTACATGTATTTTACGTAATTGAGACATAATTTGTTTCTATATGGCTTCTTTGGACTTCAATAGACTTTTGTGGGTGAAGGCGAACACTGTGGTACAGGCGGTGCCCAGCTTAGCCGGATCTTACATCTGATCTATTAATGTGCATAATTTATTGCTATCTGTTATTATTCTGAATATTATTCTTTGTGCATCTCATAAGCATTTTACATCAAGCAAGCAATTCTGATGCTCACCACTATCCCAAGCATTATGTAGGTAGCTAGCCCCGCATCAAGATTGATCATCTGTCAGCGGTAACCCCTAGTGGTGGCATCTCCTTTCAGCATGCAATGTCTCAATTGTGCAAGCATTCATTCTGGGTATTAAGCAAGCAAGCAAGCATTACAGCCTTTATAGGCACTTTCGCCACATATCGTACATGCATCATGAATATATGTTAACTCACTAAGCATTTAGCTTACAGTTGCTACTCACAATTTTTACAGGCAAAGGTAAAGAGCTAGCTGGACCATCTGCTTAGGTCTATTTCTGTTCAATCCAGAGGACTTAGCTCACTATTCAGCTTGTGGTATAGTATTAAGCTGCTTTGGGATTTGGGTAGCTGCATTATTTATATTGTGATGTTTTAGCAACTTAGCAATGAACGTTGTAATATTTTATTTAGACTTATGCAAGCTTTAGCCTTAATGTGATATATTATGTCTGTTGTTATTTATTCCTGGGATTAAGCAAGCGTGATTAAAGCAAGGATGTGACAGGATGGTATCAGAGCGTTAGTTTGAGGAATTCAAGTGTTAGCAATAACACTTGGACTCAAACTCTTAAGCGAAGACATTAACTTTGAATATCTAGGCATTGATTTGAACTGAGATAAGTTATGACATCACTTCAGGATTTGGGCATATGGGGTACAATAGGAATGCTACATGTTCCTATATTCTATACTATTTACTATTTATATTATTTCAGAACATGTTTGGATCTGGTGAAGGAGCTGGAGGTGGACTCACTCCTGAACAGATCATGAAAATAATGCAAACCATGCTTAATGAGAACAACGAGCGTCAAGCTAAGTTTTTGCAAGATCAGTATCGTGCTCGTGACGAAGCCGAAACTAGGCGCAGAGAGGAACGTAGGAAGAAGCAACACGATGATATTGGATGCCAAAACGACGACACTGACGAGGAGGAAGCCCGTGTAGTCCCTCCTAAGGGCTGCAACTTCCGTTACTTCAAAGCTTGCGGAGCTCAACCTTTGAAAGGAGATGCAAACTCTATCGAAGCGCTCGAGTGGATTACTGGCATCGAGCGGATATTTCTTATTAGAGACTGCGCTGAGGAATCGAAGGTTAGCTTTGCTACTACACTATTCGAGGGTGGCGCTGTTATGTGGTGGAGATCTCAGGAGAACATGCGTGGAGTGTGAAGACCACCCCTTACGGGGCAGTGCTCACTAGTCTAGGTCCCAATTCATGCAATACGATATCAACCATACTAAGATAAGGTAATTAAATTGCGGAATTAAAAATTACATGTACATTACAGATTAGGATTTAAGTTACATATTTCAGAATAAAGTTATAAAAGGGTAACATCTAATCTAATCATAACATTATACATTACATCAAGTCTACCCGGAACCACCACAATTGTTGTCTTCCAATCAGTACCAGAAAGGTTTGTTGAGTAGTGGTCTAGAAAATCTTCAAAACTTGGATCTTGAATGACCTAAGTACTAGGTCCTGCCGGTGATTTTCCTTTGGCTTTTCCTGTAAAATATTAATGCAACATCTGTAAGCAAAGCTTAGTGAGTTTATAGATTTTCAATATCAACATGCGTGTCAAGCGGAGTCATTAGTCTTAGCGTGATATGTCTTGGCTGCCGCTACAGCCCTCATGATTGAGATATAGTATCATAAGATCGGATGATGTTCAAGCCACACTCACGATTAAATCGTGGGGATCAGCCACATACTGGGCTAGCTACCAGTAAGTCAATATGGCTATACATCGGAGGTCATAACCAGTTCATACGAACTGGTGAAATAGCCGAGTCTAGAACAATAGACCATAAAGGCTAGTCAAGCTGAATCAATCTATCAAAGGTCTGATCAATAATGGAAGCATATGTCTTAGAAGTCATGATAGCAATGAATCATAAGGCAAAGTCTTGAAGCAATATTAAATGCAATATGATAAGATAATCAAATAGCTATCATGATCCACTGGGCAACACCCATCCATTGTGTGCACAGGTCTCAATCCAGCTGATAAATGAATGTCAATAAATCTATCAGCATCAATATATCCCAACCGGATCTATGCATGTTCAATCTGAATATCTATAACTCACAGGTCTGGGTCTTGGTCAAACAGATATATGAATCTGCCACCTGAGTTATCTCAGGATTTTGTCAATCTGTAATCCGTCAATTCTTTTCAAATCAGAGACCCGCTTTCAAGTCTTTAAGTCTTTAAATCTTTGTTCAGATAACAACTGAACCTGTTCAAATTCATTCATGATAATATCATGTTAATTTCATCGTCTGTATCATCATCATTTTCATTATTTCTTTTGGTCATTAAAATCTGTAATTTTATCTGATTCTGATAATTTCTTTATTCTCAAATTATTCTCTGTCTCAATATTTCTAAAAAAATCCTTTATTTATACATTTAACAATGTATATAATCATTCATTTAATTGAAATATCAATTATATAAAAGTTGGGTTTCGGATCTCTCTATTTCGGATTCACCCGGATTCGGGGACCCGGATTCGGATTGCCGGATTCGGACGCATCCGAGGTGGTACATCCGGATTCGAACCAAGTACAGTCCGAAATGAGCATTCAATACTCAGGTTAACAATCATCCTAATTCGGATCAATCATCCGAAATATAACAATATCCGAATTAGGATCCTATTCAATATGCCAAATCCGAAATAGAACATATCGTCCGAAGTATAAGGGTCCGAAATAGGCTACATCCGAATTAGTACCTTCCGAACTCGGGTCATCCGAGTTCGGACCATCACTTAACAAACAATAAATTTTATTTTTCCGAAGTATGGGAACCGAAGTGGTGCATCATCCGAATTCGGACATATCCGAATTCGGATCCTTCATGTTCATAAATTTCCAGATTTGTTCTTGGTGTTCTTGGTGTTCTTGGTGTTCTTCATACAGATTTTTGTCAAATTTCACTAAAACTCATTTATATCGACATGCAATGTATTATATTGATATAATATCACTATTTGAGTGTTTTTATACTAATTTCCCTATTAATAACATCATTTATTAATCAAGATCATCCAAAATATGAAATTTTTGCCAAAAACATTATTTTTCATAAAAATTCCGATTTCTTCATAATTTGGAAGATCCAAGCAATAAATTTAGTTTCTAATTCATTTATTAGTTTCAATTCATCATAATCTTTCAAAATTTTATACATGCATCCTAAAATTACTATATTTGAATCAAAGGTTTCGGTTTTTCATCAAACCGAACCAAACACATATTGAACATCAAATTTAGGAGAATTAATACCTTGAATTCTCTTGGTTGATGATGTTTGATGATGTTTGTAACTTCCTTGATCTTGATTCTTCAATTGAATGTAATTAAATGAACAATTTTGGATGATTTGGAGAGGTTAGCCGTGAGTTTAGAGAGAGTTTAGAGAGAGAGTTGTTTCTATGTTAATGATCATAATTGATCATTTATTTTGTTTATATATCATTTTAGTCATAATTGCAAATTAACCCACTAAACTTTTGTATTTTACTTATCTTTTATTTTACTCAATTAAATCATAAATATAATTTAAAATTATTTTTCCTTAATAAATTTTCATTCTTAATCATTATTTGCAAATTACAAATAATATAGCAAGATTATATTATTATCTCAAAATTCATTATTACATAACTGATCAACAAGCTGGGTTGTTACAGAATGGGCTCCACCACGCTCAAACTTCGTCCTCGAAGTTAGCTATGTTCGAACAGACTGGGATATGTTGCTTTCATGACATCTTTGGATTCCCAAGACTGATGCGAACCTTTGTGGTGTTTCCACTGGACGAGCACCATCTGTATCTCTTTGTTTCGAAGCTTTTTGGTCTTCGAGTCCAGAATACGTTCTGGCTCTTCAACCACGCGAAGCTTCTCATCAATTTGCATGTTAACATGTGATATTTTAACTTCTCTTTCGTCAGCTAAACTTTTTCTCAAGTGACTAACATGGAATACAGGATGTATTCCAGCTAAGTCCGCTGGTAGATCAAGACGATAAGACTGATTTCCAATCTTTTCGACGATCTTGAATGGTCTGATAAATCTCGGAGCTAACTTGTTTCTTTTAATGAACCGTACCACATTCTTCATTGGGGATACTTTCAGCATCACCCAGTCGTCAACTGCAAAACTGATTGATCTGTGCCGGTTGTCATAATATGACTTCTGCCTGCTCTGAGCTTCAAGAATATTTCTTCTAACAAGTTGGATCTTTTCGTGAGTCAACTGTAGAAGGGCAGGTCCTGCTATTGGCGATTCGCCTGTTTCTCGCCAACAGGTGGGAGTTCTGCATTTTCTTCCGTACAAAGCTTCAAAAGGAGCCATCTTGATTGTAGAATGATAACTGTTATTGTATGAGAATTCGACCAACGGCAAGTGGTCATCCCAGTTACCACCTAAATCAAGAACGCAGGCACGAAGCATATCTTCAAGAGTTAGAATAGTACGCTCACTCTGGCCATCTGCATTTGGATGATAAGCAGTACTCATAGAAATCCGAGTACCCATCCCATCTTGTAGTGCTTGCCAGAATCTGGATGTGAAGCGACTATCACGATCAGATACAATAGACTTTGGCACACCGTGACGAGAAATGATTTCAGTGATGTATAGCTGTGCCAATCTATCGAGGGAATATGTTTCTTTCATCGGTATGAAGTGAGCTGACTTCGTTAACCGATCCACGACTACCCAGATGGAGTCGTGCTGTCTTTTGGTTTTCGGCAGTTTCGTGACAAAATCCATTGTTATATGCTCCCACTTCCACTCGGGAACTGGTAGTGGTTGCATATTCCCGAAGGGTTTCTGATGTTTTGCCTTAACCATCTGACAGACTCTGCAGCTTTCAACACACTTACCGATATCTTTCTTCATTCCTGGCCACCAGTAGTCAGCTTTCAGATCAAAGTACATCTTTGAGCTGCCAGGATGAACAGATAACTTGGACTGATGAGCTTCAGAGAGAAGAGTGCTGCGGATTGAACCACACTTAGGAACCCAGATTCGGTTTCCCTTGAGACAGTGAAGCCCCAAATGGTTCAGAGTCAGAAATTGTAACTGCCCTTTAAGATTTTCAGAATCAATATTCTCTTCTTTCAGTGCCTCGACTTGAGCAACTTTGATGTTTTCAATAAGATCTGAAGAAAATATAACTGGAGTTAGGGCATAACAGCACTTTTCTGGATATACTTTTCTACTCAACGCATCCGCGACAACATTTGCTTTGCCGGGATGATATAAGATCTCGCAGTCATAATCCTTGATAAGCTCCAAGGACCGATGCTGCTTCATGTTCAGATCTTTTTGAGTGAAAAGGTATTTGAGACTCTTATGATCGGTGTAGAGCTGACACCGAGTCCCATATAGATAGTGACGCCAGATCTTTAGTGCAAAGGTAACAGCAGCCAACTCAAGATCATGAGTTGGTGCACTTTTCTCATAGTCTTTTAATTGCCTTGAAGCATAGGCAATTACTTTTCCCCTTTGCATTAGAACACATCCTAAGCCAGTACCAGAGGCATCGCTATAGACAACGAAATCATCATTACCTTCTGGCAAGGCTAGGATCGGCGCTTGAATCAACTTTTGCTTCAGAATATCAAATGCCTCTTGCTGTTTATTGGACCAAACGAAAAGAGTATTCTTTCGTGTTAGCATTGTAAGCGGCACAACAATCTTTGAGAAGTCCTTTATGAATCGCCGATAATAACCGGCCAATCCAAGGAAACCTCGGATTTCAGAGGCATTACGAGGTGTTTGCCACTTCTGAACAGCCTCGACTTTTGACGGATCAACGGATATTCCTTCGCCAGAAACGACATGGCCAAGGAATTGAATCTGTCTGAGCCAAAATTCGCATTTAGAAAATTTTGCGTAAAGTCTTTCTTTTCTTAATAACTCTAGCAATTGCCGCAGATGAACGGAATGATCAGCCTCCGTTTTGGAGTAAATCAAAATATCGTCTATGAACACGATAACTGATTTATCCAACATTGGTCTGCACACACGATTCATCAGATCCATGAACGCCGCTGGTGCATTCGTTAATCCAAACGGCATTACGAGAAATTCGTAATGACCGTATCTTGTACGGAAAGCTGTCTTCGGTATATCCTCATTTCTAACTTTCAACTAATGATACCCAGAACGGAGATCTATCTTTGAGAAATAACTAGCTCCTTGCAGTTGATCAAACAGATCATCAATCCTGGGCAAAGGATATTTATTCTTTACGGTGACTTTGTTCAACTCACGGTAGTCGATGCACATACGGAAGGTTCCGTCTTTCTTTTTAACAAATAGAACTGGTGCACCCCACGGAGAAGAACTCGGTCGGAAAAACCCTTTCTCTAACAGCTCTTGTAGTTGCTTAGACATTTCTTGCATTTCTGCAGGTGCAAGTCTGTATGGAGCTTTTGCGATAGGAGCCGCACCAGGAACCAAGTCAATACTGAACTCGACTTGACGTTCCGGTGGCACTCCGGAAATATCGTCAGGGAATACGTCTGGGAACTCACAGACGATAGGAATATCAGATAAAGACTTCTTTTCAGAGTTTGATTCAGATAAAACGTAGCACAGATAGGATTCGTGACCCTTGGATAGATACTTATAAGCTTTATCAACAGAAATGAAGCAGTGATCACCTTTTCGCTTCTCGCCCTTGATCTCCAATACTCGGCCGTCTGAAGACTTGATTCTGATGACTCGCCGGTTGCAGATAATTGTAGCCTCGTTATTCATTAGCCAATCCATGCCGATGATGACGTCAAACTCTTTCAACGGAATCGGGATGAGGTCGAGATTGAATACGATGTTATCAACAAGTAGTGTGCAATTACGATAAACGGAATCAGCCATAACGAAATTGTTACTGGCTGTCTCAATGTCTAGTATCACAGATAGCTTTGATGGAGACTTATGTAATCTTTGTGCAAAAGATGTTAATATGAAAGAACGACTCGCGCCGGAATCAAATAGTACTCGAGCAGGAATAGAGTTAAGCAAGAACATACCGGTAACTACGTCAGGTGTTTCTTTTGCTTCCTCGGTTGTTATTTGGAAAGCTCGAGTCCGTGCAGTCGGTGTTGCAGCAGAACTTTTCACTGTAGAACCTCCTGCTGATGATTGAGACTGATAACGCGATCCGCTACGACACTGGTACATAAAATGTCCTCTTTTCCCGCACTTTGCACATCCACGTCCCTGCTGTGGACATTCTTCACCACTGTGACCGATCATATTGCACGCAAAGCAAGTAACATCTTCTGGATTGCATAGTCCCATGTGTGATCTTCTGCATCTCTTGCAGAATCGTGGTTCATTCGTTAGGGAATAAGCTTGTGCTTTCTGTTGTGAACTATGCTGATGAGTTTGATGAGATTGCGACTTATTTGGCTTAAAAAATCTGCCAAACCGCTGTTTCTTTGGAGGAGACAGATTCATCGGGTTAGTAGACGGAGCATAAAGCTGATCGCCGTACTCTAAGTATCCTCGCTCGATCTGTCTTGCTGCTTCTACCATTTCCAGATAACTCTTATATTTGATAGCGCTCATCGGATGCCTGTATCTTGGATTAAGTCCTACACGAAATCTATTCATCTTTCTTTCCTCGGTAGCTACTTCATAGGAAGAGTAGCCGCATAGTCTTGAGAATTCGTGCTCGTATTCGTCGACTGTCTTCGTTCCCTGAGTCAGCTGCATCAGTTGTACTTCCATCTTATCTCGTTGGTCAATCGGGAAGTATTTTGCGTTGAACATATCAAGAAACTGCTCCCATTCTAAAGTCTGAATCACCTCCTCACCATAAATACTTCGCTGGGTTTTCAACCAGGCACGAGCAGCTCCCACAAATAGTGCAGACGCATAACTTACTTTCTTCGAGTCTAAACAATCAGAAATCCTGAAGATTTCTTCAGTGTGACTAATCCAATCCATCGCCTGAATCGGATTAACTGTACCCTCGAAGTTCAGGGCACCGCCGGCTTTAAAATCTTTAAACTTGCAGCCTTTTGGCTGAGCAGTTTGGGTTTCAGGATTAGATTTATCAGAATCAGATTCATTGGTCTGGACTTGCTTTTCTTTTCTCTTATTTTTCTTTTCTTCGCGTCTTTTAGCTTCGGCCTCATCTCTGGCCTGAAACTGTTCTTGCATTATTTTGTTCCGTTGTTCTGAGTGTTGGGCTAAGAGTTGTTGCATCATTTCAAACATTTGTTGTGGATTCATGTTGCTGGGAATATCACCTGATCCTGATCCTGACATCTTCTACTGAAAATTAAAATCAATTGACTATCAGTTAATAGACTTAGATCTATGTACCCTTTTTCCCATCCTAACAGTCTGTACATCCTATCTCAGTTCAAACCACCTAAATGATTGATACATATGTATTGCTTCAGTTTGAGATCAAGTATACTCACGTAATACTTGATTCACTCAAACTAGTGCTCTAATACCATCCTGTGAAGACCACCCCTTACGGGGCAGTGCTCACTAGTCTAGGTCTCAATTCATGCAATACGATATCAACCATACTAAGATAGGGTAATTAAATTGCGGAATTAAAAATTACATGTACATTACAGATTAGGATTTAAGTTACATATTTCAGAATAAAGTTATAAAAGGGTAACATCTAATCTAATCATAACATTATACATTACATCAAGTCTACCCGGAACCACCACAATTGTTGTCTTCCAAAAATCACGGCAGTGGACCTAGTACTTAGGTCATTCAAGATCCAAGTTTTGAAGAATTTTCTAGGACCAACCTCAACAACTTTCTG
>JAANYP010005499.1:63049-193450 GCA_020465985.1 Centrapalus pauciflorus | reverse complement strand
AGTGGAAAACAGAACTGCTCAGCCTGCCCACGCTGTTCTGTAACATGAAGACAAAAGGTTATTTGAAAAAGGGTGACAGACCTTTTTCTTATATCAAAATAGGCCTTTACAAGGAAGAAAGACGCAAAGTTGACATTCCTAAATTAGTTAAAGGCAATGCAACAGTAGACAAAGTAAAAAGACAAAAGTTCTACACATGTGAAGACAAGTCTGCTTTTCAGAAAAGTGCAGAAAAGGTTATGTTGTCTTTTCAACAAGACTTCTCCTTTTTCATTCCGTCCAATGAAGATGTTTCTCTTAGATCCTCTGAGTGAGTATAAAAGGAAGCTTCTAAGGACAGAAAGAGTTGTGAAGAAAGCTAAGTGCTGAAACCAAGAGTGAACGTGCAAGTGTGATTTTCATGCATGCAAGCCTTCTGTGTAAATCAGTATCTGTGTGTCTAAGCTGTTTTACATAAGCTATTCCCTTAAGTCTTGTAACCACAGTGAGTGCTTCTTAGTGAGTGTATTCATTGTATACTAGTTTGAGTTTGTCTTATACTAGTGAACATACTGTTGTATCTGTCATCTCAGCTTGAACTATTCCGCATTCAAGCTTGTTTGTAATTACCAAATTGTTGATAATACATACAAACATTGAGAAAATAGTGTGTAGTTTTTAAATAGCTATATTCACCCCCCCCCCCCCCCCCCCCCGTGTACAGCTTAAAGCTATATACTTTGGGAACCTCTCGGGACCTACACTATTATAGTCAAGCTTAATCTTTATTACAACTTCCAAACTCGTTCACAAATTCCAAGATATTTAAAGCATCTTCTTCAATTCAAAGCTTCAAAATCCATTTTAACTATTCATCTAATGCCTATTCATTTACTCGAGTATTCTCGTTTACAGTCATAGTCATACCTATATTAGTAACAGCATTTCATAATACTTAAGTTCAAGTTATCTTCAGACTCATAATACTTCGATGAAGTATTACATATAGAATCTTAAAATACTCTTCTACAATAACCCATCTTTCCTCAATTATAACAAACATCGGTCCTTCTTGGCATTTGTCATTCTTATGTACAATGTCGACATCTTCTACATTTCTCACGTTAAATTCACTAAATACTATCGGAGTCAGACCCAAATTGAAGACTACATCTTCATTTTCTAAGGTGTAGTTATAATATACGTGATCTAATTTGACTAGAATGTTGCTAGCAGTTTCTATGTCAAGTATAATAGATAACTTAAACAGCGTCCTGACAAGTCATTATGCACAAACCGTAGACACAACAGATCTATCGACATCAGAATCAAACACCACTATTGCAAGCAAAGAGTTAACTATAAACGTACCCGTAATCACCTCCGGGTTTTCCCTAGATTCCTCCGCGATAATCTGGAATGCACTAGCCTGTCCCCTTTGTGGCTGGTTCCGACGGTTGACTGAACCACCACTTGATCCTCCAATTGATCGAGTCGAAGATGGAGCAGCAGCTGCTGGAGAGTTCTTCTGACAATTTCTACTATAGTGCCCCCACACACCACATTTATAGCAGGCATCCGATTTCCGTGGGCACTCATTCTGGTAGTGGCCCAATTCTCCACAGCAGAAACATGCACGACCATTGGTGCACTTGCCGTAATGTTCCAAATGGCATCTATTACAGTACTGCGACTCAGTGTTGATGGAGTAAGCACGAGCACTACCAGAAGACCCAGACTGTCGATGGTAAGATTGTTGCGGTGAATACTGTGATGATCGTGAAGAACCAGAGTAGCCTCCGTCGCGTTGACGTTTCGGTGGTGAAGGTTGAGTTGGGTTAGCTGAAGCAGCAGCAGCAGACCCCATTACATATCCTGACATACTCAGGATCTGTTCCACATTTCTGGCAGCTTCCAGCAGATTAGCAAACGTGGGGTAACGTACCTTGCTCATCACCCTTCGGATTTCCAAATCAAGACCAACCTCAAATCGGGTAACTTTTCTCTCTTCTGTATCAACCTGATGAGGTGCAAATAAACTTAACCTCGTGAACTCTACCGCATATTAGGACACAGACCTAGTCCCCTGAATTAGTGTCATGAACTTAGCTTCTAGTCTTCGGCGTTCATCGGCCGGGCAGTATTGTTGAGTGAAAATTTCAGTAAACTCAGCCCATGTCATTCTAGAAACCTTCTCCATTGTTAAGGCATTCACCATTGAATTCCACCACATTACTGCGTCTTTGGTGAACATAGCAGTAGCGAACCGGACCATATCCTTCTCAGCACAATCACTGATTCGGAATGTCCGTTCTGTGGCTGTTATCCATTCCAGAGCAGCAACAGCATCACCCAGTCCATTACACTCGACTGCTCCATTCCCCTTAAAATCCTTAAACCGACAACTTCTGGGCTTATTAGATGACCCAGTATTGTCATCTTGTTCGTCATTGTTTCTCTCTCTTTCCTTATTCTTCCTCTTATCTTCTCTTCGTTTAACTTCGGCCTCATCTCGAGCCCGAAACTGGTCTTGTATCATCCGATTTTGCTCAGCCATCATGGCTAGCATCATTTCTCTCGTCTCTTCTGGTGTCATTCCTCCTCCAGACATGTTCTGAAATACAAAATATATAACTTGTTTAGTAACATGTCATTTATTTAAAGACACCACCTAACTGTCCCGTATGATAGTCAATCTCTTATGAATACTAGATCATAGCTTATCTTAGTTCAGATCATTTCCTAAATTCACTACATATCATCACCTAATGTTTGAGATCAAGACCTCACGGACACTTGAATCTCAAACTACTGCTCTGATACCATCTCGATGTGACACCCTTGCCACATTTAACCACAATTACATTACACCCAGGATTAATCACCAACATAC
Source organism: Centrapalus pauciflorus (assembly GCA_020465985.1). Classification (NCBI taxonomy): domain Eukaryota; kingdom Viridiplantae; phylum Streptophyta; class Magnoliopsida; order Asterales; family Asteraceae; genus Centrapalus; species Centrapalus pauciflorus. The sequence continues at coordinate 190,578 of JAANYP010005499.1, read as the reverse complement.
AATTATAATGATCTAAAAGCTTAATTAAAGTGCGGAAGCATAAAGTACATAAATTAAAATAATACAACTGAGTCAAACACCCTATGGTGCTACAAAGGTTACATGTCTAAGTCTACATACTCAAACTTCATTACAATCACCCCAAATTTCATTACAACAGCATTCCAAAAATTCTGTTACCAAGATACACAGTCGATATCTTCCAAGACTTTAATAAACAACTTAGCTATATGGTCCCGCCGCCGATTTCTCTTTTCCTGTAAAAATGTAACAACTGAGGGGTAAGTGAATTGCTTAGTGAATACCATAAGATTTTACACAATCTACAAATCTTTATGATGCCACCCAGAGTAACCGCGGTAACACATACCGTATACTCCACACGTACTCAAAGTACGCAACCCCGAGCCCGCAGCCCCTTCGAGCTGACACTCGGCATTAAGAAACCCACCATACTGAGGCAAACATACCATCGGGGATGTCATACTGTCTATCCTGACCATAGAGGTGTCAAACTCTTGGCTCATATAGCACAGTAACATCAGAGTACAGATGCGACCACGCAGGTCCATCAACAGAATGCACAACAAAAGAAAGGACATACAACGAGTATGAATGTGCATCAATCTATATATACGCAAGTTAATAGAGCGCCAAACGAAAGTGAAACAACATGCCTCAGTAGGCATAGCAAACATAAAGCAGATGCAGACATGCTAAAATCAAAGGTACTCACCGTGGGTGCGTTATTTAACTTTAAGTTTATCTTATATCTCCTCGGGCTTTCAACCGGATCACAAAGTACCCCACTGTGGGTTAAATAACACCACAAGGGACCTGTTTACATTCCATAAGTAAAACATATCATAAACATGTTTCTCCACAAATGTACATCAAATTGTACAATTACAAGTGTTACAACAGTCGGAACCGTCATCCGAAACTCATATTTAAATCCTCTTACTTGATGGTTTTATCATTCTCATTTATTCCTTTATTAATACCATCAATCTCTGGTTTAATAATAAGTTCCATCAAGTTTCTCAAATTAATGCGTCAATCCTTTGAAATCATAATCCGAAATTATACCTTAGATCCCCAATTTCTGGGATTGCCAATTTGTCCAGAATTTATCATTATATATTACTGAATTTAAGAAGGTCCGACCGTTTCTATTTTATTTTCAAAAAATCAAACCCCAACCGAGATGACTATATATATATATATATATATATATATATATATATATATATATATATATATATATATATATATATATATATATATATATATATATATATATATATATATATATATATATATATATATATATATATATTATTGTCTCTTTTTCAATAAAAATAAAAAGGGAAATACCGAAACTTTCGAAGGTTTCGGTAATCACCATTTATAATTTCGATATATTGGGGTGGGTTTCAGTACATGTTGTGATAGTTTCACCATCAAATGTTTCACTAAAAAGTTTTACTATCAAATGTTTCACTAAAAAGTTTCACCATCAAAGGTTTCAGTAAAAAGTTTCACCATCAAAGGTTTCACTAAAAAGTTTCACTATCAAAGGTTTCACTAAAAAGTTTCACCATCAAAGGTTTCACTAAAAACTTTCACTATCAAATGTTTAACTAAAAAGTTTCACCATCAAAGGTTTCACTAAAAAGTTTCACCATCAAAGGTTTCACTAAAAAGTTTCACCATCAAGGTTTCACTAAAAAGTTTCACCATCAAAGGTTTCACTAAAAAGTTTCAGTAGTATGTACCGAAACCTTTGGTAGTCTCGGTAGGTTTCATTATACCGAAACCTTTAGAGAGTTTCGGTACATGTGATGGTTTCGGTACATAAAGGTTTCAGTAGTTTGGGTTTCTGTACTATGTGAGTTTCAGTATCATGTACCGAAACCTTAAGGTTTCGGTACCTCCAAGTTTCACTAATATGGGTTTCGGTTGAGGGTTTCGGTATATGTACCGAAACCTTTAAGGTTTCGGTACCTCCAAACTTGTCTCGGTACCATGTAAACGCACAGTACGCATACTTAAAAAATTTTTTACAATCATACTTATAACTCGATTTAGGACCCAAAAATTTGTACATAACTTCTACAACACTAGATTTACACAAACCCATCAAAATATTTGACATGCATCAACATTTTGAATCCTCAATCTCAGATTCAGTTTTCATCCAAAACTAAACCATAAACTCTTAAATTCGAAATTTTGAGAGATATTTACCTTAAATCGATGCTTGTAGTGTTTATAGTTCCTCCAATGCAACCCGAATCCAAGTTTTCAGCTACCAATTTGAGGTTTCCTTTGATTCTTGATTTGAGATAAAGAACCCGTGGGTTTTTCTTTTAAAGAGAGAGAGCAGAGAGTTGAGATTTTGTTGAAATGAAAGACTTTGAAGTCTTTTATTTCCAACTTTTGGCTATTAACACCTTTAACCCCTCAACTTATCTATCTTTCATTAAATAAAGAGTCCCATCTTTATTTCATCATCATTAATATTTTTAATCCTCATTCTAAATAAATTATACTTCGAAATTCTAAAATTTCTTAATTTCTTTAAATAGCAATCAAATTCTTAAATTCTATTAAATAAAGATTAAATCTTTATTTATCCTTTCAACCATTTAATAATAATTATATTAACTTAATAAGTTGAAATCATCAGTTTCTAAATAAAACAACCAACTTTTAAATTTTCCGAATATATTTTCTTTAATAATCCAACTTAAGCATATAATTTACGAAATTTAAACTAAATAACCACAAATTACAATAATTAAATTTTGGGATGTTACAGTTTCATCCAGAGGTTTGGTGAAAATGTCTGCAAGATGTTCATTTGTGGAAATAAAACTTACCTCCACTTTACCTTTCTGAATGTGATCCCTGATGAAGTGATGCCTGACTTCAATATGCTTTGTTCTAGAATGAAATACTGGATTGTTGGAAATGGCTATGGCACTTGTGTTATCACACAGAATAGGAATTTTCCTATACACAAGACCATAATCTTCAAGCTGATGCTGCATCCACAGAATCTGTCCACAACAGCTTCCAGCAGCAATGTACTCAGCTTCAGCAGTAGAAGTAGACACAGAGTTCTGCTTCTTGCTACACCAACTTATCAACTTACCACCAAGAAGTTGACATCCACCTGTTGTGCTCTTCCTGTCTAGCCTGCAGCCTGCAAAATCAGAATCTGAATAACCTGTTAGTTCAAGGCTGGAGTCTTTGGGATACCAAAGACCCAAACCTGGTGTACCCTTCAGGTATCTGATGATTCTTTTAACAGCAGCTAGATGAGATTCCTTTGGTTCAGCTTGGAACCTAGCACACAGACAGGTAGCAAACATAATATCAGGTCTACTAGCAGTTAAGTATAGCAAGCTCCCAATCATGCCTCTGTAAGCTGTTACTGAAACAGCTTTGCCACTGGCATCAGCATCCAATTTTACATTGGTTGCCATTGGGGTTTTAATAGGAGAACTTTGATCAAATTTGAACTTTTTCAATAGATCTAAAGTGTACTTTCTTTGATTTATAAAAATTCCAGTTGAGGTTTGTTTAACCTGTAGTCCTAAAAAGAAAGTAAGTTCTCCCATCATACTCATTTCATACTTGGATTTCATGAGTAATGAAAAATTCTTGCACAACTGCTCATTAGTAGAACCAAATATTATATCATCCACATAAATTTGAACAAGCATAATGTCAGATTTCACTTTCTTTATGAACAGTGTAGTATCCACTTTACCTCTGGAATACCCATTGCTCATAAGGAACTCAGTAAGAGTGTCATACCAGGCTCTAGGGGCTTGTTTGAGACCATAGAGAGCTTTGTCCAACTTATAGACAAAACCTGGATGTTGTTCATTTTCAAAACCTGGAGGCTGCTTGACATAAACTTCTTCTTGCAGCTTCCCATTCAAAAATGCACTCTTCACATCCATTTGAAATACCTTGATGCTCTTATGAGCAGCGTAGGCTAGATACAAACGAATTGCTTCTAGCCTGGCCACAGGAGCAAATGTTTCATCATAATCAATTCCTTCCTCCTGTCTGTAGCCCTGAGCAACCAGTCTTGCCTTATTTCTAATGACATGACCTTGCTCATCCATCTTATTCCTGAAAACCCATTTGGTGCCAATTATGGTTTTACCTTTAGGAGCAGGGACCAGCTTCCATACCTTATTTCTCTCAAACTGATTGAGCTCTTCTTGCATGGCAGTGATCCAATTGGCATCTTTTAGTGCTTCATCCACCTTCTTTGGCTCCATCAATGAAACAAAACTAGAGAACATACACAAGTTCCCTAAGCTGTCCCATCGTGTTTGTACCCCTTTGTTGATGTCACCAATTATTTGATCATTGGGGTGACACCTGATCCACTTAGGATCATTTTTCAATAATGATTCACCTGAGTTGTTAGCATCTTCAGCAGGTCCTGTTGAACAGCTCTCAAGATTTTCAGACACACTGTTGTCTTGAGCCTGTTCACTTGTTGAATATGTCTGGCCACTGTTGAACATATCAGCAGTAGAACTAGGAAAATCAGCATTGATAGGTTCAGGACATGCAGTTGTAGTTAAGTTAGTACACTTATTCACACAGGGTGTATTGACATAATCATCATCATGCCCATCATGATTAACAGGTTCCACACTGGGTGTAGCGGAAGCTTTAGAGTCCTCTTCATTGTTTGAATGCATCAGATCATCAAAGTTAAGTTCTCCTGAAACTGATTCAGGAACAGCTTTGGTGGAAGCATTCTTGGACTCTTCAAAGGTGACATTGATAGATTCATCTATCACCTTTCTTTTGTTGTTGTACACTCTGTAGGCTTTAGAGATAGCAGAGTAGCCAACAAACACACCTTCATCAGCTTTTGGTTCAAACTTTGACAGTTGATCCCTTTGATTCAGAATGAAACAGGGGCACCCAAACACATGGAAGTAACTGACATTTGGCTTCCTCCCTTTGAGCAGCTCATAGGAAGTCTTGTTGAACCTTTTCACCACTATGGATCAGTTTTGGGTGAAGCAGGCAGTGTTGACAGCTTCAGCCCAGAATGATGAAGGTAAACCTGATGCACACAGCATGGTTCTAGCAGCTTCAATGAGAGTTCTGTTTCTCCTTTCAGCAACTCCATTTTGTTGTGGAGTCCTTACAGCTGAAAAGTTTTGAGTGATTCCTTTCTCTTCACAAAAGTCTTCAAGAGTACTGTTTCTGAATTCAGTACCATGATCACTTCTAAGCTGCTTTACTTGGGCAGAGTTCAGCATTTCCATCTTTTTCACAAATCCAATAATTTCTCTAGCAGCCTCTCCTTTGCTCTTCAGAAAGATCACCCATGTGTACCTGGAGAACTCATCAGCCATTACTAGAGTGTATCTTCTTCCTCCTAGACTTGGAACATTTACAGGTCCAAACAAGTCCATATGGATTAAGAAGAGAGGAGTATCAATAGAGAAGTTATGTTTGGATTTAAATGATGATTTCCTCTGCTTGCCTTTCTCACAAGCTGTGCAGAGTTTATCTTGAACAAAGGTCATAGAAGGTAAACCTGTCACCAACTCTTTCTTACAGAGTTTATTGATGTTCTTGAAGTTCAGATGTGACAGCCTTTTGTGCCATAACCAGTTTAAGTCTGCATTTGTTCTTGTGAGAAAGCAGGTTTCAGTTGTGGGATCAGCATATTGCATGTCCACAACATATACACCTTTCTTTCGTTGAGCACATAGCACAACTTTGCCTTGGAGATCCAATATTTAACCCAGGTGCTCATCAAAGTTAACCTTATAGCCAGCATCACATAGTTGACTTATGCTAACAAGGTTATGTTTTAGTCCAACCACATAGGCTACTCTTTTGAACACTGTAGCACCAGCTTTAAGAGTTCCATATCCCTCAGTGGATCCTTGTACATTGTCACCAAATGTGACTTTTGGCCCTTTTTCAGGCTTGAGATCACTCAGCAATTCTTTACAACCTGTCATGTGCCCTGAGCAGCCACTGTCCAAGTACCAAACCTGGGAAGGTTGTTTTTCCTGCAGAGTGATAAAAGAAATATTAGTCATTTTTAGGGGAACTCATCACAGAGATGAGTTCTCCTACTTCATCAACATTTGTTGATGGACTTATAATATCCACACTAATATTCCCAATTTGAATGGTATCAGCTTGGATACCACTTTTATTGACTGAGATGTTTCCAACACTGCTTGTAACAGCTGTGAGAGAACCATCTGAGTCAACAGGCCTCATGTCCTAAGATTCAGGACAGTCCTTGGCCAGATGTGTCTTCTTCCCACATTTATAACATTTTCTCTTTTTAGGATTTTTGGAAGAAGAACTTTCAGAAACACATTCTGAGTTATTTTTGTTGATTCTTTTAGCAGGTTTAGCAAATTTATTACTATTTGATGAATCAACAGCTTGAGTGGAGGGTTCAATAGTCACAGCTTTGTTTGTCTCTTCTTTCCTCTTTTTAGCAGGACAAATGTCAAAGACAGGAAGCTTAATTGGCTTTTGAACTTCCACAGGTTTGGGGAACTTATTCCCATGTTTCTCAGGCTGAGCAATGGCTTTGCCTTTGCCCCTACTGAGACGTGATTTATGCTGCCTTTCAACATAATCATTGTTTCTGGTTTTGAAAAACTTATTTTCATGTAAAACCAGTTTACCACTATGAATAGTAAACTTATTAGAAATCACAGCATGTTTGCTTTCAACATGAGACTTACCCTTGTTGAAAGCAGGCTGCTTAACTTTTGAAAACTTATTTTCAAAATGTTTAGCATGAAAAGGATTATTATGCCTTTTACCATCAGCTTTGGACTCAGAACCTGTTTTGTCAACAGGTTTAGTATCCACAGCTGTAGTTTGGACATGTTTTCCTTTCTTTTGCTTGTGTGAATCAGCAGAGCACTTAGCAGGCTGGATTGATGGAGAACATATTCCAACACCAGCTTTTGAGCTAGGTTCACACGAGCTGTCAGTATTTTGAGGCCTGACAAACCTGTTTGTTGAGATTAGTTTACCATTCACTTTTTGAACAAAAGTGTTTGGAATCTCACCAAGAGTGGATAAATCATCTTTCAGATTATTAATCTCAACAATGGAAGCTGCTGTATCAATATCCCCTCCAAGATAGGCTTGAATTTGTGCAGGGATCTGTTGACTTATACAATGGCTGACTTTTTGTGTAGATTGGCACCAAGAGTCAACTATCTTTTGAAGCTTAGCATGCTTTATATCTGTTTCTCTCTTTTCTTCCAGTAAAATAGAGTTGATGTGTTTTAATTCACCAAGCTCAGTTTCCAACTTATGGAAACTGTCCAGTTTACTGGAGTTTGTTTTAAGATCAGTTTTAAGCTTAGAGATTTCAGATAGTAAAGCATCATGCTTCTCAAAAGCAGCTTTCAAATCAACTAGCATATATTCAAACATTTTAATCTTTTCTTTAGAACTGTAAGCCATAAAATTTGTACCTTATACATCATTGTAGGATTCCAGTTCTCCAAGCTGCTGAAAGCTTCAGCTTCAGCCAGATCCTGTTTGAAACTGCTTGTTGATGGGACATCAGTGTTGGCCATCAGACATTGATTGTCTTCTTCATCAGATGATGAATCAGATTCCTCCCAGTCACAAGTCTCTACCATGAGTCCCTTTTGGCGGTTGGAACCCACTGAGTTTTCCAACTTCCTCAGCTTAGCCATGGCCATAAGGTACTTAACCCTATAACCATCATCCTTGTTTGTCTTGTATGGTTTGGATGACTGACCAACAGCTTTTGACACACAGTCAGCAGCTATATGGCCAGTTTTGCCACATTGAAGCACTCAGCCTTGGATTTATCGAATGCCTTCTTTTTGCCAGCACCTGAAATTCTTTGCAGCATGTTTCTTCCAAACCTTTTCTTGTGGAACCTTTTGACAAGCGTAGCTATCATTTGCTCATCATCATTTTCAGCAAGATCTGCATTATCTTCCTCATCTGACACCTCCTCCTTATCATCATCCTGTTGATCAGGTTGAGTGAACACATCACTCACCTGACTCACAGGCTGTCTCACATTAGCCACAAAGGCTGCACCTCTTTTAGACATCTCCAAGGCATTTCTCTTCTGTTGCCTTGACTGCTCATCATTTAGTAAAGATCCATACAAGTTGACAAGATCCATACTTCTGATTGAACCTGAATTTCTTAAAATTGTTGAAAAGTAATTCCATTCTTCAGGGAGGATGTCCAAAAACTTGTTCACCAGAGTAAGGCTGTCCTTAGTGATCCCAACAGCTCTGAGATCATTCACAAGAGCAGCAAACCTGGTGTAGGTTTCTGTGAGAGTCTCCTTTGGTTTTGCAAAGAAGAGTTCATACTGTCTAACAAGATTGTTAATCCTGTTATCCAGTGTGATTGTAGGGTCCATCATAGACGGTACACAAAGTATCCCACATCTCCTTGGCAGTCTTCATCTTCTCAACCTGTTTGAACACATCATCAGGTAAAGAGATGACCCGATTGTTTCTGGCCTTTGCATCAAGAGCCACCAATCTTTTGTCTTCATCAGACCATTGAGCTTTTGCTTTCTCAAATGTTCTGATCTCAGGAGCTGCTCCTTCAACAGCAGGAGTTATTGTTGTAACAGAGGTTGGCACATAGGGACCCTCCATTACAATTTCTGGTAGTTGTACATCCAGATTCTCTAGGTAGAGCATCATCCTGCACTTCCAACCAGAAAAGTTCTGATGATTGAACTTTGGAGGTTTGCCCATTGAGCCATTGTCATAGTATGAGGAATTTGCAGCACTGTTGTCCATGGAAACTTGGGAGAATGAGAGATCTAGAATGACACACACTCTAAACTGCTCTGATACCAGTTGTAGGTCCCGAGAGTTTCCTAAAGTATATAGCTTTAAGCTATAGAGGGGGGTGAATACAGCTATTTAAAAACTACACACTATTTTCTCAATGTTTGTATGTATTATCAACAAATTGTTAATTACAAACAAGCTTGAGTGCGGAAAGGTTCAAGCTGAGATGACAGATACAACAGTATGTTCACTAGTCTAAAACAAACTCAAACTAGCTTACAATGAATACACTCACTAAGAAGCACTCACTGTGTTTACAAGACTCAGAGAGACAACTTATGTAGAACAGCTTAGACACAGAGAAACTGTATTACACAAGCAGGCTTGCATGCATGAAAAACACACTTGCACGTTCACTCTTGGTTTCAGCACTTAGCTTTTCTTGGCTTAATCTTTCTGATCTTAGAAGCTTCCTTTTATACTCACTCAGAGGATCTAAGAGAAACTTCTTCATTGGACTGAATGAAAAAGGAGAAGTCTTGTTTGAAAAGACAACATAACTTTTCTGCACTTTTCTGAAAAGCAGACTTGTCTTCACATGTGCAGAACTTTTGTCTTTTCACTTTGTCTACTGTTGCATTGCCTTTAACCAAATAAAGAATGTCAACTTTGCGTCTTTCTTCCTTGTAAAGGCCTATTTTGATATAAGAAAAAGGTTTGTCACCCTTTTTCAAATAACCTTTTGTCTTCATGTAACAGAACAGCTTGGGCAGGCTGAGCAGTTCTGATTTCCACTTTGTCTTCGACTTTGTAAACTGATCTTGTAGCCAAAAACAATACATGAGGACTTGGAAACACATTCCATAAAGTGTTTAGCCTGTTCACAAAGAACAGGTTCTGTTCACAAAGAACAGAACACTTGTAAGATGCCCAAGCTGCTCACCAGTGTAGAGCAGCGTAGACAGTTTATGTCCAGCCTGTTCAGCAGACAGAACAGCTTGGACAAATTGTCTTAGTTGCAACACATGCAACATATAGAACAGCTTTGGACTGATATTGCAAATCACTTTTTAGGTATTATTAAGGCATAAACAGGCCTTAACTTTTACCCATCAAGTGCATCAACAGGTTTGATTAATAATCTCCCCCTCAGATGCAGAACAGGTTTGACTGAGGCCTTTTTGTGCCTAACAGAGAGACAGAGAGTCGTGAAGGTAATATTGTGAAATTGGAATTTGTGATATATTGAATTACTTGAAACTGTAACGTGAATGGATGAAATGCATCTTATAAATTATTTTTTTATTTATTTTATTTACTTGTATATTTATTATTTTTATAATGTTTATTATTATTATTATTATTTTTTAATTAAAAACCAAATTCGGTTTTCGGTTTGGTTTGGTCTGAAAAGGGGAAAATCGATCATTAGACCGAAAACCATATTGTGAAATTCGGTTTGGGACCAAACCAAACCGAAAACCGTTTTATAAATTCGGTACGGTTTTATTCGAATTCGGTACGGTTTGGTCGGTTTTTTTAACTCGGTCAAATTAAACGTTAAATTTTTGTTTATATAAGTTATTTAGTATTTTTAACTTTAATTAAACTGTTGACTCATAAATAATTTTTTTTATAATCTATTAAAGTTAATTAACACTAAAAATAAAGTAGAGTCAATTACATAAATGGTCTTTGTGGTTTGATCAACATAAATATTTTTTATTATAAATGTATGAACCAGTATAAATAATTATAGAGAAAAAATTTCTTATTTATGAAACCTTTAAAAAATAATTTCTAAACATAAATGATTTTTTCGATTGTAAATTTTGATTGGTTTACACTTTGATTATAGTAAATTAAAATTAATTAAGACTAAAAAATGTCTAAATCATTTATGAACCAACATAAAAAATTAAATAATTCTTTTCTATTTTTTATAGTTTATTAAATTTAAGTAACACTAAAAAATAATTTATTTAATTAAGAATAAAAAAGAGTTAATAAATTAATTATAGAAATGGCCCCTATAGTTTGTATCAAAATAAGGGTAATTTGGTTATATTTTATAATACATTTTTAATTAAAAATTAATTATTATGCATTTTATAATATATTTATAATAATTTGGTAAATTTTGTTTGTTGTCACGTGTTTTTATTATATTTGACTAACATTAAAATTTAAATATTTTTTTATGTTATTTAAAGAAAAAGATAGTAACATCTATTTTTTTTATGTTATTCAAAAAATATCATGCTATTAAATGAATAAGTAATCGGAAAAACAAAATTGTCCTCTAAAAATGCAACAAAAACATAGTACTTTTTTTCATTATAAATGCAACACTCTAAAAATGTGTTGATTTTTTCATTATAAATGCAACACTCTACAAATGTGTTGCATCTTTTAATTGAAATATGCAACACTTTAAACAAATGTTGCAAAATTTAGTAAATATTGCAACACTTTAGAAAAGTGTTGCATTTTTTTTAGTAAAAATAGCAACACTTTAAAAAAAAGTGTTGCATTAAATCATTATATGCAACACTTATCGTCAATGTGTTGCTTTAGAGTGAACCTAAATAAAAAGGCAACAATTTTTAAATGTTTTGCATCAAAAGTGTTGCATTAGCTTCAATTTGTAGTAGTGCCATGTCCAAAAATCTGCCCAGAGTGTCCTTGTTCAATGTACTTCTCAAGATTAATTACAAGGCAATTTGAAAGCCTTCTCTTCAATTCCAGGCAATTTGAAGGTCATTGTCATTTACTTGGAGAATACTAAGGGTTTTTGCAAGACACAATGAACCAAGACATATTCTAGAAGATTCAAGTGGTGAAATGTCAAGAAGGCCATTTTGATAAGTAGTTTTACTTATTTGATAGCATATCGTGATAGCTTTTGTTACTTATCTAGATGGTTGGTTTTCCCTATATTTTTATCTATAAATAGAGGCCAATGTAAACATTTGTAATCATGCTTGACTTGAGTGAAATTGTGAGCTTTTACCTCTTTAGTACAACTTATCAAGTTTCCATACTTGTGGCGTTCGAAACTTATCAATCAACTTGGAGGGGTTGGTTGTGGCATTTTCTTATACCAAGGTTCTTGCCTCATTATAGGCAACGGGTCATGGTTTCCTCATCTCAACCAAGGTTCTTGTCTCGTTTATAGGAAATGGGTCGAGGTTCTATCCATTTATCATAATAACATCCAATAGAACGATAGGGCAACTCGTGATCAATCTCATATTCATCGGGTGAGATCACATCAGGAGCATTATTCCGGCAAGATTTAATCAGTCCATTGGTAGCATCTCGGAACATCTTGGATTTAGTCCTTGTGATAGGCCAGATCTTCCACCACATTGGATCTTCATCATCTTGATCATTGGATGGGTTCTCATCATTCCCTCCATCTTGAGAGTGATTTGTCCTCAAATCGTCACCTGCATCAAAAGGACTTCAATCAGCCACATTAAATACATCATGAACATTATACTCATTAGGAAGATTAAGTTTGTAAGCATCACTTGAAACGGTCCATCTCCTCTAGGCATCATCTTTGACTTCCTCTTTTTTGGAAATCGTTCCTTCCTCATATTAAGCCACACCCAATCTCCTAGTTCAAAAGTGACCTTTCTTTTTCCCTTGTTCGCTTGTTGTTCATACTTCTTGGTGCGCTATTCAATGTTGTGTTTTGTCTTCTCATGGATTTGCTTGACAAATTCTGCCTTCTTCTTGCCATCGAAATTCAAATGCTCATTTACAGGTAAAGGAGTTAAATCCATAGGAGTTAATGGCTTAAATCCGTACACAATCTCAAAAGGTGAAAACTTAGTAGCGGAATGCACATTTCGATTATATGCAAACTCAACATGGGGTAAGCATTGCTCCCAAGTTTTCACATTTCTCCCAACTATTGATCGCAACAAAGTACTAAGTGTACGATCCCCAACTTCGGTTTGTCCATCTGTTTGGGGATGACAAGTCGTAGAAAAACAAAAGCTTTGTTCCCAATTTCCCCCACAAAGTTTTCCAAAAATAACTTAAAAATTGGTGTCCCGATCAGACACGATAGTTCTTGGCATGCCATGCAATCTAACACTTCTTTGAAAAACAAATTAGAAATATGTGAAGCATCATTGGTTTGATGGCATGAAATGAAATGAGCCATCTTAGAAAATCTATCAACAACCACAAAAAATGAATATTTGCCACTTGTTGTTCTTGGCAAACCCAACACAAAATCCATAGAAAGATCAACCCATGGTTCACTTGGTATAGGAAGAGGAGAATACAAACCATGAGGTTGAACCTTTGATTTGGCTTGTTACAAACAATGCACTTTTCACAAAATTTTGCCAACATCAACTTTCTTTTTTGGCCAAAATAAATGCTCTTGCAAAATATTCAAAGTTTTGGCGCACCAAAATGACCAATGAGGCCTCCACTATGTGCCTCCCGAACCAAAAGCTCATGTGAAGACGTGTTTGGAATGCAAAGCTTTGATTCTTTGAACAAAAACCCATCATGTATAAAAAAAACTTGTCAAAAGAGCTTCTTTCACAAGTTTGAAATATCTTACCAAAATCCACATCCTTATGATATAACTCTTTGATTTGTTCAAAGCAAGAATTTTAGAGTCTAGAGAAGAGAGTAGAGAGAACCTCCGTGAAAGTGCATCAGCTACAATATTTTCCTTACCTTTCTTGAATCGGATGACATAAGGAAATGTCTCAAGAAACTCCATCCACCTAGCATGTCTCTTATTCAACTTTTGTTGCCCCTTCAGAAGCTTCAAGGACTCATGAACGGAATGAATTACAAACTCTTGGGTCCACAAGTAATGTTGTCAAGTTTTCAGTGCACGAACCAAGGCATGAATCTCTTTGTCATAAGTGGGATAATTCAAAGTTGCGCCGCTCAATTTTTCACTAAAATATGCCAATGGTTTGCCTTCTTAAATTAAACCCCCGCACCAATTCCAACACCTGACACATCACACTTAATTATAAATGTTTTATCAAAATTTGGCAAAGAAAGCAACGGAGCATGAGTTAGTTGAAACTTGAGTTTTTCAAAAGCTTGCTCTTGATCTTCGCCCCATTGAAAACCAACTTTCTTTTTAGTGACTTCTGTGAGTGGTGATGCCAAGGTGCTAAAATTCTTCACAACTCGACGATAAAAACTTGCAAGACCATGAAAACTTCGCACATCACCAACACTCTTTGGAGTTGGCTAATCTTGAATGGCCTTCACCTTCACTTCTTCAAGTTTGTATGAAGCTTTTCTTTCCTAAGCACACTAAAAACACATGTTAGATGTTCAAGATGATCATTCAAACTCTTGGAATAAATCAAAATATCATCAAAGTAAACAACCACAAACTTGCCAATGAAATCACGCAAAACATGGTTCATTAATCTCATGAATGTACTAGGAGCATTAGTTAAGCCAAAAGGCGTATCTAACCATTCATATAAACCATGTTTTGTTTTGAAAGCTGTTTTCCATTCATCACCATTTTTCATGCGAATTTGGTGACATCTACTTTTTAAATCAGTCTTTGAAAACAACTTTGATCCATGCAATTCATCAAGCATATCATGTAGTCGAGGGATTGGATGGCGATATTTACCGTGATACTATTGACGGCACGACAGTCTATGCACACCCTCCATGACCCATCCTTTTTTGGTACAAGCAAAACTAGAACAACACAAGGGCTCATGCTTTCTCGAATCCATCCTTTCTCAATTAATTCCTCAACTTTCCTTTGAAACTCCTTGGTTTCCTTTGGATTTGTTCTATACGCCGGCTTGTTTGGAATGGAAGCCCCATGAACAAAGTCAATTTGGTATTTAATCCCGCGAATTGGTGGCAATCCATTGGGAACCTCCTCGGGAAACAAGTGTTCAAATTCCTGCAAAAGAGATTTAATATTGCTCGGAAGAGTACTGCCCAACTTATTAGTGCTTAACTGACCCCCTTTTATTTAAAAGAAGCATAAAAGACATCTCCGAATTTAAGGCTTCTTTTATTTCACTCCATTTTGCAAGTGCAAAATATTGACTCTCCTTTTTACCCACCAAAGTTTTCTTATCTTTTTGTTTTTCGTTTGAACCCTTCTTGTGTTCAGTGCTTTCCTTGGACTCACCATCTTCGTTCTTCGCATCCTTTTGAAGTCGGACTTGATCCTCATAAACTTGACTGTGTGACATTGGCACAAGAGTTATGGACATGGTTTTGTGAACAATGCTATACTTGTTGGTGAAGCCATCGTGTTTTACGTGCCGATCATATTGCCATGGCCTACCAAGTAACAAATGGCTTGCTTGCATAGGTACAACATCACATAGGACTTCATATTCATACTTACCAATACGAAATGACACCAAAGCCTGCTTTGTAACTCGCACCTCACCACTATCATTAAGCCATTGGAGTTTATATGGCTTTTGATGCTTCATTGTCGGTAATCTTAGCTTTTCAACCATGGAAACACTAGCCACATTAGTTCAACTCCCACCATCAATTATAACACTACATACCTTGCCTTGAACATAACACCGGGTGTGAAAGATGTTCTCCCTTTGTGCATCATCTTCTTCCTTATTATGGGTGCTTAAGGCTCCTCTTGCCACCAACAATTCTCCTTCAACTGCTAGCACTTCTTCCCAATCTGTGTCTTCGTGTGAGGATTCAGAAGCATCTTTTTCGATTTCTCCATCTTCTCTAATCACCATTGCAAGCTTGTTTGGACATTGACTTGCAATATGACCCCTGCCAAGATACTTAAAACACTTTATTTCACGAGTCTTAGGAACTTCGGAACTAGGTTTCTCCTTTGAAGTGTTTTTTGTTCTAGATTTGGGATTAGAAGAGTTTGAATTTTCAGGCCTTTTGGAGCTACTTGCTTTCCAAGCGTTCGTTCTTGACCTACCCCCTCTCTTGAGTTGCTTTTCAATCTTAACTACCATATGAACCAAAACGTCGCATCATGACCATCTTCATTTCTTCCGAAGTATCGATGGGTCCCTCTTCATTTTTCGTCTACTAATCGCAAGTTGATCCCACCATGTTAGTGCATAATCAGTAAATTCAACAACGACGAGTTTACCTTCTTCCGGTTGGAGTATTCATGGCAATCAAAGATGAATTCCATCTTAGGCTCCCTATCGATGTAAGCTTCCGGATCCGACTTTCCTTGAAAAGATGGAATATTCATCTTGATTGAACTTAAGGTTGTCTCTATGTGGCCTTCGTCTAGGTGGTCTTCTTTGAAATTCCTCATCCCATTCATCACCTCTAGAACCGTAACCATGATATTCATAAGAAAGCAAAATCAAGTTCAAAACAAACTAAAAGAAAGCTAAATCAAGTTAGGCTTGTGGCCTTGAAGAATTCAACACGTACCAAACAACTTCAATAAACAAGTGTAACAAACCCAAAAGGATATATAAGACTAAACAAAATTATTAACGTTCCTCCAAAAAAAATTTCCACTTCTTTTTTTTCTCTACTTTTGTTTCCACTTCCTTTTTTTTTTACTTATATCTTTTTTTATACTTTTCTTTTCACTTTTTTTTTCCTTTTTTTTGAGGATCAAAACTACACGACATAATATAAATAATCCAAATACAACTCACTAAAATCCCAACTTCTTTATTTCTTGATAATAGTAATCAAGTCAACTTGTGATGAGATCCACTACTATTAATTGAAATCTAAGATAAGAACAAGAAGAAACAAAAAAAAATGATATGAAAAAAAACAAAGTATGATAGAAAACAAACCAATAGAACCTAGCTCTGATACCAAATGATGTGAACTCAACCGATGAATATTAGATTGATCACGAGTTGCCCGATCATTCTATTGGACGTTATTATGATATACGGATAGAACCGCGACCCGTTGCCTATAAACGAGGCAAGAACCTTGGTATAGATAGTGAAATCGTGACCCGTTGCCTAGAAAGAGGCAAGAACCTTGGTATAAGAAAACACCACAACCAACCCCACCAAGTTGATTGATAACTTTTGAAAGCCACAAACTAGAACACTTGATAAGTTCTAAAAGTTCGTAAGGAACAAGAAGAGTTAAAAACTCACAATATTACTCAAATGAAGGATGATTACAAATGATAACTTTGGCCACTATTTATAGACAAAAATATAAGGAAAACCAACCATCTAGATAAATAACAAAAACTATCACAATAAGCGATCAAATAAGTAAAACTACTTATCAAAAGGGCCTTCTTGACATTTCACAGCTTGAATCTTCTTGAATGTGTCTTGGTTCATTGTATCTTGAAAAACCCTTTGTATCCTCAAAGTAAATGGCCATGAACTTCAAATTGCCTTGAATTGAAGAGAGGCTTTCAAATTGCCTTGTAATTCGTCTTGAGAAGTACATTGAACATGGACACTTTTTGGGCAGATTTTTGGATGTGGAAAATGAGCCTTTATTGGGCTTTATTCTTCTTGAAAAGATAGGAGAAAGGCTTAGCTTTAATTGGGCTTTTATTTGACTCATATCGGGCTTGAAATGAGTGAGTTATGGACAAAATATGGGCTAAGTGTGGGGCTAGTCGAAATTCTTTATTCATGCGTTATGTTTGGGTAAATAACAATAACTTTGGCTATGAAAACAAGGGCTAATGTTGGGCTTCAACTAGTATCAAAATTAGGAAGCTTGGTTGGTTATTTTGTGAAGACACGGGAGCATTATTCCGGCAAGTTTTAATCAGTCCATTGGTAGCATCTCGGAACATCTTGGATTTAGACCTTGTGATAGGCCCGATTTTCCACCTTAATGGATCTTTATCATCTTGATCATTGGATGGGTTCTCATCACTGTACTGTTAATGCTAGCTCCGGCTTATCTATGGGTTGATCAGAAAGGAGACCTAAGCAGATGGTCCAGCTCGCTCTTTACCTTTGCCTGTAAAAATTTGTAAGTAGCAACTATAAGCTAATTGCTTAGTGAGATAACAAAAATTCATGATGCATGTAAGATATGTGGCTAAAATAGATATGTCTGTAAAAGCTTCTCAGAAATAATGCATGCATCATATTAATTGTTTATACCAGAATGATTGCTTGCACAAATTGAGACAATGCATGTGCATGTTGAAAAGGAGATGCTATCACTAGGGTTACCGCTTACAGATGATCAGTCTGTGATGCGGGGCTAGCTTCCCGCATAAATGCTTGGGATAGTGGTAAGCATCAGAGTTGCTTACAATAATATAAAATGTTCATGAAATGCACAATGAACGCTTAAACAATGCTTATTGAATGATATGCTGAAAGATAGACACTTAGCAGTAAATAATGCATATTAATAGAACAAATGTGAGATCTGGCTAGGCTGGGCACCTCCTGTACCTCAGTGTTCACCTTCATTCACATAAGCTCTATTGAAGGTCAAAGAAATCATGTAGAAGCAAAGTATTTCTCAATTACATAAAATACATGTAAATATGAATAACTGTTACACACAGTATTGTTAATGCTTGCACCGGCTTATCTATGGTTTAATGATACTCTGAAACTCTTGAACTGGCTTATCTAAGCTTTACTATAGCTTTTTGGCTCAATATGTCTTTGCTCTGTTTCTGAGCGCTTTCACACTTTAAATAAGTCTTAATACACTCTGGCACTTAACTTTGACTCATAACCGAACTATACACTTTAATTACTATCAGGTGTGAACGAAGTGTTTGTAATTTATCATTATAGAGTGTATAACAAATTAATATAACTAGCTTTTATATAAAGGACTTTGAACATAAATCATTGCTATGTGTTTTGTAGCTTTTAATGACAATTAAGTTTGGCCAATGACCACTTTATTATATTTAAGCATATATTTACATATATAATCATTCAAGAACACACATATAGTAAGCACATATGTCAATTATATGAAAAAGATTGATTAAAATACTTTGTATTAATTTAGATAGATAGTATGTTGCTTTATCTATTAATTTGATCACACTATAAGCCCATGTATAATATTACCTTTAACTTAGTTTAGATTGTGAAATAAGAGATAAGAAGGCTGCTGTTGGATTGTTGTATGCACCACACCATCCGAGATTATGTATGAAAAAGAAATGGTTATCGTGACTCTTCGAATATATCCGAGATTCACCCTTCTGTGAATCTCAGTTCTTTCTTCCTTTTATATATAGCGCGCACACACACTCCATATTCGAGATTAGGTGGATCTCGGTCAGATCATCAAAGAACCGAGATTGTATAGTATAATGAGAAAAGGTCCGACATTATATATATATATATATATATATATATATATATATATATATATATATATATATATGTATGTATGTCCGAGATTGTAAACATAAAAAGGAGCGTTGGTTTGGTTTTGATGCTATCCGAGATTACACACAAACACATATCCGAGATTGTTGTAATGACATAACCGAGATTGCAAGGAAATAAGAAGAGGGCTGCTGAGTTTGTATTAAACATCCGAGATTCACATGGAATGTGAATCTCGGTCAAAATAACTGAGATTGATCTCGGTCGTCCTCCACCCTTTCTCGGTTAAACAGAAAAGAAAAAGAGATGACAGTTTCAAAATCTCATAACTTAAATACCAAATCACGAATTGAGGTTTCAAATTTCTTATATGCTCACTTAAACACCTAATAAAAAACATGCATGGGTTTTGTTTAAAACATTCAACAGTAACTTTCTTATATGATCCTAACCATGGGAAAAGAAGATAGGGATCCATGTAAAGCTTTGCAAAATAATGCTCATGTTGCTTCACAAAATAATCAAACAAGTTTCTTAAATGATGTGATCTCGCCCGATGAATATGAGATTGATCACGAGTTGCCTGATCGTTCTATTGGATGTTATTATGAGAAATGGATAGAACCGTGACCCGTTGCCTATAAACAAGGCAAGAACCTTGGTATAGATGGGGAAACCGCAACCCGTTGCCTATAATGAGGCAAGAACCTTGGTGTAAGAAAACGCCACAACCAACCCCACCAAGTTGATTGATAAGTTTCGAATGCCACAAGTATAGAAACTTGATAAGTTCTAGAAGTATATAACGAACTAAAGAGCTAAAAGCTCACAGTTTCACTTAAGTCAAGCATGCTTACAAATGAGAACATTGGCCACTATTTATAAACGAAAATATAAGGAAAACCAACCATCTAGATAAGTAACAAAAGCTATCACGATAAGCGATCAAATAAGCAAAACTACGTATCAAAGGGCCTTCTTGACATTTCACTTCTTGAATCTTCTAGAATGTGTCTTGGTTCATTGTATGTTGCAAAACCCTTGCTATCCTTCAAGTAAATGGCCATGACCTTCAAAATGCCTTGAAATGAAGAGAAGACTTTCAAATTGCCTTGTAATTAATCTTGACAAGTGCATTGAACATGGATACTCTTTTGGGCAGATTTTTGGATGTGGCAAACGGTCCTTTATTGGGCTTTTTTCTTCTTGAAAAGATAGGAGAAAGTCTTAGCTTTCTTTGGGCTTTTATTTGACTCAAATCGGGCTTGAAATGAGTGAGTAATGGACAGAACATGGGCTAAGTGTTGGGTTTGCCGAATTTTATTTATTTATGGGCTTTTATAGATAAAAAACAACACAACTTTGGCTACAAACACTAAAACCAATCGTGATCCATGATTTGGATTAAAACAAGAAACTTGTTTGATTATTTTGTGAAGCAACGTGAGCATTATTTTGCAAAGCTTTACATGGATCCATATCTTCTTTTCCCATGGCTAGGATCATATCACTTTCTTTAAAATTGATGAATTAATGCTGAGATTTGTTCCCAAAATTCACAGAAGCCATGGACTTTTTTTGAGAGAAAGACAAACTACAATGAACATTTACCTCAAGCCTTTGTATAGTGTTGATACTTGATGCTTTTGTTGTAATTCTCTGAGCTGAAATCTTGCTTTTGTTGCCACAATTTTGATGGTTCTTGTTGTTGTGTGAAGCTGGAACCATAGATGAAGAAAGAGAAGTAGGGAGTTTGAGTTTTGTTTTGAAGTGAGCATAGGAACATTCATTTGGGTATTTATATTTTTGAATGTTTCATCTTTCACATTTAAGACACCTAAGTTTCTTTTATCTCTTATAAATACTTCTTAGATAATTCATAATATAAGTATATGTATATAATTTGGTTAAATAAATCTCATCACTTGACTGCATTTACTTAGCAGTTAATTTCATTAAACTCACAAATTACATCAGTCAAAGGAAAATTGCACATAAACGCATGATCTAGAAAGCAAGATGTTATACTGGGCTAGAAGCAGTTGGTGTAAAGATACTTTATAAACTCAGGTAACATAGAGCTAATGGCCACTGAGGTCTATGGTCCAACAAATGAACCGTATGTGACTCCAATATTCTGCTCCCCCTCAGGCATAGAGCATCAAATAGGCATCGTCTTTTTGGCATTCTTGGTGACAGGCCTTATTCACCATGCTTGGGGTAACTTAATGACCTTTTGCCTAGCCTTTTAATATTTTCAGTGGAAGTGGCTTTTGGATCCATCTTCCTTTATCAAAGCAAGTAAGCTAATCGTTGGACTTGTGAGAGGGGGCTCTTGTGCACCCATAGGGGAAAGAAATACTTCGTTCCCTATGACTGGGAACATCATGGACTTGATGAACGATTGTTGATAGTAAAGTTCATCACCACACAGGTGGTTGAACATTAGACTGAGTAATAGGGGTACCTTATAGCAGATGACCTTGAATCTTGTTGTACAAACGAATGCAAAATGCCAACGATCCGTTTGGGCCGTTTGGCCATGTTAGAGGTCATCTCATCAAGGAACTTTAGAGAAACTTGAGTTTCATTTCTTCTGATTTGATCAATGAACACAACTTGTTACTTAGGCACTCACTACTAGGGGATATAAGAAGTTGTAGGTAGGAGGCATATCTTTCCTAAACAGGGTTGACCCTAACATAAGATCTCGAACCCTGCAGCACCTTTGTAAGGCCTACATGAGCTCATTTTCAGGTTCTGGCTTGTCATACTTGGTAGCCACATGCAAATAAAGAACCTCTCTCAATAGCTCCTGAATGACTTTGACAACCTTTGTATAGTTGAGAATGATGCATCGAATACACTTGCGTTCAAATTTTCGATCATTAGTTCATACTGTTTCCATACATCCTCCTTCGAGTTGGTAAGGTTTGCAATGTAGGCATTGAAGAAAGATTGAGGGTTTGATTCGAATACACTATGTATTTTGGAGTGTGAGAGTGTTTGCAGGAAGTATGGGACCTAGATTATGTAATAGTGAAGAGGACAAAGAAACTGTAACCGTATGTACTTATAGGATTTGAATTTAAAAGGGTGGAGAGAGAAATGGATGATTTCTTTGAAAGAGTTTTGATTATAATGGCACATTAAAGTTGCATGTTAGAGTGTGTGTCAGTCAGACTTCCTTACCCCATTGGTCTATTTCTTAAACGTGTATCAAACATTATCCAAACAGGTAATGAAGTAAAATAAACACATAAATTAGAAAGCCTAAGGGTGAAAAACATTAAATGAAAACTAACGTTCAAAGGTGTTGTCAAACCTATTTTTCTGTGTTAAGTTCAAAGTTGTTCAATATATAAGATACTTGTGAAACTTGTTCACTTATACTAAACAACATAAATGTATGTGTAACCTATTCTTGATATGAAGAGGTTGAAGCACTTATGGTGATACAAGAGTGAAGTTAAATTTTTAACAAGTTTGAAGTTAATTCTGTACAATAGGTTTGAGAACAAAACACTAAGTCTAAAACTTGTTACATGTCAAACCTGTTCCATTATTGAGAAAAAACTAAGCGTAATGGTTGCAAATCTTTTCCTGTGCCAAAGTCGTTACTAAGTGATAAAAATTTTTCTCATGTATTGAAAACATCCTTCCATATAACCATAATACAACACCCATATAAACATTTAACCCATAAATAGAACAATGAGATTAATAAACCAAACATGTAGAAAAGTTGAAATCACATCGGGTCTAAAACATAAATTAATTAAATCTACAAGGACGTGACTGTCTATTACAAACTCAATAATTATTACAACAACATAAACCCATCCGAATGCTACTAAGTCACCATCATAGTTACCAAAGATCTAGTAGACTTCGAGTGTGAAGAAGCAGTTGCTTAACATGAAGACCCAACTATGTTCTTTCCTTTGCCAGAAAACATTTAATTAGCAATAGTAATCTATAACCTTAGTGGGATAACATATTACATATTCTAGAAATAAGTAATGCAAACGACATGTATATATGAGCAATGTTTGCTCCTTCGTGTGGAGGGCACTGATAAAAATTTTCATCATGCTGGAAAATCATTTAAAACAAAAACAATTTCCAAGAGGAAAGCGTGAGATGAATTGTTAGTAGATAAACAAACCTTTTGGTACAAAAGTACAAAAACATGTTTGTGAGAAGACAAAACGCCTTTTGTCTCACTTGCTTTTGGCTTTTCACTTTATTTTTCCCGCTCGACACTTTATTCTCTCTTTCTTTTTTCGCTTTTATAATCCCCACATTCTTTTGGCTTTTTCAAACTCTCATATTTTTTCCTTTTTTCTCTCATTTTTATTTGTTCTTTCAACACTTGTTGTCGACTCATTGGTACAAGAGTGAAACTTCTAGTTTTCAAAACAAAATGATACTTATTTGAACTTCCGTCATGAGTTGTTTTACGGTCATACTCCCATGGACGTCCAAGAATAACGTGCCCCACCGTCATTGAAACTACATCACAGAAAACCTCATCTTCATACTTTCCAATAGAAAATTTCAACAACACTTGTTTATTTACCTTTATTTGTTCATGGTCATTAAGACATTGCAAATGGTATGGTTTCGGATGCTTGATTGTCGGTAAATCCAACTTCTCTACCAGATAAGAACTAGCACAATTAGTATAGCTCCTACTGTCAATGATCAACATGCGTACCTTATCAAGGATAAGGCATCATGTATGAAAGATGTTGTGGCGTTGTTGATCATCCTCTTCCTTGGTTACAAGAGCCTCACGTTCATCACCACTTTCAATTGCCCTTAACTCATTCTCTTCGTCGGAATTTAAAGGTGTTGTATTCTTGCCATCATCTTCATCTTCGCTTTGACTCAAACAAGAACCATCATTAGGGGTGTTATTCGGGCGGGTTAAATGAGTATTTGGTTATTCGGTTCGGGTTATTCAGGTTTGAGGGTGTGGGTTCTTTGGCCAAACCCGAACCAAATAAGGGAACGGGTTAATCGGTTTCGGGTTAAATGGGTATCGGGTTAATCGGTTTGGGTTAAACGGGTTATTCGTTTTTTATATAAAAAATGAAATACTTTATTAATTAGTTTAAACGAGTTAAATGGGTTTGGTAATTTGGGTACACGAGTTAAATGGTTTGACTATTAAAATTGGGTATGTAAATCTTGACATTATTATATATAAACGATTCTAATTCTAATTAAATTTGGGAATTTAAAAATTAAACGAGTTATTCGGGTTATTTGGGTACCCGAATAAGCATGAAGCCTACCCGATACCCGAACCGAAATTGTTATTCGGGTACCATTTAACCCGATTAACAAAACCAAAAACCGGATAACCCGATCCAAATAATCCGTAAAAGATTCGGTTCGGGTGGGTTATTCAGGTTCGGTTATTTTGCACACCCCTAACCATCATCAAACATGATCATAGTTTGGAATTAGGACATTGTGATGCTATATGTCCTTTTCCCAAACATTTGAAGCATGTTAACCGCGAAGTATGAGAAGAAGAAGAAGGAGTGTTCTTGTCACCTTTTGATGAAAAAGACCTTTTAGATTCAAACTCTTGAAAATCCTTTATCTTTTGGAAATCTTCATTTTTTCCCCATCTATTTGTTTTCCAAGAAGAGGAAGAAAAAGAGTTGTAAGAAAACTTACTTGAACTTCCTTTTCTTTTTTGTTGCTTTTCAACCTTTTCGTCCATATGTAACATCTCTTCTAAATCCATATAATGTTGCAGTTCTACCACATCTGAAATTTCTTTTCAAAGACCTCCTAAAAACCTTGCCATGGTAGCTTCGGGATCTTCATCAACATTTGCCCTTGTCATGGCTATTTCCATCTCTGGGTAGTATTCCTCCACACTTCTTGAACCTTGACTTATGCCTTGGAGTCGATTGTAAAGATCACGGTAGTAATGAGGTGGAACAAAACGTCTCCTCATCACAACCTTTATTTCATCCCATGTTTCAATAGGCCGCTTCCCATTTCTTCTTCTAGACAAAACCAACTTATCCCACCACGTTAAAGCATGACCATAAAATTCAACGGATGCGAGTTTTACCTTTTTATCTTCGGAGTAGTTATCGATCCCAAAAACATTTTCCATCTTTGATTTCCACTCTAGATACGCCTCCATAGCATTCTTACCTTGGAAAGAAGGAATCTCCATTTTGATGCTGCCAAGGTTAGTGTCAATTCTATTTCGATTTCTTCAGTTGTTGTTGGATGTTTCGGCTCCATCACTAGTGCCTTCATTATGAATCGACACCTCCAAACGATCCATTCGCTCCATCATAGTTTCCATCATTTTATTGAATTGTCCCAACAAATGCTCTCTCCAAGCCTTATGTTCCAAGGTTTCTTTTACTCCTTCCATGTTGATAAAAACAAACAAAGTTGGAAAAAAATTGTTAATCCTCACACCCTTCCCCCCGAATTTTGTTTCCCAATTCTATACTACATATCCCAAGTGTATCACTCTTAAAATTAGGCTTTTATCTTAGATGTATCACTCTTGCTTTTTACCACTCGAGTTCCCTCACTTTTGTAGTTCTAATGGTAACAAATTCAACACTTACATTGTTCTCAAACAATAAAAACACTTGGCAGGAAACAAATATGAAGAGATTATGAAAAAGATTAAAAAAAAAAAGAAAGACATATGAAGAGATTATAAACAAAAGAAGACAGCGGAAATGATGTAAACAAACCTTTGAATGGCCTACAAATAGAGTCTTTTTTCGGATACCTTTCCTTTTTTTAAGGAATTTTTGTTTTTTTTTTTTTCGCTTTTTTTGGTACACTTTTTTTTCCTTTTCTTTATTAGATGACCATAATAAGAACTAATGGTAAGATGCGGAAATGAAGAACATTAAGTACAAAGCTATGATTGTACTTTTTTTAATAGAAAGTAAGCCAAGAACAACAAGCAAAATAACAGGAAATGATCCAACAAGGAGACTTAGCTTTAGTACCAAATGATATGAAAAATTTATAGAAGAGTTCATAATTTTTTCAGATTGTCCTTGATGATCTTTCTTCCAATAACCCTACCCCTTACTAGTATGAATTCAACAATATTGGATATATGAATCCCAACACCTTTGAATTACAACGGAAGCAAGTAATTGAAGTTATACGAAACACAACAACTAAGCGGAAGAATACTTAGTTGTAGCCAAGTGAGAATTGCAAGCACAATTAAGTCATGCATGACCCAAATGAGTTCAATCACGAGAACTACAAGTGAAAGGAAAAACCTCACAATATGATTTGATTTGAAAATGTGTTAATTACAACCTTGAAAGATCACCTATTTATAGGGAAAAGATGACATTTGAAACTACCCATAATTATTACATAAAACTTTTCATTCATCCTATATTAATTAAAAAAACCCTTAATCTTTTTACTAGCTTAATCTAGAAGATTCCATAAAAAGCTACACAATTTGTCAAACTGGGCCATTAAGACACAAAATCCACACTTTACAAAGCAAGCCCAACAACACTCAGATGGTTTATTAACTTGGGATTGTAGCCTTGGGTCTTCAATAATTCTTTGGCGTGGACCGAGACAATTATTTGATTGAGACTTTCTTGCATCTTCTTTTTTCTGAAACGTGTCATTGGTCCATGCATTTCTTCAAGTGGCTCCTTTGTCAAAACTCCATCGTCAATCTTTAATTCGTCTCCGCTTATCTTTATTTTGTTGATTATTGGAGTTCCATCATATCCCCTCGACTTACACTTTAGAATATTAATTATTATGTTCTAATTACTTTCACAAATTATATTTAACATAACTCAGCGTTTATCTTTTAAATATCCATTTCCTTGAATTTTCGTTCTAACATCAAAGATGATCCCCCATCATTTATTCTTTATTTAATTTTGAATCTTATAATTCATAGTATTTAACTTTAATATACTAAATTACATCAAAGCTCCAAATTACATCATCTTAGAGTTAAACATCCGATAACAAATAAATTAAAATCAGGATGTTACATCATGGGCTCCACCATGATCATACTTCGTCCGTGAAGTAATGCTGGATATTTTGTTCTCATTTCTTCCTCAGATTCCTACGCATGGTTAGATCCCCGATGATGCTTCCATCTTATGAGCACCATATTCACTTCCTTGTTCCTCAACTTCTTTATCTTGGTTTCCAAAATGCACTCCAGTTTATCAACATATTAGAGTCTTTGTAATTCAGAGTGATTAGTCCAAGGTTCTCTTTCAGGTACCATACTCTTCCTTAAATATGCAACATGAACACTGGGTGTACACGCAAATTGTTCAGGTAGCTCTAAATGATAAGATTGGTTTTTGATTTTCTTAATGATACGGAACGGTCCAACAAATCGAGGAGATAGTTTTCCTCGCCTAACAAACCTAGTAATCCCTTTCATTCGGAGAAACTTTTAAGTATACCCAATCATCCTTCTGAAATTCGTTCGCTTTGTGACGACGATCATGGTAACACTTTTGTCTATCTTGAGTTGTCTTCATATATTGCCTGATCAGTTGGATCTTTTCAATTTCTTGTAATAGTGCAGGACCAGCAATATGGGTTTCACAGGTTTCCACCCAGCAGGTCAGAGTCTTACACTTTCTTCCATACAAAAGCTGTTGTTGTTAGAAAATTCTTCTACAAGGAAGATGATCATCCCAGTTACCATCCAAATCCATGATGCAAGCTCTTAGCATATCTTCCAAGGTCAATATTGTCCTTTCACTGTGTCCGTCTGACAGTGGCTTATGTGTTGTACTTATAGCAATTCGAGTACCAAGACCCTCTTGTATTACGGCCCAGAAGTTGGAAGTAAACCTACTATCTCGGTCAGACCAATAGACTTAGGTACTCTGTGTCATTTGATGATTTCATTCATATAGAGTTAAGTCAACCTTTAAAATGAACAAGTTTATCTTATTGGGATAAAGTGCGCAAAATTAGTCAACCAGTTAACAACGACCCAAATAGAATCATGTTAATGGCGAGTCTTCAATAGCTTTGTTATGAAGTCTGTGGTAATATGGTCCCACTTCCATTCTGGAATAGGAAGTGGTTGCATACTACCATAGGGTTGTTCATGTTTGGTTTTAACTAACCGACATGTTGTGCACTTTTCCACATACAGACCAATATCTCTTTTCAACCCTAGCCACCAGAAATCATCTTTCACCTCGTTGTACATCTTAGTATTCCAAGGGTGAATCAAGAATTTCTGTTGATGAGCTTCCTCTAGAAATACGATGTGCATACCTCTAAATTTGGGACCCAAATTCTTCCATACACACCCTGCAATCTTGACCTATCATCATACATAAGTGGTAATTGAATTCTAATATTCTCATCTTTGACTTTCTTGTCTTTCAATGATTTTAATTGAGTAACTCTTATATCATCGATTGTTGTTGAAGTCAAAACGGTTGATGTTAAGGCAAAACAGTAAGCCTTAGAATCTACTTTCCTACTAAAAGCATCAACGACCACGTTTGCCTTTCCAGGATGGTACAATACCCACAATCAAGATCTTTTATCAGCTCCATGGATCGACATTCCCTCATGTTCAATGTCTTTTGATTGAATATAAATTTCAAACTCTTAGGTTTGGTATATAGCTGACACTTCGTCCCATTCAGATAATGCCACCAAAACTTAAGAGTGAAAGTCACAGTCGTTAACTCCAAGTCATGTGTTTTTATTGTGTCTTAAATTGTCTCGAAGCATAAGCTATACCTTTTTCCCTTTGCATCAATACGACTCCTAATCCATTTTTTATGCATCTGTATAGACCACAATATGTTCATTTCCCTAAAGCAGGGCTAAAATAGGCGATTCACTAACAGTTTCTTTAATTTTCGAAGGTCTCTTGTTGTTCTTCTTCCCAGATAAAAGTTCCATTCTTGCGTGTGAGCTAGGTGAGTGGAACAACGATCTTGGAGAAAACCTTTATGACTCGGCAGTAGTAACCTGCCACACCCAAGAAGCTTCGGATTACAGAGGCATATTGTGGAGACTCCCAGTTTTGGATAACCTCAATCTTTAATATCAGCACCAGATATTACGTGCCCTAAAAATTGGATCTAAATGAATCGATAAGATTTTCAAGTTAACAAGGGATTCAAATTGAGTTTAGAAAGTTGAGAGATAGAATTTGTATCAAATGTTGAGACGTAGTTGCCTTAACCAGGATTCACACTTAGAGAATATGGCATAAAGTCGCTCTTTTCGCAGCAACTCCAACAACTCTCTAAGGTGCGCAAAACGTTCTTCTTTGGTCCTTGAATATATAAGAATGTCATCGTTGAACACAATGACAAAATTTTCAATCATTGGCTAGAAAACTCTATTCATGAGATCCATGAAAACAGCTGGCGCATTCGTTTGGTCTCACCAGAAACTCGTAGTGTCCATACCTAGTTCTGAAAGTCGTTTTAGGAATACTAGCATTGTGGTCTTTTATTACCTAAATCTTAGATCGATATTCGAGAAGTAATTTGCGCCTTATACCTGGTCAAATAGCTCGTCAATCCAGGGCAGACTATATTTATTTGTCACACCCTGCTACCTCGGTTGGAAGCGAGGTGTGACGAGTGCGGAAGCGTAACCATAATCATAACGAACGACCACTATATGGACGTTTTCAGAAAATGCATCGATTTAACTTTAAAATAAGGAATGTTTTACAAACCAACATGAAACGTAAATAGTTCACAAAAATACAGAGTTTCAAATACATAATTAAAAGGTTTATAACAATGCAAATAAATCTCTGTTGGTTGATGAAAATATTGCGACTCCAAAATATTCGGAAGCCTCAGATTGCTACCGATGAATGATGTCTTAATTACCTGAAAATACATGCTAAAATACGTCAACAAATTGTTGGTGAGTTCATAGGTTTACGCGAAAAGACCAATTGTATGGACATTAACAGATGAGTTGAATTTATAAAGCATAAATTTCATGTATTTATTACATAAATTTCATGTGTATATTACATAAACCATCATGGTGCAGTATCCCGACTGTAATACCGTGTGTTAAATATATAAGCATTCCACTGTTAGCCGGTAACACTAACCCGAATGGGGGACATGACTCCCGATAGATCTATCCACAATATATTCGCGCTTACAAATAAATGTAATTAACGATTCATGATATGAGGGCTGATGGATCCACATAAACACATGTGTAATACATATAAGAAATAAACAGTTTTGAAATCCATATGAAAATAGTGCATGTATTTCCACCACAATAGATGGTGAAAATAGGGGCTATGAAGACTCACCGTAAATGTGATGGCAAAACTAGCGTCAAAACGAAGGTTTGCGTTGTTGATGAGTGATGACACCGGACGTGTTTAACTGAGTCCTAAATGATATGAGTTACTTAATAACTCCCATATATATATGATAATATGTATGTATAAAGGTTTTTATGTTTTAAATCACCCAACTTTACAATTTTATAAATAAAACTCACTTAAAACGTCAAGTTTATATAGATATATATATATATATATATATATATATATATATATATATATATATATATAGAGAGAGAGAGAGAGAGAGAGGTTCAATTGAGAACTTTTGTGCATCAAGGCACAAAAGAACCTCTATTGGCCCTTGGATGAAAAGAATGCGTGGGTTAGATCAAATGGCAAAAGGGAAATTAAATAGTTTTATGTATCAAGTGCACATAATGAAATTCGCAGAGGGTAAAACAGTAATTATATAATCCTTATTTAATTATTACACTTCCAAAATTAACTAAAATAATACAAAATTAAAAATACATCAAAATATATGCATATCGTTCATCTCTTCATGCATATCGTTCATCTCTTACAAAAATAAATCATGCATATCGTTCATCTCTTCCAAAATCAAAAAACATAAAAATACAAACATGAATCGTTCATACAAACATAAATCATGCATATCGTTCATCTCTTTCAAAATCAAGAGGGGGCTAAGAGAGAGGAGAGAGAGAGAGAGAGAGAAAGATAGAGAGAAAGAGGGAGTGGTTTTAGGAAAAAGTTAATGGTGATTTTCATACCAAATTTAGCTATTAATTATCTTAAAAACATTTAAATTCAAAATAATTTCCATACATTTAATATCCTCTAAATGTCATTTGTGCACCATTGGTAAATAGTCCGATGCACAAAAGTTCTCAATGGTGCCTCGATGCACAAAGTTCTCAATCGAACCTCAATCTATATATATATATATATATATATATATATATATATATATATATATATATATATATATATATATATATATATATATATATATATATATATATATATATATATATATATATATATATATATATATATATATATATATATATATATATATATATGTATATATATATATATGTATATATATATATATGTATATATATATATATATATAATTTTCCAGCTTTTTTAAGGTTTTTCGGCCTACTTTGAGGCTGTTTTTGACCAAGCTCCAAAACGATTTGGGCTTTGGTTTTCATAGTCATAATACTACTATATACAAAGACTTTCTCAAGTTAAGAACGACCATTTTTCGATGTGTTTAGGTTAGGGAAAATGTTCGTTAAAAACCCTATGTTGGCCATTTTTGAGCTGTCAAAATTTCGGGTTCCCAAATAATATTTGGGGGTACTAAACTCCATATTAAATTATGAAATCCTCCATATTTTAAGTTAAGACATAGATCTAACGTTTGAGATAAGAATCAACTTATTTCGTTAAGTTGTGAATTAGTTATGATTTTTCAAAATCTGACGTAATATTTCTGCCGAAAATCCGGATTTCATAAACTTGAAACAACTTGTGATTCTTGTTGTTTATTTAAAAACCACATGTATAAAAGGTTACAAAACACATTTATATAACTTAGTTTCATAATATTTATACTTACGTAATGTGTTTATATATATAAACACATTTGAAAAAAACAAACTTAAAACCAAACTAGTGATTTATAAACTTGAGTTTTTATGAAACTTCTTGTTCTTGGTGATTATATATATTATGCAAGACTTATATAAACATAAAGAGATTATAAATTAGTATTTACTTACTTTGAGGTATTAGAAGTATGCAAATGAGAAGAAGTTGAAACTCTTGAAAGATTGCACCAAAAAGACTTGAAATATTGCAAGAACAAAAGTTGAATAGTTTTGGTGTTGTTGCACACCTTGTGGCCGAATTTGAGAGGAGGAAAGGAACAGAGTTTTTGGCTTTTGAAGTGTGTGGAAATTAATGGAATTGAGGTCTTATTTATAGAAGATTCTTGGTCTTTCAAAGTGGAGGTTGAGTGAGAATTTGGTTGAAGTGAAAGAGTAAGATGAAAGAAGATATGATATTGATTGTGAATGGTGTTTTGAATTAAAAAAATGAAGTCAACACCTATGATGGAGACCACCTATGGCCGGCCACATCAATGTATTTATGATGTATTTTACTTTTTTTATATAAATGTATTTCAAAATGTATTCTTGTATTTTCCTTTTTATGTAAATTCATAAATTCTTTTGAATGCATTTGTTTAATGAATTGTTTTAGTCTTGCATAATTAATGTTTAGTAAGTGTATTAATGTATGATTAGTGTCACTAATCTTAATTTAATTATGTACTTACTTGAATTAATCCATCATATCGTAAACCGATCAGATTAATTAATTTACCGATTCATCGCACCGATGAAATTGTTTCTAATTGACTTGGATTTCCTTATGAACCTTGTTAATCATCTTGATTAATTGTTAATGACCACTGATTAGGTTATAATTTGGTCATAAATACTGATTAGGTCATAGTTGTTAACCTGGTTTAGTGCCAGATGTTACATTATTCTTGATGGTCTCCTTTTTGAGTTCGCCATAATCGACACACATGTGAAAGGTGCCATCCTTCTTTTTCACAAAAAGTACATGAGCGCCCCAGCGTGAAGAACTTCAACATCTAAAGCCTTTATCAAGTAACTCCTGTAGTTGTTTCATCATCTCTTTCATCAATTCAAGAGCCAATCGACAAGGAGCTTTTCCGATAGGAGCAGCTCTAGGATCGAGATCGATACAGAATTCCACCTGACGGTCTAGCTGCAACCTTGAGATATCCTCCGGGAAAACATCTGGAAATTCAAAAACAATAGGAACGGTGGAGGGAGTCTTTTTCTCAGCCTTTTCATTTATAGGGTAGGCGTATTAAGAAGAACAACCTTTAGAAACCTGCTTTCTGGCTTTGACAATGGATATAAGGCATATATCGCCTTTTTATCTTTCCCCATATATACATATTTCTCTACCCTTTGGAGTAGTAATCTTTATCATTCTTTCCTTAAAATGTATTTGAGCTTCATTTTGCACAAGCTAGTCCATTCCCACAATTATGTCAGACTCCTCAAACTCCATTGGGATCAAATCCAAGTTACACACTATATCTTTTATTACGAATGTGCAATTCTTAAACACTTTATCATCTTTTACTAACGTGCTACTAGTTTCAATATCAAGCACAAAAATGCAGATTGGATATAGGCATATTAAATTGTCGTGCAAATGCATTAGAGATAAATGAGCGGTTCGCTCCAGAATCAAAGAGAATGTGTTCGGGGATGGAATTTATTAAGAACGTACCATTGACCACCTTAGGGCCATCCTTTGCTCCTCAACAGTGATTTGAAATGTCAGAGCATATGCTTTTGGAGCCTGTTCCTTACGTGATATTGATGCCCCAGGAGACCTTGCAGATGATTGTGGAGTTGTTTGAGTTCATGACAATTTAGGACATTCTCAAGCATAATAGCAGAATTTGTGATAATTGAAGCAGGCTTCAGCTTTTCTTGGACAATTATCTCCATGATTTTTGCTATCTGACCATAACAATAATAGTAGATATCATGTGGTTTACACTCCCTGAAGTGAAATTTGTGGCGGCATCGATGGCAGTCTCGCGGCTCACAATTTGTAGAAAAGGCCCTTGTGCTTCTCGGTGAAGGAGATGGTTGGCGTGAAGAGTATTGAAACGATCGCGACGACCCAGAATGACTTCCTTCTCTTTGGTGTTTCGGTGGTGATGGTTGAGTTAGATTCACAATAGCAGAACTCATGACATACCCACATAGAACTAAAATTTGTTCAACATTACATTTTCGTAAAATTCGAATACCAAACACTGCTTATGGTTTGGTTGATTTCCGGATCTAGACCAGGTTCAAATATATTAATATTTCTTTCTTCAGTATCAATCTGATGGGGTGTGAATAGTTAATCGAGCGAACGCATCGACATATTAGGAAACTATCTTTGTTCCCTGAGTTAACCCCATAATCCTAGCCTCCAGTCGGTGTCTTTTAACTGAAGGACAATATTGCCGAGTAAATACTTCCTTGAATTTTGCCCAAGTCATGACAGAATCTTTCTCCAATGTCAGTACGTTGACCATTGCATCCCACCACATAACAGCATCTGATGTAATCTCATCAATGATGTGATGTCACCCGATGAATATGAGATTGATCACGAGTTGCCCAATCGTTCTATTGGATGTTATTATGAGAAATGGATTGGACCGCGACCCGTTGCCTATAAACGAGGCAAGAACCTTGGTATAGTTGGTGAAATCGTGACTCGTTGCCTATAAACGAGGCAAGAATCTTGGTATAGGTGGTGAAACCGCAACCTGTTGCCTATAATGAGGCAAGAAACTTAATATAAGAGAACGCCACAACCAACCCCACCAAGTTTATTGATAAGTTTCGAACGCCACAAGTATGAAAACTTGATAAGTTCTAGAAGTTCATAACGAACTAAAGAGCTAAAAGCTCACAATTTCACTCAAGTCAAGCATCATTACAAATGTTTATATTGACCTCTATTTATAGATAAAAATATAAGGAACACCACCCATCTAGATAAGTAACAAAAGCTATCAAGATAAGCTATCAAATAAGTAAAACTACTTATCAAAAGGGCCTTCTTGACATTTCACCACTTGAATCTTCTAGAATATGTCTTGGTTCATTGTGTCTTGAAAAAACCCTTAGTATCCTCCAAGTAAAAGGTCATGACCTTCAAAATACCTTGAAATGAAGAGAACTTTCAAATTGCCTTGTAATTAATCTTGACAAGTGCAATGAACATGGACACTCTTTTAGGCAGATTTTTGGACGTGCAAATAGTCTTTTATTAGGTTTTATTCTTCATGAAAAGATAGGGAAAAGGCTTAGCTTTCATTGGGCTTTTATTTGACTCAAATCGGGCTTGAAATGAGTGAGTTATGGACAAAACATGGGCTAATTGTTGTGTTGGTCGAATTAATTTATTTATGGGCTTTTATAGATAAAAGCAACACAACTTGGGCTACAAACACTAAAACCAATCTTGATTTGGATTAAAATAAGAAACTTGATTGATTATTTTGCGAAGCAACGTGAGCATTATTTTGCAAAGCTTTACATGGATCCGCATCTTCTTTGTCCACGGTTAGTATCATATAAGCATCCCTTCTAAGCATCATCATAGCGTATCGAACCATGTCGTTCTCAGCACAATTTCTGATTTTGAAGGTTCGTCCAGTAGAGGTAATCCATTTAGGTGCACATACTGCATCTCCAATACCATCAAACTCAATAGCTCCATTTCCCTTGAAATTTTTAAACCTATAACCCTTGGCTTTGCTAGAAGAACCAAAGTTATCTTCCTTATTATCCTAATCACCATGAGGGTTTCCTTCTTCTTTCCTCTTATCAGCCCTGTGCTTAGCCTCGGCCTCATCCTGAGCTGTAAGCTGATCCTGAATGGATTGTGCTTTGTCAACCAGCATCTTGGATTGACGCTCATCATTTTGTTCCATCATGCTTTGCATCATTTGGAACCTTTGTTGTGGAGTTAAATCTTCTCTAGACATGCTCTGGAATATAACACAACATGAACCTCTATACATGCATATATTTACCCTTTAATCAATCCACATTGTTCATGTCAATCATATCTTTGTTCAGACCATTTCCTAGGAGTCATACTAATATCATAACCTGTGTTTGAGTCTAAGTCCTCATGGATACTTGTGACCTCAAACCATTGCTATGATATCAAAACTGAAACATCCTTCCATGTAACCATAATACAACACCCAGAATAAACATTCAACGCTGCTAAATCACAAAATATTTGAAACACCCTGTCCCAAAGCTGCTAAATCACCATCAAAGTTACAAAAGATCTAGTAGACTTCAAGTCTGAAGAAGAGGCTGCCTAAGATGAAAGCCCAACAGTAACACCCAAGTTACCACAAACA
This sequence comes from Centrapalus pauciflorus, assembly GCA_020465985.1. NCBI lineage: Eukaryota > Viridiplantae > Streptophyta > Magnoliopsida > Asterales > Asteraceae > Centrapalus > Centrapalus pauciflorus. The sequence goes on along the minus strand of JAANYP010005499.1, from coordinate 154,068 downwards.
GTACACATCATTAAGTTAAAAGTTGGCAATGCATTAAGTATTTGTTAAATATTACAAGTGTTTGATACCACAGGTCCAAATGCCTGATTCAAGTTACTTTACGAGTCAGATTGGAAAGGTTTGGGGGATCAGCCCAATCTATATTCCCATGTGTAAGGTCGAAGCCCTACGGGAAGTGTATGGGAACGAGTCAGATTGGAAAGGAATCTGCAGAATTCCCTCCTGTGAATGGAGATCTCGTATTCGGTCAGAGTAGTTAATGCAGTATGCAGATGCAAATGTACCAACAAGCAAGTAAGCAGCAAGCATGCTAAGGAATTACGTAGAATGTAAAAGTGAGCATGCAGTCGAAGGCATATCAGATATCCAATTTCAGCAATGTCAAAAGTAAGTTCCTAACATACAATAAAGTAATCAAGGAACATGCAGCAGCAGTTGTCCAGTTTCAGCAGTGTCTATCATACGTTCCTAACATACAATTAAGTAATCAAGGAACAAGCAGCAGTAGATGTTTCCATACAAGTCAGTAACAATCACCAATAAGTACCGAAATATATGCAAGCAAGTAATGCAATCTTTCACTCACAGCGGTCCTGAGCAATGCAATTAGTCAATATAGTTCTTCAACAAGTTAAGTTGTCTGTATTACTCTGTCAGACTGGTCAGTTCCTGCAGATCAGTTCCAATTCTAGCATATCAATAACAATTTCATACACATGATCTATATATAATCATGATTGTATTTATTTGGTTAATTATCATATTTCATTGTCGAGTCTGTGGTAGTTCCTAAGGTCCCAGAGTGAGCCTATCCTTATCATCTGTCCAATAAGTTCATAAGAACTCCTTTAGGTCAGTACCAAGGTATAACCTTGAGTCCCTAGCAGATTCCTATGGTTTCATTGGTCTTACCTAGGTATGGCCTTGTTTTAAGGCCAAACATAGGGCAAGCAAGGCAGAAACACATCACACATAAGCATAACAGGTCATAAGCTGGTCAAATAGGTCATTTTATGATACAAGTGTGTTGTCAAGTGATGACCACCTGTTCCAAATTGTTTGGCCTAGTTAGCCTGTTCTAAGCCTTAACTAGGGAAAATAAGGCCATTTCAGATTCTAGCAAGGCATAGCTGGTCAAAATTAGGTCAAAGGCATATTTTAGTCCCACAAGTCAGTAGCTAAAGTCTCAGGTCAAGTAGGTTAAGATTTTAGGGCGATGGCCTAAACCTTTGGCCAATTATCTAGGCCGAATAGGCCATTCTAGGCCAACTCTTAACCAAGGCAGGATACTCAAGGATAACCAAGGCCAAACATGAGCCATTTGGTGTCCTTAGGTCACATATCAAGTTTTACGTCATAACTAGGTCATTAAGTCATGGTTGTCCTTTTATAGGCTAATCAAGCCCAATTACGGTCCGTTCAAGGTAATTTTTAATTACAGCAAGGCCATGCAAGTCATTTATGTTTCTAAGGGTTCACAACAATAAAACAAGTGTTTTTCCTGTTTAAAGTTAGGTCCCAAAGTCAATGGATCAAGTGGTACATTTTTAGGCCATTAAAGAGCATTAATCGGGTCATTAGGCCCAATAGTTGGAACAACAGGTCAATTACATATATTCGAGTTTATCAAGTGAAAAAACATCAAATTCTTGTTTTTGTCATTTGTAAGGTCCAATCATACCTCATGAACGTATACATGCCTCACGAACTTGTTCATGCCTCGTTTCTATTCCTTCTGTCCAAGTTTTTTAACGTTCAAAATCAAGTCCAATGGCATAACAAAACATGTACACAAGTCCCTTTTACCTATCCAACAATTTATCAATCAGATTATCAACAATTAAGTGCAAAAATTCAGATTTAAAATCCTTAAAAGGCTGTCCAAAACCGAGAGTATTAAGGACCATTTCTAAACTTTTAAAAACTGATAATTGCATTAATTTGGTCCCAAAACAAATCCATTTCACACACAATACATAGCCAAGAAAATTTGGGTCAATTCTAAGCCACATAGCAACAAAAAAAATCGGGTTTTAACCCTTTTAAATTTCGGACAGCAGCTTAGCCGAGGGCTGCTGCTGTCTTCGACTTTTTGTCCAATATTTCAGCCTTTAAGCCATCGTTTCCGGGTACAAGAACATTAAGGTACATGTCTAAGATCAGATTGGGTCTAAATCTAATGCATTTTCAGCTCATGTAAACACCCTAAACAGCCCCCTTTTTCTATTTTCTGTTCAACAGCAATAGCAGCGAAATAACTGCGTTTTTTAGGTTTAAAACGAAGAAAAAGAAGGCAAAAACATCAAACTAACCTTGGTCCAGGTATTAGAACACTTGTAGATGATTTCGAAGCAAAATCGAGTCCTAAACTCATGCAAAAAACAGCCTCAAACATTTTAGAATTGAAAATTCCAATTTTTGCTTAATTTTCGAGAAAAACGAATAGTTTTTGGGGTGTTCTTACCTCAGATCTGAACCAAACTCAACATGCAATTGCAGAATCTTGTGGTACTCCTTAAAAGCTTTCCAGTGACATAAAGAACTCAAGATTTGGCCAAGTAGATTGGGAGAAATCTTAGAGAGAAGTTGGATCTTGAAAGGGTTTTTTAGAGAGAGAGGCTCTCAATCTTTGAAATCTGATTTTGGGAGAATCTAAGAATGAATAACTTTCAGCCTTTACCCCCTTCATTAATATGAAATTCAGCCTTTATTGAACTCCAATAATCAACAAAATAAAGATAAGCGAAGACGAATTAAAGATTGACGATGGAGTTTTGAAAAAGGAGCCACTTGAAGAAATGCATGGACCAATGACACGTTCAAGAAAAAAGAAGACGCAGGAAAGTCTCAATCAAATAATTGCCTTGGCCCATGCCAAAAATTATTAAAGACCCAAGGCTTCAAGCCCAAGTTAATAGACCATCTTAGTGTTGTTGGGCTTGCTTTATAAAGTGTGGATTTTGTGTCTTCATGGCCCATTTTGATAAATTGTCTAGCTTTTTATGGAATCTTCTAGATTTAGCTAGTAAAAAGATTAAGGGTTTTCTTTAATTAATTTAGGATGGATGAAAAGTCTTTATGTAATAAGTATGAGTAGTTTCAAAGGTCATCTTTTCCCTATAAATAGATGATATTTTAAGGTTGTAATCAAAACATTTTTCAAATCAAATCATATTGTGAGGTTTTTACTTTCACTTGTAGTTCTCGTGATTGAACTCATTTGGGTCTTGCAAGACTAATTGTGCTTGCAATTCTCACTTGGCTACAACTAAGTATTCTTCTGCTTAGTTGTTGTGTTTCGTATAACTTCGATTACTCCGTTGTTATTCAAAGGTGTTGGATTCATATATCCAATATTGTTGAATTCATAATAGTAAGGGGTTGGGTTCTTGGAAGAAAGATCATCAAGGACGATCCGATAAAATAGTGAAGTCTTCTACGAAGAATTCATATCACTTATTTAGTAAATGACTGATTTACCCTTAATGAAATGCTTTATTTACCATTGTTTGTCCTTATATTGCATTTTAAATGCAAGAAATAGCAAGGAGGTATTTCTTTTCGTGAAGGCTTCTACGAAGAATTCATATCACTTACAACTCTTCTTTTTCCAATTCTTACAACTCTTCTTCTTCCAATTCTTACAACACATACTTCATGGTTAACATGCTTCAAATGTTTGGGAAAAGGACATATAGCATCACAGTGTCCTAATTCCAAAACTATGATTATGCCTGATGATGGTTCTTGATTGAGTCAAAGCAAATATGAAGATGATGGCAAGAATACAACACCTTTAAGTTCCGACGATGAGAATGAGTTAAGGGCAATTGAAAGTGGTGATGAACGTGAGACTCTTGTAACCATGAGGGCTTTCAACATTCAAGCTAAGGAAGAGGATGATCAACAACGCCACAACATATTTCATACACGATGCCTTATCCATGATAAGGTATGCATGTTGATCATTGATAGTGGGAGCTGTACTAATTGTGCTAGTTCTTATCTTGTAGAGAAGTTGGATTTACCGACAATCAAGCATCCGAAACCATACAGTTTGCAATGGCTTAATGACCATGGAGAAATAAAGGTAAATAAACAAGTGTTGTTGAAATTTTCCATCGGAAAGTTTGAAGATGAGGTTTTGTGTGATTTAGTACCAATGACGGCGGGGCACGTTATACTTGGACGTCCATGGGAGTATGACCGTAAAACAACTCATGATGGAAGTTCAAATATGTATCATTTTGTTTTGAAAACTAGAAGTTTCACTATTGTACAAATGAGTCCACAATAAGTGTTGAAAGAACAAATAAAAACGAGAGAAAAAAAGGCAAAAAGATGAGAGTTTGAAAAAGGAAAAAGAAAGTGTGGGTAATAAAAGCGAAAAAGAAAGAGAGAATAAAGTGTCGAGCGGGAATAATAAAAGCCAAAAGCCAAAAACAAGTGAGACAAAAGGCGTTTTGTTTGCAAGCATGAGAGATGTAAATAGGGCTTTATCTTCTCACAAACTTCTTTTTGTACTTTTGTACCAAGAGGTTTGTTTATCTACTAACGATTCACACTTTGCCCTTGGAAATTGTTTCTGTTTTAAATGATTTTACAGATGTATTCCATGAAGATGTACCCGATGGATTGCCACCGATTCGTGGCATAGAACATCAAATTGATTTGATGCCTGGTGCAACAATTCCAAATAGACCGACATATAGAGCAAATTCGGAAAAACAAAGGAGCTTCAGAAACAACTTGTTGAGTTGCTGGGAAAAGGTATCATTCGTGAATCCCTTAGCCCTTGTGTCGTGCCAGTCATCTTAGTTCCAAAAAAATATGGCACTTGGCGTATGTGCATTGATTGTAGGGTTGTGAAGAAAATAATTAGTATCGTCACCCCATTCCAAGATTAGATGACATGCTTGATGAATTACATGGTGCTAAGATTTTTTCAAAACTTGATCTTAAATCTGGATATCACCAAATAAGAATCAAGGAAGGTGATGAATGGAAAACTGCTTTCAAAACAAAGTTTGGCCTTTATGAATGGTTAGTTATGCCTTTCGGTTTAACTAATGCACCAAACACTTTTATGAGGCTTATGAATCATGTTTTGAGAGACTTCATTGGAAAGTTTGTTGTCGTGTATTTCGATGACATTTTGATTTATAGTCGAAGCATGCATGTTCATGTCTACAACTAAGTATTCTTCTGCTTAGTTGTTGTGTTTCGTATAACTTCGATTACTTGCTTCCGTTGTAATTCAAAGGTGGTGGATTCATATAACCAATATTGTTGAATTCATACTAGTAACGGGTTGGGTTCTTGGAAGAAATATCATCAAGGACGATTTGATAAAATTGTGAACTCTTCTACGAAGAATTCATATCACTTTGCATTTTAAATGCAAGAAATAACAATGCTTTTAATAAATCAAAGATGTCCTGGAAGACTTCCACATGGTCTTACACAACACTAATATATATATATATATATATATATATATATATATATATATATATATATATATAATTGTTTTTGTAATCTTTATTAAACCAAACATTAACGAATAGTACCAGTATCAATATTTTGTTCATTTATATATTTTCTGTTAACTTATCATAATCAAAAGTTCCATCTTTAGATTCCACAATTAGATCAAAGTTCAGACCACATCCAAAGATCACATGATCCAAACTTTGGATGGTCTGAAGTTCCATCATCAAGTGTTCTACTTAATATAAATATTCTATCACATGATCCAAAGTTCTAATGTCCCCCTTGGATCTGATGTTCGGGTCCCTGTATGATCCTGAAAAATTCTAACATTCCAGATGCTCATCCAAATTTCGTACGGTCAGAACTTCGCGTGATCTAAGGTCCATTATTTATAAATTATGTTCATTTCTGGTCTGAACTTTGGATGGCCCGAAGTTTGGGTGATCTGAAATTCATATATTTCAAAGTTCATCACTTATGGTTCATAAATTTTCCAGATTAATGTTCATTCATTTGTACCAACTTTATGGGTGAAATCTATTAGTAGATAACCTAACTACTTAGATAATCCATTATTTACCATCAATTTGGTGTTTAATGTTCAGTTTTAGCTCTAAATAAGTCATGTTCATCATTGTGCAACATGCACAGTTCACAGACGAACACTAAAACACATAGTTTAGATCAAAATCATACCTAGGAGTTGAATCTGAAGCTGAATTCTTGTAAAAAGCTTGTTTATGACACAATTTTAACTTCCCAACAGAGACAAATACAACATGAAATAACTATAACAACATCAATCTAACAATTCGGTTTATACCAAAACCAACCCGATAAACCCTTAAATTCATAAATTTCAGAGTTTCTTACCTCAAATTAATCATTGTAATGGGTATATTTCCTTCCAAACAACTAGATTCATATTTTATAGAGCTTGAAACTAAGGAAATCGTGATCTTGATTTAAGGAAGAGGGGGAGAGAGAGAGGGAGAGAGAGAGAGAGAGCTGTCGTGTGTGTGAGTGAGAGTAGTTAAGAGAGAGAAGGTGTTCATCAAATTAAATAGTATTTTATTTCTATACCTACAACACATGTCTTCAAGTTTGCAACTTGTGCACAATACCCTCTCGACTTATACTTTAGCATTTTAAATTCTTAAGTTCTATTTATATTCACCAATTATTTTTAACATAATTTTGCGCTTATCTTTTAAATATACATTTCTTTGAATTTTCGTTCTAATAGCAAGGCCCCATCATTTAATTTTTATTCAATTTTGAATTCTATAATTCATAATACTTAAAATTAATGAACTGAATTACATCAAACGTCCAAATTAGGTCATCTGAGACTTAAACATCTGATTACAAATAAATTAAAATGAGTATGTTTACATGGATCATTTGAACAACAAAGATACTTAATCAGTTTCATTTAATGTTTCTAGCTTGCAAAGATAAAACTTTCATCCACATATTATTAATGAAACAACAAGGACAATCATACAATCCATATTTACAATGAGTTAAATGATCCAAATATACATAAGTTGAAATCACATCAGCACTAAAGCATAAAGTAAGTTAAGTCTAAGAGGACAAAACTGTCTATGACATTCTCCAAGTTTTATTACAAGATCATAGTAATCCCAGCCCAAAGCTACAACACCATCATAGTTACCAGAAGCTATAGTAATCCTTTAATAGACTTGTTGTAATAGCCTAAGTAGAAGGCCCAATAATGTTCATTCCTTTGCCTGAATACATATAATTAACAAAGGTAAGCTCTAAACTCAGTGAGATAACAAGTTACATATTCTAAGAATGACTCATGCAAACAATGTGTATAATAAAGCAATGTTTGATCCTTCATGTGAAGGGCATGGATAATAGTATGTCATCATGCTAGGAAGCATGCATACCAAATAAGTCAGCGTGCTGGGAAGCACAGATCCCGAGACATAAGTCTCAATGGCTATACAGATATCACAATCGAGGATGTGGAACCTGGCTGGATTGAGTATGGGATGATTAATCCCCGACAGTGGCCGCTGTCAAACCTCATCCTTCACACCAGAGTATGAATCTATCATCATGCTATAGCATGTTACCAAAATGATGCACTTTCAAATAATGCTGGCTACATGTTATTAACATGTCAAGTACGATGCATTAATAACAATAAAACCATGTTTGAGTGCATGAACAAGCCATCAAGTATATATTCAAGTAATGCAATGACAACTAATGTAGTAATAGTAATCTATTACTGACAACTTTGTCTCCCAGTATATTTCGCACTCAAAAACAATAATCAAACAATTTGTATTAAGAATATGAAGATTACAAAGAGAGAAATTGGGCTCTCAATCTCTAGGAACTTTAATACTCTCAAACATACACTTAGGGTGTAGGCTTTTCCAAAACCCTAGGAGAACAATACTATGTATACCTAAGCTTAAATTGGGGGTTTATCTAGACACTCCCCTCAAAGTTTAGGAAATTAAGATTTCCCACAAAGTAAACTAATCTTATTTGCAAATTGAACCTAGACTTTTATTGTATTTAATTATACACTATTTTAGGGTTAACAATCTTTCCTTTAGTGTATAATTAAATATTTACAATTAAGCGCAATTACACAAGCTTGAATTACAAGAAATAAAGTTTCTAACAATCACCCCCTTCTTGTAATCAAGGCTTGTATTCTTCTGAAGTCTTGGGCTCAAAACTCTGTTCTCTGAACTTTCAAGTATATCATTGATCTTCTTCAGATTACTCACCCCTTAAATTTTTCAGATCGATGGCTCCCCTTGCATTTAGTAGGGTTTTCTCCTGTTAAGAAGTTCAACATACTTTGCAACTATTTTCAAAACATTCTCTCCTTCATGAAGATCATGAGAATTATGATCATAATGTCCTTTCAGCTCTCCCCTTCAAATGAATAACCTCAATGTGTCTTCAAACCTTCTTTCTTTGTCGGAGCAGATGATTACAGACTCAAAAAGTATATAAGAATGATGTTATTATTTACTGTGACCTATTAATTTTCTATATTTAATAATAGGGTTAAAGTCGTACAAATATAACATACTTTTCTCAATTTACCTAAATGACTAATAAACTTTTTTTTACTGAATGGTAGTTGTACTCCAAAATAAGTTGTCGATATGGTACGTGTATCCAGTGACTATGTTGATATGACAGTTTTTGTTGATTCAAATGACAACGTAGCAGGTTTTTAATGACATGATGCTTATGTGGATTTACTATATCAACATAGTTACTGGTTACACATATCATATGGACAAGTTATATTGGAGTACAACGTGGATTTACGTGGATTCTGATTAGAAAATCCACATAAGCATATAAATCATTTTCATACTTCTAAAAACACAAATATAAGATCAAAACTGGTAGATAAGATAATCAAAAGTATTATCTTAACAATAAATTTTAAGTACAAGTAATAATGGGATAAAAAAATAACTAGATTAGTCATTTGAGTAATTTCAGTAAAGTAACATACATTTTTATAAATTTAACCCTTAAAAATATATAAAAATAGTAATTATTTTTCTATATTCTTGTAAACTTCTATTATATTAAATTTAATAAGATATTAGACTATTAGATTTTATTGGTTTTGATTTGAATATAAAATAGATACTATTAGATTTGGATAGTTTTGGTTTTTTTCTTTTTATATTTTATAATTAATCACTTTAATTATATTTTATTTTATTTTTAAATAGAAAAATTCTATAATACACGTGGCATTTACTGGTTAATCTAAGTGGCAGCCGAATTAAATGACATGTGACATTTAGTTACTCATTTAAAGGGTGTTTGGATTTGCGTTTGAAAAAGTGCTGTAGCGTTTTGAAAACTAATAATCAGATAATAGTTGTAACAAAAAGTGCTGCAGGAAATGTAGTATTTGGTTTAGGTTCTGCTGTTTGCTATCATAATTATCAAATTATCAGTTTTTAAAGTGTTTGGATTTGCGTTTTTAATTGTAAAATGACCAAATAATCACTTATGAAGCAAATAAGTTACAATTTTTAACTTATGAAAAAGTGTGGTAAGATTAACGCTAAATGCAAATAATTACTTATTAACATATGCAATCTAAACAGTTTAAACTAATTATTTGCGTTATTGTAACGTAATAAGCTGATAATATGGTTCATAACGCAAAACCAAACACCCTCTTAATAGAATAGATAGAATCCAGACCAAATTAACACTCACAACCACTCTGTTTATCGACACAACTTGAACAAAAGTAGAAAGTAGAAATTAATTTACCTCAAAGTCGAATTGAAGCTTGAATCTTGTAACTATAGCTTCCTTAAGCTTCAATGAACAATTTTGAATTGAAAATTTACACATGCATTCATAGATTTGAGTTTTGATTTCTCAATTTTGCTTTCTTGATAACCTGAACAAGAACTAACAAATTTTCTATAATTTGATTTTAGCTATCACTTTAGTTGCTCCCAATCTTCTAATTTCTTGTACTTCCAAACTTAAATTCCAGAAATTTCAACTTCTTGCTTGATGAGTTTAGAGAGCCGAGAGTGAGAGTTTAGAGAGACATTGTGTGAGGGTTCCTCCAAAATGAGTAGATCCATATATTTAAAGCCACGTATACATTTTAGTTTGCGGTGTTTACACATTGAACCGCTTAAGTTATAGTACCCTAATATAACTGTCACACCCCATTGCGTGGTTCCTCCTAAAACCATCACACCCCCTTGTGAGGGTTCCTCCTAATATAACAACCATCACAAACATTTAAATCACATTATTTAACATTAATTGACAGATTACACTTACATTAAAGCATGAATGTTTCATAACCAGGGTTAAGAGCCTATATTAATTAACAGGTTGGGTGAAAATATCTGTAAGTTTTTTTTTCTATGGGAACAAAATAAAGTTCAATACAACCTTGTTGGATGTGATCCCTTATGAAGTGGTGTCTAAAGACATGGTTATTAGAGATGCCAATCGAACTAGTGTTATCACGCTGTATTGGAATTTTCCAATACACTAGTGCATAATCCTCAAGCTAATGTTGCATCCAAAGGATTTGTCTACAAAAACTTCTAGCAGCAATATATTTGCTTCTGCAGTAAAACTTGTCATTGAGTACCGCTTCTTTGTGACACCACAACCATTTAAGCAATGTATTTGTTCTAAATGCATGTAATTTAAGATTGAGTTTATTTAAATAAATGCAATTATGGAAATTAAACATACTGGTGGAAGAAGTTTAATTCTAAATTTACAGACATGCATGATGATGATAAATAAACGAGGAATTTATATGCAAGGGATTATTATGACTTGATTGACAATGTAAGTTTACGGGTGTAAAGAGTACAAGCTACAAACTTTTACCTTACTTGGGAAAAAATGAAAAGATCTGCTCATTTTTCTTGTGTTGTCTCTTTCTGAAAATACCACTGCACTCACCCACTCTCTATAAACTTGCACTCTCTTTCTCAAAAACAACAAATTTGTTAGCGAACATCATTGCAAGCATCTAGAAGGATCTACCATTATTTCAAGGTAAGATTTCCAATAAGTTTTTGTTATTTTATGTGTTGTTCCTTAGTGCAATTGCAACTGTATTGAAGCCATGACAACTAGTTTCAAATCAGATACAACTCCAAGGTTAGTCGATTTAAGATTTTATTGGGTGCGTGAACTGTGCTTGTTCCCTTGTAGGTTTTTGCTTCAAGATCTTAGTCTTGTGTATTAACCCTAGCTAGAGCTTTAAAAAATGTGTTGGAGACTTGAGGATTGAGTGAAAGATGGGAAACTTATTGGGGGTTGGCTCTTTAAAAATCTACAAGAAACTTCTAAGTACAAATAACATCAAATAATGATCAACTGCTTGAAAAACAGAGCGAAAAATATGAATAGAATCATGAAAAACACGAATGAATAAAAAAAAATCAGATTACTCTAAAGTGGCTATGAATTACAACATGAAATTTAACAGGTAGATTCAACTAATCATTGCTAACAACACTTTAAAAATCAAATCAAACAAAAATGTTGAAACGCCTCTGATGAGAACCCATCCAATGATGAAGATGATAAAGATCCATTAAGGTGGAAGATCGGGCCTCTCATAAGGTCTAAATCCAAGATGTTTCGAGATGCTACCAATGGACTAATTAAATCTTTCCGGAATAAAGCTCCCGTGTCTTCGTAAAATAACCAAGCAAGCTTCCTAATTTTGCTACAAGTTGAAGCCCAAGATTAGCCTTGTTTTTCATAGCCCAAGTTATGTTTATTTACCCAAACATAATAAATGAATAAAGAATTTTGGCTAGCCCCACACTTAGCACATGTTTTGTCCATAACTCACTCATTTCAAGCCTGATTTGAGTCAAACAAAAGCCCAATGAAAGCTAAGCCTTTCTCCTACCTTTTCAAGAAGAATAAATCCCAATAAAGGCTCATTTGCCACGTCCAAATTTCTGCCCAAAAGAGTGTCTATGTTCAATGTACTTCTCAAGATTAATTACAAGGTGGAAAGCCTTCTCTTCAACTCAAGGCAATTTGAAGGTCATGGCCATTTACTTGGAGGATACTAAGGGTTTTGCAAGATACAATGAACAAAGACACATTCTAGAAGATTCAAGCAGTGAAATGTCAAGAATGCCCTTTTGATAACTAGTTTCGCTTATTTGATCGCTTATCGTGATAGTTTTTGCTTCTTATCCAGATGGTTGGTTTTCCTTATATTTTCATCTATATATAGTGGCCAAAGTTTTCATTTGTAATCATCCTTCATTTGAGTAATATTGTGAGTTTTTAACTCTTCTTGTTCCTTACGAACATTTAGAACTTATCAAGTGTTCTAGCTTGTGGCGTTCAAAACTTATCAATCAACTTGGTGGGGGTTGGTTGTGGTGTTTTCTTATACCAAGGTTCTTGCCTCTTTCTAGGCAACGGGTCGCGGTTTCACTATCTATACCAAGGTTCTTGCCTTGTTTATAGGCAACGGGTCGCAGTTCTATCCATATACCATAAAAACATCCAATAGAACGATCGGGCAACTTGTGATCAATCTCATATTCATCGGGTGAGATCACATCATTTGGTATCAAAGCTAAATCTGTTGGTTTGTTTTCTATCATACTTTATATTTTTCCGTATCGTTTTTTTTGTTTATTATTGTTCTTATCTTGGATTTCAAGTAATAGTAGTGGATCTCGTCACAAGTTGACTTGATTACTATTATCAAGAAATAAAGAAGTTGGGATATTAGTAAGTTATAATTTTGGGTTCTTTATAGTAAGTCGTGTTGTTTTGTTCCTCAAAAAAAAATCAAAAGAAAACAAAAGTATAAAAAAAGCTATCAAAGTAATAAAAAAAAAAGTGGAAAAAAAGTAGAAAAAAAAGAAGTGAAATTTTTTTTGGAGGAATGTTAATTTTGTTCAGTATATAATTTTTTTTTGGGTTTGTTACACTTAATTATTGAAGTTGTTTGGTAAATTTGAATTCCTCAAGACCACAAACCTAACTTGATTTTGCTTTCTTTTAGTTTGTTTTGAACTTTAGGAATTAAAAAGAGAGGTAAAAGGCAGTGTGGTAAGATCAATTGAAGGAAAAAGCCTTTGTTGCATACACGAGTGTTGAGAGCTTAATCAACTTGAAAGAAACACGTAAGGGAGAGCGGAGAGGTCATAGTCTTTTTATTATTTATTGTTTTTTTGCAGATATATAAGATGGCGGATGACCAGCCCTTCGAAATCTTCATATTCAAGATCTCATAGATGAAATGCGATGATTAATGAGAGATGAGTTCACGCAAATTCATGAAAGAATGGACAATTGGAGGCACAAATACCATGTGAACGAACACCTTCACAAGTTTCTTATGAAAATCATGATTACGGTTCTAGAGGTGATGAATGGGATGAGGAATTTCAAAGAAGACAACCTAGACAAAGGCAACATAGAGACAACAACTTGAGTTCAATAAAGATGAAATTCCATCTTTTCAAGGAAAGTCGGATCCGGAAGCTTACATCGATTGGGTGACTAAGATGGAATTCATCTTTGATTGCCATGAATACTCCAACCGCGAGAAGGTAAAACTCGCCGTTGTTGAATTTACTGATTATGCACTAACATGGTGGGATCAACTTGTGATTAGTCGACAAAGAAATGAAGAGAGACCCATCGATACTTGGGAGGAAATGAAGATGGTAGGCAAAGTTTTGTACCAAGTCATTACTACCGTGACCTTCACAACAAACTTCAAAGTCTACCGTGACCTTCACAACAAACTTCAAAGTCTAAAGCAAGGAAGTAAGTCTGTTGATGATTAATTCAAAGAAATGGAGGTTATTATGATCCGGGCGAATATTCAAGAGGATAGAGAAGCTACCATGGCGAGGTTCTTAAATGGTCTCAATTATGAAATTCGAGATCGTGTTGAGATGAACCATTATGTTGAGATCGATGACATGGTTCATATGGTAGTTGAGATTGAAAAGCAACTGAAGAGAGGGGCTGGGTCAAGAACGAATGCATGGAAAGCAAGTAGCTCCAAAAGGCCTGAAAATTCAAACTATTCTAATCCCAAATCTGGAACAAAAAACACTTCAAAGGAGAAAACTAGTTCTGAAGTTCCTAAGACTCGTGAAATAAAATGTTTTAAGTGCCTTGGCAGGGGTCATATTGCAAGCTAATGTCCAAACAAGCTTGCAATTGTGATTATAGAATATGGAGAAATCGAAACAAATGCTTCTGAATCCTCAAATGAAGACACGAATTGGGAAGAAGAGCTAGCAGTTGAAGGAGAATTGTTGGTGGCAAGACGAGCCTTAAGAACCCATTTTAAGGAAGAAGATGATGCACAAAGGGAGAACATCTTTCACAGTCGGTGTTATGTTCAAGGCAAGGTATGTAGTGTTATAGTTCATGGTGGGAGTTGTACTAATGTGGCTAGTGTTTTCATGGTTGAAAAGCTAGGATTACCGACAATGAAGCATCAAAAGCCATATAAACTCCAATGGCTTAATGATAGTGGTGAGGTGTGAGTTACAAAGCAGGTTTTGGTGTCGTTTCGTATTGGTAAGTATGAAGATGAAGTCCTATGTGATGTTGTACCTTTGCAATCAAGCCATTTGTTAATACTTGGTAAACCATGGCAATATGATCGGCACGTAAAACACGATGGCTTCACCAACAAGTATACCCTTGTTCACAAAACCAAGTCCATAACTGTTGTGCCAATGTCACCCAGTCAAGTTTATGAGGATCAAGTCCGACTTCAAAAGGATGCGAAGAACGAAGACGGTGAGTCCAAGGAAAACACTGAACACAAGAAGGGTTCAAATGAAAAACAAAAAGATAAGAAAACTTTGGTGGATAAAAAGGAGATCCAATATTGTGCACTTGCAAAAAGGAGTGAAATAAAAGAAGCCTTAAATTCGGAGATGTCTTTTGCGCTTCTTTTAATAAAAGAGGCTCAGTTAAGCACTAATGATTGGCCGGTACTCTTCAGAGCAATATTAAATCCCTTTTGCAAGAATTTGAAGACTTGTTTTCTGAGGAGGTTCCCAATGGATTGCCACCAATTCGTGGGATTGCACACCAAATTGACTTTGTTCCTGGGGCTTCCATTCCAAACAAGCCGTCGTATAGATCAAATGCAGAGGAAACCAAGGAGTTGCAAAGGCATTGAGGAATTACTTGAGAAAGCATGGATTCGAAAAAGCATGAGCCCTTGTGTTGTTCCAGTTTTGCTTTTATCGAAAAAGGATGGGTCGTGGATGATGTGCATAGAGTGTCGTGTCATCAACAATATCACAGTAAAATATCGCCATCCAATTCCTCGAGTAGATGATATGCTTGATGAATTGCAAGGTTCAAAGTTGTTTTCACAGATTGATTAAAAAAGCGGATATCCCCAAATTCGCATGAAAAATGGCGATGAATGGAAAACAACTTTCAAAACAAACATGGTTTATATGATAGGTTAGTTATGCCTTTTGGCTTAACAAATGCTCCTAGTACATTCATGAGATTAATGAACCATGTTTTGCGTGATTACACTAGCGAGTTTGTGGTTGTTTACTTTGATGATATTTTGATTTATTCCAAGAGTTTGAATGATCATCTTAAGCATCTAACGTGTGATTTGAGTGTGCTTAGGAAAGAAAAGCTTTATGCAAACTTGAAGAAGTCTACTTTTTGCACCGACCACATTGATTTTCTTGGATATGTGGTGAGTTCCCAAGGAATTTCAGTTGATGAGTAGAAGGTGAAGGCCATTCAAGGTTGGCCAAATCCAAAGAGTGTTGGTCATGTGCGAAGTTTCCATGGTCTTGCAAGTTTTTATTGTCTATTTGTGAAGAATTTTAGCACCTTGGCATCACCACTCACGGAAGTCATTAAAAAGAAAGTTGGTTTTCAATGGGTTGAAGATCAAGAGCAAGCTTTTGAAAAACTCAAGTTTCAACTAACTCATCCCTTGCTTTCTTTGCCAAATTTTGATTAAACATTTAAAATTGAGTGTGATGCGTCGGGTGTTCGAATTGGTGCGGTTTTAATGCAAGAAGGGAAACCATTGGCATGTTTTAGTGAAAAGTTGAGCGGCACAACTTTGAATTATCATAACTTATGACAAAGAGATGTATGCCTTGGTTCGTGCACTGAAAACTTGGCCACTTTACTTGTGGACCAAAGAGTTTGTAACTCATTCTGATCATGAGTCCTTGAAGTTTCTGAAGGGGCAACTAAAGTTGAATAAGAGACATGCTAGGTGGATGGAGTTTCTTGAGACATTCTCTTATGTCATCCGATTCAAGAAAGGTAAGGAAAATATTGTAGCTGATGCATTTTCACGGAGGTACTCTCTACTCTCTTCTTTAGACTCTAAGATTCTCGGTTTCGAACAAATCAAAGAGTTATATCATAAGGATGTGGATTTTGGTATGATTTTTCAAACATGTGAAAGAAGCTCTTTTGACAAGTTTTTTATACATGATTGGTTTTTGTTCAAAGAATCAAAGCTTTGCATTCCAAACACGTCTTTACATGAGCTTTTGGTTCAGGAGGCACATAGTAGAGGCCTTATGGGTCATTTTGGTGTGGCAAAAACTTTGAAAATTTTCCAAGAACATTTCTTTTGGACAAAAATGAAAGTTGATGTTGGCAAAGTTTGTGAAAAGTGCATTGTTTGTAAACAAGCCAAGTCAAAGGTTCAACCTCATGGTTTGTACTCTCCTCTTCCTATACCAAGTGAACCATGGGTTGATCTTTCTATGGATTTTGTGTTGGGTTTGCCAATAATAACAAGTGGCAAAGATTCAATATTTGTGGTTGTCGATAGATTTTCTAAGATGGCTCATTTCATTGCATGCCATCGAACCAATGATGCTTCACATATTTTAAATTTGTTTTTCAAAGAAGTGGTTATATTGCATGGCATGCCAAGAACTATCGTGTCTGACCGGGACACCAAATTTTTAAGTTATTTTTGGAAAACCTTGTTGGGGAAATTGGGAACAAAGCTTTTGTTTTCTACGACTTGTCATCCCCAAACGGATGGACAACTGAAGTTCTGAATCGTACACTTGGTACTTTGTTGGGATCAATAGTTGGGAGAAATGTGAAAACTCGGGAACAATGCTTACCCCATATTGAGTTTGCATATAATCGAAATGTGCATTTCGCTACGAAGTTTTCACCTTTCGAGATTGTGTATGGATTTAAGCCATTAACTCCTATGGATTTAACTCTTTTGCCTGTGAATGAGCATTTGAATTTAGATGGCAAGAAGAAGGCAGAGTTTGTCAAGCAGATCCATGAGAAGGCGAAACGCAACACGGAAGAGCGCACTAAGAAGTATGTATTAACGGACCCTTTTAGGATTATTGTGTTGCTTAGTCCATTGTTTTGCTTTGGCCCAAATGACCCATGTACTTTGTATATAATCTCTATCATGGAATGAATCAATCAAGGGAGTAACAATACTCTCCATTATGGTATCGGAGATTAATAACATATATTCATAATCCCCCAATCTTCTCGTAATTTCTCTCTATTCAAATCCCAACCATTACCCTCCACCTCTGGAAGCCACAAAACTGCCCTATTCCGCCACTCACCACACTCACCAGCCATATTCAACTCCCCAAAATACTCACACTCTCTTCCACACCGACGCTCACCACCCATCATCTTCATCATGTTAGGCGACGCAACCTCTCCCCCTCCCTTTCAATATGCCGACAAGGCTTTCGGAGTTATGAATATACACAGGTACCCCTCCTTCTCGACCTTGATCAACTTAACTATGATGCTTGGTCGGAACTATTCACATCCCATTGTGATAGTTTCGGCGTTCTCGGCTTCATTGACGGCTCAATCACAAGCACCCCCCGAAACCCTCACCGCTTGGAAACAATTAGATTCTCTCGTCAAAGTTTGGATCTATGGTTCAATTTCCACCTCTCTTTTGAAAACCGTTCTAAAAAAGAACGCCACCTCTCATTCGGTTTGGACCGACCTCTACAACCTCTGTCATGATAATAAGGAAGGCCGCACTATGAAGATACAAGAAGAGCTCCGTTCCATTGATCTCGGTAATCAAACCATCGCTGATTACTTCAAGAAAATAAAAATAGCCGCCGACCTTCTCACCAATATTGACAAACTCGTCGAGGACAAAACTCTAGTCATGTATGTCGTTGCCGATTTCGGGGACAAGTATGAAAATGTGGCAAGCATTATACGTCATAGCAAAACCCCACTGTCCCTTCTTCAAACCCGTTTGATGCTTACTCTTGAGGAATTTTGCATTAACCGGAAAACAACTCGGAATATGGTCCATGACACAAACTCCTCCCCTACTGTTTTGCATACTTTCTTCTCTCCAAATCAAAACCAACGATCCATATGTCGCAATTTTCAACGAGGTCCGTGTCGCTTTGGGGACAAATTTCGTTTTCTCCACCTAAAACACCCTCCCAACTACTCACAAAACCCCACCTGTTCCTACGCCAAACCACGTAAGTACCTAATCCAGGTCTCCTCGGCCCTCCTCAAGTCGCAGCATCCTCACCACGCCCACCTTCTAAACCTACGACCTCAACTCCTGCAGCCTCTCCTAACGGCTATTGGGCATTTGTTCCCTACACACCACAAGCCACTACCCTCCCTCAAGCCTTTTTAACTATGACTCTCCAACCACCGAAACCCGGAGAGGATATGGGATGGTACATGGACACGGGCACTACGTCACATCTCTCGGCCGGCACAGGTAGTCTTCATACCATTTTTAATAATGCATCAATTTCATCAACATTCGTTGGAAACGGGGCATCAATCCCTTTTGTCAATATGGGTCATAGCACTTTGTCATATTCTTCACGTCCCTTGCACCTAAAAAACGTACTTGTTACACCTCAAATCGTAAAAAATCTAATTTCTGTTCGTTGCTTTACTCGTGATAATAAATGCACCGTCGAATTTGACGAGTTTGGTTTTTCTGTGAAGGATTACCAGACCCGGAAGCTACTCCGTCGATGTGATAGCGTTGGATATTTGTACCCATTCACCACCAACATAAACGTTGCATTTTTGTCTTCGAGTCATTCCACGTGGCATCAACGTCTCGGACACCCCGGCGAATATGTCTTACGTCGTCTTGTTTCTTCAAAGTTTATTAGTTGTAATAATACAAAGTCTTCATCCTTGTGCCATGCTTGTCAACTTGGCAAGCGTATTGAATTTCCTTTCTTTTCGTCAAGTAATGTAACAAGTGATATTTTTGATATTGTTCATTCGGATTTGTGGACTTCCCCAATTCCGAGTGTTGGTGGTTTTACCTATTATATCTTGTTTCTTGAGAATCATTCTCACTTTCTTTGGGTCTATCCTCTTAAAAGAAAATCGGACGCATTCTTTAAATTTCTCCAATTTCAAGCATATGTAAAAACGCAATTCAATAAACAAATTAAAGCTTTTCAATGTGACCATGGCGGTGAATTTGATAACGCCCAACAACACGCTTTCTTTCAAAATAATGGAATTCAATTTCGTTTCTCATGCCCCAAAACCTCCCAACAAAATGGGAAATTCGAACGAATGGTTCGGACAATTAATAATCACATTCGCACTCTTTTCTTTGAAGCATCCTTACTTCCTCAATTTTGGGTTGAAGCTCTTTTTATGGCCGTTCATCTTATTAATATCATACCATCATCGGCTATAAACAATGAGATTCCATTCACAAAACTTTTTAATAAACCACCAACTTTTACCCACCTCTGCATATTCGGTTGCCTATGCTATTCCCACACCTCCCCAAGTGACAAACTACAGCCTCGCTCCACCCCTTGCATCTTCCTCGTTTACTCGGAAAATCATCACGGTTACTGATGCTTTCAACCCACAACCAATAAAGTTATCATCTCTCGACACATTATATATAATGAAACCCAATTCCCTTACTCCAAACTTACTTCCAACACTCCCACATCATACACCTTTCTAGACTCTCCCTCTCCTATCGCTCGTGACATTCTTCTATCACCTACTACTTCCTATTCTCAACCCACGGATCCCACTCCATCACCCATCGTACCCACCCCCACCCCTACCATAGCCACCCCTGCCCCTACCGTACCCCCCCTCCAGCTACCGTAATACCTCCCACATTCACTCCAAACCCTACTAGCACACCTATGACTCACCCCATGGTCACTCACTCCCAATCCGGCATCTACAAACCCAATCCCCGTATAAATCATCTTGCTTCTCACATCTCCCCCCTTCCTAAATCCGTTCAAGCTCTAAAAGTTCCTAATTGGCATAGTGCTATGACTGATGAATTTAATGCTTTAATTAAAAATGGTGCGTGGAATCTTGTACCGCGTCCTTAAGATGTAAATATTGTTCGATCTCTATGGCTATATCTACATAAATTTCTTGCAGATGGCACTCTAAATCGTTATAAGGCTCGTTTAGTGGCAAACGGAAAAAGTCAGCAACAAGGAATTGACTGCCAAGAAACTTTTAGTCCTGTTGTCAAGCCTGCGACAATTCGGACTGTTCTAAGCATTGCTCTTTCTCATGATTGGCCGATTCATCAACTTGAGGTGAAAAACGCATTTCTTAATGGCAACTTATCCGAGATGGTATACATGCACCAACCCCCAGGCTTCAAAGATAGAAAATATCCTGATCACGTTTGTTTGTTAAAGAAGTCTCTCTATGGGCTAAAACAGGCCCCGCGTGCATAGTTTCAATGCTTTGCTATGTTTGCTACACGTGTCGGCTTCATACACAGCAAAACCGACACATCCCTGTTCATCTTCAAACGGGGCTCTGATCTGGCTTATCTTCTCATATATTTCGATGACATAATTCTGACAGCTTCTTCCACTTGATTAATTTGCTAAACCGTGAATTCTCTATGATCGATCTCGGGCTTCTTAACTACTTTCGCGGGATCTCAGTGGTTCGTACGACATCAGACATATTCTTATCATAATCCAAGTATGCCACTGAAATTCTAGAACGGACTAACATGCTTAATTGTAACCCATGTTATACACCTGCAGACACTGATCGAAAACTTGGACCTGATGGTCCTCCTATCGCTGACCCAAAACTTTATCGCAGCCTGGTTGGAGCTCTCCAGTATGTTACATTTACTACACTGGATATTGCCTACTCAGTTCCACAATTGTGTTTATACATGCACGACCCTCGTGAACCGCACTTTCAGGCTATGAAGCAGGTACTTCGCTACATACAGGGCACAATAAACCTGAAACTTCAACTTTTTTGCACCAAACTGACTCAGCTCACAGCCAACACAGATGCGGACTAGGCCGGTTGTCCAACCACTCGTCGATCCACCTCTGGATATTATGTTTTTCTGGGTGATAATCTCATCCCATGGTCGACAAAACGTCAAGACACCACTTCTCAATCCACTGTCGAAGCGGAATAGATGGGGGTTGCCAATGTCGTCGCCGAAATTGCTTGGGTGAGAAACCTTCTCTGTGAGCTCCAATTTCCTCTTCATACAACATCGCTTGTCTTTGTGACAACATTAGTGTCGTGTACATGTCTGCAAATCTAGTCCAACATCAACAGACCAAGCATATTGAAATTGACATTCATTTTGTTTGAGATAAGGTTGCCGCCGGTCATGTTCGTGGGCTACACATTCCATCTTGCTTCCAATATGCTGACATTTTCACAAAGGGACTCCCATATAATTTATTTGCTAATTTTAGAACTAGTTTGAGTGTTCGTTCTTCCCCTCAAACTGCGGGGGCCTATTAACGGACCCTTTTAGGATTATTGTGTTGCTTAGTCCATTGTACTGCTTTGGCCCAAACGGCCCATGTACTTTGTATATAATCTCTTATCATGGAATGAATCAATCAAGGGAGTAACAATACTCTCTATTAGTATGAACAACAAGCGAACAATGGAAAAAGAAAGGTCACTTTTGAACCAAGAGATTGGATGTGGCTTCATATGAGGAAGGAATGATTTCCAACAAAGAGGAAGTCAAAGTTGATGGCTAGCGGAGATGGACCATTTCAAGTGTTGCAGAAAATCAATGACAATGCATACAGAATTGATCTTCTTGATGAGTATAATGCTCATGATGTATTTAATGTGGCTAATTTATGTCATTTTGATGCAGGTTACAATTTGAGGACAAATCACTCTCAAGATGGGGGGGAATGATGAGAACTCATCCAATGATCAAGATGATGAAGATCCATTAAGGTGGAAGATCGGGCCTATCACAAGGTCTAAGTCCAAGATGTTCCGAGATGCTACCAATTGACTGATTAAATCTTGCCGGAATAATGCTTCTGTCACACCCCGTTACCCCGGTTGGCAACGAAACGTGACGTCGCGGAAGCGTAACCATAATCATAACGAACGACCACTATATGGACGTTTTTTCAAAAATACATTGATTTAACTTCAAATATAAATATTGTTTTACATAACCAAATTACAGCGTAAGTAGTTCTTAAAATACTAAAATTTAAATTCACAATTTAATTTATCCGGAAAGATGCAAGTAAATCTCCGAATTTGAAAACGATGCGACAAATGTGCATGTCTCAAACACCTGAAAATACATGCTAAAATACGTCAACAAATTGTTGGTGAGCTCATAGGTTTACGCAAAAAGACCATTTGTATGGACATTATCAGATGAGTTGAATTTATAAAATCATAAATCCGTGTATGTATTACATAAACCATCAAGCAACCGAAGCTTAATTAAAATGAGTTTTCCCTGTGCAGTATCCCCGACTGTAATACCGTGTGTTGAATATATATGCACTCGCTGTTAGCCGACCCGAACTAACCCGAATGGGGGACATGACTCCCAATAGATCTATCCACAATATATTCGCGCTTGCAAATAAATGCAATTAACGGTTCATGATTTGAGGGCTGATGGATCCAAACATGTAATACATATAAGAAATAAACAGTTTTGGTGTTCATATGAAAACAGTGCATGTATTTCCACCCCAAAAGATAGTGAAAATAGGGGCTATGAAGACTCACCGAGCGTGTGATGGCAAAAACGAGCGTGAAATGCTTTTTAGCGTAAATGGATGGATGATGCACCGAGCGAGATTAATCGAGTCCTAAATGATAATAAGGACTTAATATCTCTAATATATGATAATATATATATATATATTTATAGATTTTTATGTCTTAAATCATCCAACATTACAAGTTTATAAATAAAACCCGCTTAAAAAGTCAAGTTTATATGTATAATTTTCCAGCTTTTTCGGAGGTTTTTCGGCCTACTTTGAGGCTATTTTTGACCAAGCTCCAAAATGTTTTAGGCTTTGGTTTTCTAGGACATTAAACTAACATATACAAAGGATTTTTAGAATCAAGAACGGCCATTTTTCAAGATGTTTAGGTTGGTGAAAAACCTTTTTAAAAACCCTATGTTGGCCATTTTTGAGCTGTCAAACTTTCGGTTTCCCAAATAATTTCTGGAGGTCTTAAACTCCAAAATAAATTATGAAAACTTCCAGATCTATAGTTAAGACATACATATAACTTTTAAGACAAGAATCAACTCATTTCGTTAAGTTATGATTTAGTTACGATTTTTCAAAGTCGATATAAATTTTCTGCCGAAAATCCGCAGTTTATAAACTTGAAACAACTTATGATTCTTGTTGTTTATTCAAAGACTACTTGTATAAAAGTTATAAAATACCTATATATCACTTGTTTCATAATGTTAACACTTTTATTATGTGTTCATATGTTCATAAACACATTTAAAGAAACAACTTAAAAACAAAACTAGAAATTTATAAACTTGAGTTTTTATGAAACTTGTTGTTGTTGGTGACTATATATATTATGCAAGACTTATATAAACATAAATATAAGATGAAATAAGTTAGTATTTACTTACTTTGATGTATTTAGAGTATGAAATAAGAAGAAGTTGAAATCCTTTGAAGATTGCACCAAGAATTCTTGCAAAAATGAAGAACATTTGAAAGGAGATATTGTGTGCACTTGGTATGTGTGTGGCCAGATCTAGAGAGAAGAGAGGAGAGTGATTTTTATCTTGCAAATGTGTGAATAATGAAGGAGGATTGATCCTCTATTTATAGGAGAAGAAAAGCAAGATGAAATGATGAGAAAATGGAGGTTGAGTGCACATCTTTGCAAAGTGAGGTGAAGTTGATGGAGATGGTGATGTAGATGGTGCATGGGATTTGTAATAAAGAAATGAAAGTCAAATATAGGTGGTACAAGAGGTAGGGGCCGGCCATATGGGTATAAATATGGTGTATTTTCATTTTTTGTTTATAAATGTATTTCAAAATGTATTCTTGTATTTTCCTTTTTTTGTAAATTCATAAATACTTATGAATGCATTAGTTTATTGAATTGTTTTAGTCTTGCATAATTAATGTTAAGTAATTGTATTAGTGTATGACTAGTGTCACTAATCAAAATTTAATTATGTACTTAGTTGAATTAATCCTTCATATCGTATATCGATCGGATTAATTGATTTTCCGATTCATCGCACCGATGAATTTGATTTTAATTGAGTTGAATTTTTATGAACATTGTTAATCATTTTGATTAATTGCTAATGACCTTTGATTAGGTTATAATTGGCTATTAAATACTGATTAGGTCAAAGTTGCTAACCTGGTTTAGTGTCGGATGTTACAGTCTCCCCCTGTTAAGGGAATTTCGTCCCGAAATTTTATCCTGTTTTCCTCAGGGGTATTGTTACTTAAGAGTATATGAGAGTATCTTTGCTGAAACTGGCCTTTGCATGCCTAAGTGAATTTTCTTTTTGTCCATGTCTAGGATTCCATCTGACCTTGAGGATGGGTATACGACTGTGCTTCAATCCCTTGACCTCACGGTCCATGATTTCAACCTGCTCTTTGATGAAGCAAAATTTATCAGTTAGTTGGATCTCTTCCAAAGGGGGTTTCAAGTGTCTCCTCTAACAAACCCTTCTTCAGATTCAATACATGGAAGGTATTTTGCATGCTGCTAAGCTCTGGTGGTAGCTTTAAATGATAAGCTATTAGTCCAATTCTTTTTAAGACCTTGCATTGTCCTATGTAACAAGGATTCAGTTATCTTTGTTTTTCCCCAAATCGTATCACACCCTTCCGTGGCAAGACTTTCATCGGTACTCGTTATCCTAATTAGAACTCAAGGGATTTTCTCCCTATATCTACATAACTTATTGACAACCGTAGGCAACTTTTAGGCAGTTCCGTATCTGTACTATCCCTTCGGTAGTTTCGTGAATGATCTTAGCGCCAGTGATTTGGCTATCTTCTACCTCTTCCCAATAAATTGGTGATCGACACTTTCGTCCATAGAGGGCCTCAAACGGAGCAGCTTTAATACTCGAGTAATAGCTATTGCAGTACGATAATTCCACTAAGGCAATTGAGTATATCCATTACATAGGCTCTTAATGTATGTTCGAGGGTTTGAATCGTTCTTTCATTCTGACCATCGGTCTGAGGGTGATATGTGGTACTCATGTCCAAGTTTGTACCCAAAGCCTGTTGTAACGATTGCCAAAAATCTAGATGTAGATCTGCTATCCGTATCAGAAATGATTATAATAGGCACTCCGTGTCTGGAGACGACTTGCTTGAGGTACGTTTGGACTAGCTTTTTCATCCTGTTGTTCTTCTTGATTGGTAGGAACGCACGTATTTTGTTAGGCGGTCAACTATTACTCAAATGGTTTCTAATGTTTGTCTTGACCTTGGAGCATGTTTAGAATTTGTTGACAGATGTGGCAATGTCATCCTTCATGATAGGCCACCCGTATAGCTCCTTAAGGTCGTGATACATTTTATCGGATCCGGGGTGAACGACATATCTTGATTTGTGTCCGTCATCCGTAACTAGTTTTCTTACTCTATCAAAAACAGGGTAACCAGACTCTATTCATGAAGTATCGATTTCCATTAACCCTTATCCCAAACTATTTATCCATTCCGTGCAGGGCTTAATTTTTCATATTTTCCTCTTTAACAACTTCTATTTATGCATCATGAACTAAGAAAGAAAGGTTTGGTTGAATAATGATAACTAGGGCTGGTACTCTTAACGGCTTAACTCGTTTCTTTCGGCTCTGAGCGTCTGCAACCACATTAGTTTTCCTCAGGTGATAAAGAATATCACAGTTGCAACCACTTATTAGCTCCATCCACGATGGTAGCTCCTATTCGAATCTTTCTGGTTCAAGATGTGTTGGAGGCTCTTATGGTCTGTAGTACATTTCTTACCGTACAACTAATGTCTTCAAGTCTTAAGGATACAGACTACTGATCCAAGATCAGATCATGCGTTGTGTAATTCACCTAGTGAACCTTAAGGTTCCATAAAGTATAAGCTATGACCCTATCTTTCTATATCAACCCATTGTGTGAAACGTCACAGTAATTTACAACTTTCTTGCTTCTCTTGGGTAGGGACAAAATAAGCGCGCTGCACAGTTTGTGCTTTAATAACTGAAATGATGTCTCCTGATCCTCGCCCCAATCATACTTCATGTCTTTCCGGGTCAGTTTTGTTAGAGCTCTGGTGATCCTTGAGAAATTTTTAATAATTGCCTATAATAAGTGGCGAGTCTTAAGGACTGTCGTATCTCTATGGGGGTTCTAAGGGTTGACCAATTCATGATAGCCTCGATCTTTGCAGGGTCGACTTGGATCCCTTTACTATTGATCACGTGCCCGAGAAATCTTACCTATCTTAGCCAAAAGTTAAACTTAGAAAGCTTGACATATAGTTGTTCTTTCTTCAACAACTCTAGAATCAGGCTTAAGTGTTTGCTCATGCTCCTCCTTATTTTGTGAGTAGATTAAGAGGTCATTCATGAATACAATCACGAATTTGTCTAGATAAGGTTTACACACCTGATTTATGAGGTCCTTGAATACCGTTGGGGCACTGGTTAATTCAAATGGTATTAATAGGAATTTATGATGACCGTAACGGAATCTGAAGGCTGTCTTTGGACTATCTTTCTTGTGAACCCTAACTTGATGATAACCAGACCTTAGGTCGATCTTCGAATGAAAGCTTAATTCTTGGAGTTTGGTCAAACAAGTCATTGATCCTTGTGAGCGGATATCGACTCTCTTAGTTTATTTAGCTTTCGGTAATTGATGCACATTCTGAAGGTTCCATCCTTCTTCTATATAAACAAAACGGGAGCTCCTCCAAAGCGAGGAACTCGATTTGATAAACCTTTTATCTAAGAGCTCCTACGGTTGGTTGGACGATTCTTACAATATTGATGGGGCTAATCGGCCTGGTGCTCGAGCCACTGATACCGCACCTGATACTAGGCCGACTTTTGAATTTGACTTGCCTTGATGTTGGGAGTTCTGGTAAGTGTTCTGGAGAAACTTTGGGAATAATAAGAATATTTTCGAGCCACTTTTCCTTTGGCTCCCTCTCGGTCAACACTTCAGGGCCCTAATGCTAGGGATGATGCTTAATTTGGTATTTCTTGTTTTGCCTTGGATAGTAAGAACCTTCTTATTGGCTAAAGGTATATGAACCGTCTTCTTTGTTGCCCACTATTTCCGTACAATTTTTTTTTTTTTGATAGTCAATCCATACCTATGACCAAGTCAAAACTTCCCAGTTTGATGGGCATCAAGTCTGTTTCAAAGAGTTGGCCTACTAATTCTAAGGAGCATCCTCGACTTATATTATTTGTCTTAAGCGTCTTAGTGTCATCAACCTCAATAGCATAAGTAGCACCTAATGGCGTAAGGATGGAATTTATCTGCTTAGTGAACTTACTGGATATAGAGCTCCTATCAATACCAGTATCAAATAGTAGAAATGCATAAGTGGTATCTATTGGGATAAGAGGATAAGTCTATGGGTTTGAAATTTCTTAGGCAGATTGTCGTACTACATATCCTCATGCACATAGTTATAGATAAAACTTAATTCTTCATTAAAATGCTTGATACCTAATCTTTGTACATGATATGGTCGGGATTTTCTGATAAATTCTTAAGCCTTACATACCCTAAGATATATCAGATAGTATAGCCTAGAGAAGTACTATAAAATGGTGGGAAGGGTACTAAGTATGAGATGCCTTCGGGGTTCCCTCGTACTCCAGAGCGTTAAGTCGTTGGGTTAGTTCTGCACTGCGGGCTTTGTGCTCTGCTAGGCGCTGTCACAATTCGTCGATTCTGTCTTGTTGAATCGCCTGGGTATTCTGGTTGGCCTAAGGTTTATTGGTGGTTTGCATTGCCTCCTGCTTAATCCTTGCAAATATCTCACCGACCTCTTAAAGGAATTTGTTGAAATTGGAGGTCGTGTCTGGCGGCCCTTGCCACCAACAGGGGCATCGTTTGTTACATAGGTTTCGGGGTAAGTGTCGGCACTAGAGAGGAAGATGGTGTTCCGATTTCAAACTGGTTTGGATCCCTTCCTCGTTTCTCCCCTCTTTGAGGGTGTGAGACATCCATCCCCACTGTCTTATGGTTGCCCATCACTTCTGTGGTGGGTTTGGCTGATGGGTAGGTACCGGGATAGACTCCTATTGTGCCAGTCACACCCTTTTCCTAGGGGTGAACTTCCTCAATGGTCCATTGTGATGGTTTCTGAATAGGGTGTATGGTGGAATTGTGGTGGTGATGGTGGAGCAATTTGTGTTGCAGGGCCACAGTTGCCCTCCTTGTGTTTTGACGGGTCCATTACATCGTCATTGATTCGGTCAGGGTCGGTTCCCGATCCAAAGTACACCTCGCTGCCACCTCGGCTTCCTTGTTCCATGGGTGAGAATTCATCCTCTGAGTTAAGAGGATAATAATCGTATTGTTCGACATGTTATTGTCATCAGGGTCCATATATATGTTCCCAATTGTTGAAGTAAGAAAGTTTAGTTTTTCTAAAAGTTATAGTCTAGGGTAGTAATGCAACCTAGTTCACTATAACTATGGCTCTGATACCAATCTGTCACACCCCGTTACCCCGGTTGGCAACGAAGCGTGACGTCGCGGAAGCGTAACCATAATCATAACGAACGACCACTATATGGACGTTTTTTCTAAAATATATTGATTTTACTTCAAATATAAATATTGTTTTACATAACCAAAATACAGCGTAAGTAGTTCTTAAAATACTAAAATTTAAATTCACAATTTAGTTTATCCGGAAAGATGCAAGTAAATCTCCGAATTTGAAAATGATGCGACTCCAAAATGAACGGAAGCCTTAGAATACTTTCGATAAATGTGCATGTCTCAAACACCTGAAAATACATGCTAAAATACGCCAACAAATTATTGGTGAGCTCATAGGTTTACGCGAAAAGACCATTTGTATGGACATTATCAGATGAGTTGAATTTATAAAATCATAAATTCCGTGTATGTATTACATAAACCATCATGCAACCGAAGCTTAATTAAAATGAGTTTGCCCTGTGCAGTATCCCCGGCTGTAATACCGTGTGTTGAATATATATGCACTCGCTGTTAGCCGACCCGAACTAACCCGAATGGGGGACATGACTCCCAATAGATCTATCCACAATATATTCGCGATTGCAAATAAATGCAATTAACGGTTCATGATTTGAGGGCTGATGGATCCAAACATGTAATACATATAAGAAATAAACAGTTTTGCTGTCCATATGAAAACATGCATGTATTTCCACCCCAAAAGATAGTGAAAATAGGGGCTATGAAGACTCACCGAGCGTGTGATGGCAAAAACGAGCGTAAAATGCATTTTAGCGTAAATGGATGGATGATGCACCGAGCGAGATTAATCGAGTCCTAAATGATAATAAGGACTTAATATCTCTAATATATGATAATATATATATATTTATAGATTTTTATGTCTTAAATCATCCAACATTACAAGTTTACAAATAAAACCCGCTTAAAACGTTAAGTTTATATATATAATTTTCCAGTTTTTTCGAGGTTTTTCGGCCTATTTTGAGGCTGTTTTTGACCAAGCTCCAAAACGTTTTAGGCTTTGGTTTTCTAGGACATTAAACTACTATATACAAAGGATTTTTAGAATCAAGAACGGCCATTTTTCAAGATGTTTAGGTTGGTGAAAAACCTTTTTAAAAACCCTATGTTGGCCATTTTTGAGCTGTCAAACTTTCGGTTTCCCAAATAATTTCTGGAGCTCTTAAACTCCAAAATAAATTATGAAAACTTCCAGATCTATATTTAAGAATATATATAACTTTTAAGACAAGAATCAACTCATTTCGTTAAGTTATGAATTAGTTACGATTTTTCAAAGTCGATATAAATTTTCTGCCGAAAATCCGCAGTTTATAAACTTGAAACAACTTATGATTCTTGTTGTTTATTCAAAGACTACTTGTATAAAAGTTATAAAATACCTATATATCACTTGTTTCATAATGTTAACACTTTTATTATGTGTTCATATGTTCATAAACACATTTAAAGAAACAACTTAAAAACAAAACTAGAAATTTATAAACTTGAGTTTTTATGAAACTTGTTGTTGTTGGTGACTATATATATTATGCAAGACTTATATAAACATAAATATAAGATGAAATAAGTTAGTATTTACTTAATTTGATGTATTTAGAGTATGAAATTAAGAAGAAGTTGAAATCCTTTGAAGATTGTGTAACATCCAAGTTACCACAAACAGTACACGTCATAAAATTTCATTTCATTAAGTAATAAATATTACTAATTGTTTGATACCACAGGTCCATCTGCCTGAATACTTAATTACAAAAATATATTAAGATCAAATGGTGGTCTAAACTAGCTTCTAAATCTTCAATCAGAGTGCGAAAGACTGAACAAGCTACCCGAGACCGCAATCGTCTTTCAAAATAGGCATCAGCAAAAGTCCAACAATCTGCTAGTCATCAAATATCCAAATTCATATAGCCTGGGACGAACTACCTGCTATGGTCTTGTCCTTATCAGCTTTTCCTGAAAAAGAGTTGTCATGACAGAGTAAGCTAACATTGCTTAGTGAGTTAACAGAGTTCCATTAGTTACCACACATATATAACATACTATCAGCTCCTGCCGGCAAGTCACTACGTCCTGAGACAGCAAAAAGGTTGGGAGACAACCCAGTTTGTATTCCCCTATGTAAGGCCGAAGCCCTACGGGAAGTGTATGGAAACAAGTCATATAGGAAAGGAATCTGCAGAATTCCCTCCTGTGAATGGAGATCTCACATTCGGTCCTATCGGATAATGCAGTATGCAGCGGCAAATATATAAACAGTCAAGTAAGCAGTAAGCATGATAAGTGTTTACATAAAATGTAAAAATGAACATGCAATCAAGGCAATTCAAGTGTCAAGCTTCAGAAATGTAAAAATACGTTTCTATGATACAATATAGTATTAAAGAAACATGCAGCATCAATCGGAAGTTTCCATACAGTCGATGACATTCACCAATAAGTATCGAAACATATGCAAGTAATTAATGAAATCTGTCACTCACAGTAGTCCGTAGTCAGATAATGCTTAACGAATTAAGCTGTTCAGTTTACTCTGTCAAATCGGCGGTTTCCTGCAGTTCAGTTTCAAGTCTGACATATTAATGTCGAGATTGTAACATGACCTATATAATCCTCAATTATATGATCAGGTTATTGTCATTTCTTTAAGCCGAGTCTAGGGTAGTTCCTAACGTCCCAAAGTGAGTCTATTCTTATCAGATTAATATGATCCATATAATTACAGATATATGGCCTTGAAACAAAGCCGATCGCATTATTAGCAAGGTGAATCATGACATACGATTTTTAAGAGTTCATACAAGGTCTGATAATTTAGTTATGCATAAAATAGTTATGCACTTGAAACTTGTGATTTTTATCATAATCAAAAGATACTTTCAATTATATAAGGTTATTTAATAACTTAATCTGATTTAGGAATAAGTCTTAGGCTTGGAACAAAATCAGATTCGAACAGCAGATTCGAAATTTAGGCAACAGATTCGAATAAGTATAGATTCGAATGGCTTAGATTCGAATGAGCATAATTCGAGTTTAGGATATTAGATTCGAAACACACACATATTAGATTCTAGGGGATAGATTCGAAATCAACAAATTCTAAACTAGGGAAGATAGATTCGAAGTCAACAGGCTCGAATCTAGCTAATCAGATTCGAGAACAACAATTTCGAGTCTAGGGGAATCAGATTCGAAATCAACACCTTCGAATCTATTCATGAATTTCTCGAATTTGTTCTTCTTGTTCATCGTTTTTTTCCAGGTTTTATCAACTTAAACATGAACATAAATGAGGGAGAAATAGTTACTAAACTTCGTCCAAGCTATATCTTTCGACTATAGGTGAATTCCAAGCCAAAACAGGTCCTAAACGTGAGCAAATCAGCTTTGAATGAAGGGAATATGAGCAAACTCGAATTTGCTCTTCAAAACCGAACTAAAAGTCAGAAAAAGGGGCGATTTTACCTTAAATCCGGACGAAATCAAACATGCAATGGTAGATTCGTGTAGAGCTCGACGATCTCTAACCGATGGCGTATAAATCACGAGAATCCGACGGTTCGTTTAGGACAAATTCTAGAAAGAAGGTGAGGGTGTAGAGAGAGAAGGAGAGAGAGTTCAAGCTTCCAAACTCAAGAAATGAGGAGGAGTGCTCTATTTATAGGAAAATAGGGAAAAATCAGATTTTCTACTGAATTTCCGGAATCGACCAACTTTTATTCCCATCAATCTGATTTGCATTTCAGATGCAAATAATAGCAAAGGAGTTCTAGATTTGCTATAATTGTCTTTTAGTCATATTTTTATTCATTTTAGTCCGTTTCGTCATTTTCAGTCTTTAATTTGTCATTTAGCTGAATTTTAATTATCAACTTTATTTCAGCTAATTTTGGGGCAACTTTTCATAATTAATTATAACTTAATATAATTAACTATTTAAGATTCATGTTTTCGGTTAATTACTAATATTTGGATAAAATTGCTTTATTATCCAAAGTCTGATGCTGTAATTTATATTTAATAAATTACGGGCTGTTACAATCTTCCCCCGTTAAATTGATTCCGTCCTCGGAATCGACTAAGACAGGAATAACTTCGGATACTTTTGCCTAATCTCGTCTTCTCGTTCCCAAGTATGCGCAGATCCCTTATGGTATTTCCATTGAACTAACACCATTGGAATTTCCTTGCTGCGCAATTTCGAAACCTTATGGTCGATTATACGCTCGGGCTCTTCTTCGTATCGCAACTGCTCGTCAATTTGCACTTCTTTCCAAGGAATCGCAGCTTCAGCGTCAACTAAACACTTGCGAAGATTACTAACGTGAAATACATCATGAATCCCAGACATTTCGGCAGGCAACTTCAATCTGTAGGCTTGCAATCCTACACGCTCGAGAATTTCAAAAGGACCCACAAATCGAGGGCTCAACTTCCCCCGTTTGCCGAACCTTACTATTCCTTTTCTTGGCGAGACCTTCAGCAACACTTTATCTCTAACTTCAAACGCAATTGGTTTCCGTCTTCTATCATGATACTCTTTTGTCTGTCTTGAGAGGTCTGAATCCACTGTCGAATCAACTGTAGTTGGTCGTGTGCTTCTTGACAAATCGCTGGTCCAGAGATCGGGCATTCACCTGCTTCCCTCCAACAGGTTGGAGTTCGGCATCGACGTCCGTACAAAAACTGATAGGGAGGCATACCAATAGTCGAGTGATAACTATTGTTATAAGCAAACTCCACAAACGGCAGGTGAGTACCTTAACTTCCACCGAGATCAATCACACAGCCTAATCCCATCTTAGAAGCATCACTATAAACTATAAAATCATCATTACCCTCAGGTAAGGCCAAAATCGGTGCTTCAATTAGCTTACGCTTCAGAGTCTCAAAAGCTCGATCTTGGGATTCATTCCATTCAAACTTAACCTCCTTCTTCGTCAGACTGGTTAAAGGCACCGCAATCTTGGAGAAATCACGGATAAATCTTCGGTAATAGCCCGCTAAACCCAAGAAACTCCGAACTTCAGATACGTTTTTCAGCGCTTCCCACTTCTGAACCGCATCAACTTTTGATGGATCCATGGCTATTCCCTCACCCGAGACAATATGTCTTAAAAATTGCACCTGGCGTAACCAGAATTCACATTTGGAGAACTTTGCGTAGAGTCGCTCCTTTCGTAACAAGTCTAGCAATTCTCGCAAATGCATCGCATGGTCAGATTCAGACTTAGAGTAAATCAAGATGTCATCAATGAAGACTATCACTGATTTATCCAGCATTGGTCTACATACCCTATTCATGAGGTCCATAAATGCGGCCGGGGCATTTGTGAGACCGAACGGCATTACTAGGAATTCAAAATGGCCATATCGAGTACGAAATGCAGTCTTCGGTACGAGGTCAATGTGGAATTCGATTTGGCGATCTGGTGGCAATCCAGAGATGTCATCCGGGAATACATCAGGGAAATCTCGAACTACAGGTACATCAGACACGGTCTTTTTAACTTCTTTAGCATCTATGGCATATGCTAAATAGGCGGAACAACCTTTGGCTAGGCACTTTCGGGCTTTCATTACAGAAATGAGACCTAATTCTCGAGTCTTTCTATCGTCATAAACATAACGTTCACTTCCTTCGGGATTCTAATTCTAATTATCCTTTTGGCACAAAGGATTTCAGCATTGTTCGTTATGAGCCTGTCCATTCCTATAATAACATCGAATTCTCTAATCCACATCGGTATCAGGTCAAGGTCTGAGGAGGGGTCATCAATCACTAGCTTACAGGAACGAAAGATTCTATTTACAGTCACAAAACTCGAACTCGCAGTTTCTATATCTATCGGTACAGGTAGCATTATTGGGGCAAAGTCAAACAGTTTAGCAAACTTTTCAGACACATATGACAGATTAGAATAGGCATTGAGTTAACAAGAAATGTACCCATGACGATATCAGCAGTCTCTTTTGCCTCATCGGCTGTCTTCTGGAAAGATCTTGGTTGATTCCTCGGAGCAGAAGAACCCTTGACTGATTGCCGGGGTGAAAATGCAGGTGGAGGAATAAATCGGGGCCGAGTACAGTCTTTAGCATGGTGCCCCAACGTGATGCAGTTACGGCAAGCCTCATTGCGCTTGGCACATTCCGACCTGTCATGACCTTTCTGCCTACAACAGTAGCACCTCACGAACTCAGGATCACATTTTCCTTCATGAATCTGCTTGCAGCGAGGACAAGCAGACCTTGGCGTAGCGGTCACAGCATAAGATTTAGCCTTTTTAAAAGACTGCTTATCTCCCTGCCTTAAACTTTCACTCTCCCTTTCCGATTTCTCAGATTTTTCTTTCTTGCTAGACTTGGCAATAAAAAGACTCGCTCGCTCCGGATAGATTTCAAGTTCCCCTACCTTAGCAACTTCAACTACTTCCATATCACTTCTCGGTCTGCCAGAATTCACAAACTTCCGAATTTCTCTATCCAGTCCATCCACAAAAAGATCCCTTCGTCGTCCCTCAGAGGGCTCATGCCTAAGTTTCCTTTTTCGATCCTTCTTGGGCTTTGCTAACATCTCTTCCCTATACTTCAATTCTAACTCCCGTAACTTAAGTTCTCGCAACCTAAGTTCTTCTTTACGGCGCTTAAAGTCAATTTCACGCTGGATTTCTTCGTCAGTTTGCACAACCGCTTTACCCTTAGTCAGCAAGTCCTTAATTTCCTTAAATCGGTCCTCAACCGACATATCAGTCTGCAGTCGATTCCTATCCATCATAAGCTGCATTTGCCTACGATTATCCTCATTCAGCTTGTGAATGAGATCAAATAATTGAGCCTGCTGGGGAGGCACAAGCGTGGCAGTACTGCTTAAGTCATTAGCAGTATTTTCAGGGTCAGTGCCTAAATCCTCTACATGAACAGATTCTTTGTGTTGATCAGCTGCAACATCAGCAGCTTTACCAACAGTCGAGGTACCAGCAACATTTGGATTCTTATCAGCCATTGGCTGAAAATATAAAGGAAATAACTATTATTTCCTAATTCAAATAAGCACGATTCGAGTCATAATTCCTATGTCAAATAATAACATCTAAGTTCATAGATATGAAGGCAGTCAGTCAGTCTGGCACAAAGTCAAGTCAAAGTCAAGTCAGTATCAAGCAGACAGTCCTTCCCCCGTCCTATCAGTCGTCAATTGCCTATCTTAGGTCAAATGGTGTGGGTAGTCCTTTACTAATTAGGTTACCCTAGGCCTCGGTGACTTGTTCGGGAATTCAGAGTCACATAGTCCATACCATACCAGTAGTTTAAGTATCGGGTGGCCAATCCGATAATTAAACTGCTGCTCTGATACCAACTTTGTAACATCCAAGTTACCACAAACAGTACACGTCATAAAATTTCATTTCATTAAGTAATAAATATTACTAATTGTTTGATACCACAGGTCCATCTGCCTGAATACTTAATTACAAAAATATATTAAGATCAAATGGTGGTCTAAACTAGCTTCTAAATCTTCAATCAGAGTGCGGAAGCCTGAACAAGCTACCCGAGACCGCAATCGTCTTTCAAAATAGGCATCAGCAAAAGTCCAACAATCTGCTAGTCATCAAATATCCAAATTCATATAGCCTGGGACGAACTACCTGCTATGGTCTTGTCCTTATCAGCTTTTCCTGAAAAAGAGTTGTCATGACAGAGTAAGCTAACATTGCTTAGTGAGTTAATAGAGTTCCATTAGTTACCACACATATATAACATACTATCAGCTCCTGCCGGCAAGTCACTACGTCCTGAGACAGCAAAAAGGTTGGGAGACAACCCAGTTTGTATTCCCCTATGTAAGGCCGAAGCCCTACGGGAAGTGTATGGAAACAAGTCATATAGGAAAGGAATCTGCAGAATTCCCTCCTGTGAATGGAGATCTCACATTCGGTCCTATCGGATAATGCAGTATGCAGCGGCAAATATATAAACAGTCAAGTAAGCAGTAAGCATGATAAGTGTTTACATAAAATGTAAAAATGAACATGCAATCAAGGCAATTCAAGTGTCAAGCTTCAGAAATGTCAAAATACGTTTCTATGATACAATATAGTATTAAAGAAACATGCAGCATCAATCGGAAGTTTCCATACAGTCGATGACATTCACCAATAAGTATCGAAACATATGCAAGTAATTAATGAAATCTGTCACTCACAGTAGTCCGTAGTCAGATAATGCTTAACGAATTAAGCTGTTCAGTTTACTCTGTCAAATCGGCGGTTTCCTGCAGTTCAGTTTCAAGTCTGACATATTAATGTCGAGATTGTAACATGACCTATATAATCCTCAATTATATGATCAGGTTATTGTCATTTCTTTAAGCCGAGTCTGGGGTAGTTCCTAACGTCCCAAAGTGAGTCTATTCTTATCAGATTAATATGATCCATATAATTACAGATATATGGCCTTGAAACAAAGCCGATCGCATTATTAGCAAGGTGAATCATGACATACGATTTTTAAGAGTTCATACAAGGTCTGATAATTTAGTTATGCATAAAATAGTTATGCACTTGAAACTTGTGATTTTTATCATAATCAAAAGATACTTTCAATTATATAAGGTTATTTAATAACTTAATCTGATTTAGGAATAAGTCTTAGGCTTGGAACAAAATCAGATTCGAACAGCAGATTCGAAATTTAGGCAACAGATTCGAATAAGTATAGATTCGAATGGCTTAGATTCGAATGAGCATAATTCGAGTTTAGGATATTAGATTCGAAACACACACATATTAGATTCTAGGGGATAGATTCGAAATCAACAGATTCTAAACTAGGGAAGATAGATTCGAAGTCAACAGGTTCGAATC
Organism: Centrapalus pauciflorus; assembly: GCA_020465985.1. Taxonomy (NCBI): domain Eukaryota; kingdom Viridiplantae; phylum Streptophyta; class Magnoliopsida; order Asterales; family Asteraceae; genus Centrapalus; species Centrapalus pauciflorus. Next base: position 116,099 of record JAANYP010005499.1, on the reverse strand, counting down.
TAGCTAATCAGATTCGAGAACAACAATTTCGAGTCTAGGGGAATCAGATTCGAAATCAACACCTTCGAATCTATTCATGAATTTCTCGAATTTGTTCTTCTTGTTCTTCGTTTTTTTCCAGGTTTTATCAACTTAAACATGAACATAAATGAGGGAGAAATAGTTACTAACCTTCGTCCAAGCTATATCTTTCGACTATAGGTGATTTTGAAGCCAAAACAGGTCCTAAACGTGAGCAAATCAGCTTCGAATGAAGGGAATATGAGCAAACTCGAATTTGCTCTTCAAAACCGAACTAAAAGTCAGAAAAAGGGGCGATTTTACCTTAAATCCGGACGAAATCAAACATGCAATGGTAGATTCGTGTAGAGCTCGACGATCTCTAACCGATGGCGTATAAATCACGAGAATCCGACGGTTCGTTTAGGAGAAATTCTAGAAAGAAGGTGAGGGTGTAGAGAGAGAAGGAGAGAGAGTTCAAGCTTCCAAACTCAAGAAATGAGGAGGAGTGCTCTATTTATAGGAAAATAGGGAAAAATCAGATTTTCTACTGAATTTCCAGAATCGACCAACTTTTATTCCCATCAATCTGATTTGCATTTCAGATGCAAATAATAGCTAAGGAGTTCTAGATTTGCTATAATTGTCTTTTAGTCATATTTTTATTCATTTTAGTCCGTTTCGTCATTTTCAGTCTTTAATTTGTCATTTAGCTGAATTTTAATTATCAACTTTATTTCAGCTAATTTTGGGGCAACTTTTCATAATTAATTATAACTTAATATAATTAACTATTTAAGATTCATGTTTTCGGTTAATTACTAATATTTGGATAAAATTGCTTTATTATCCAAAATTACTAAGATTCATGTTACAGATTGCACCAAGAATTCTTGCGAAAATGAAGAACATTTGAAAGGAGATATTGTGTGCACTTGGTATGTGTGTGGCCGGATCTGGAGAGAAGAGAGGAGAGTGATTTTTATCTTGCAAATGTGTGAATAATGAAGGAGGATTGATCCTCTATTTATAGGAGAAGAAAAGCAAGATGAAATGATGAGAAAATGGATGTTGAGTGCACATCTTTGCAAAGTGAGGTGAAGTTGATGGAGATGGTGATGTAGATGGTGCATGAGATTTGTAATAAAGAAATGAAAGTCAAATATAGGTGGTACAAGAGGTAGGGGCCGGCCATATGGGTATAAATATGGTGTATTTTCATTTTTTTTATAAATGTATTTCAAAATGTATTCTTGTATTTTCCTTTTTTTGTAAATTCATAAATACTTATGAATGCATTAGTTTATTGAATTGTTTTAGTCTTGCATAATTAATGTTAAGTAATTGTATTAGTGTATGACTAGTGTCACTAATCATAATTTAATTATGTACTTAGTTGAATTAATTCTTCATATCGTAAATCGATCGGATTAATTGATTTTCCGATTCATCGCACCTATGAATTTGATTCTAATTGAGTTGAATTTTCTTATGAACATTGTTAATCACTGTTATTAATTGCTAATGACCATTGATTAGGTTATAATTGGCTATTAAATACTGATTAGGTCATAGTTGCTAACCTGGTTTAATGTCGGATGTTACAGCTTCCGTGTCTTCGCCAAATAACCAAGCAAGCTTCCTAATTTTGCTACAAGTTGAAGCCCAAGATTAGCCTTGTTTTTCATAGCCCAAGTTATATTTATTTACGCAAACATAATCCATGAATAAAGAAATTCGGCTAGCCCCACACTCAAGCCCGATTTGAGTCAAATAAACGCCCAATGAAAGATAAGCTTTTCTCCTATCTTTTCAAGAAGAATAAAGCCCAATAAAGGCACATTTGCCACATCCAAATTTCTTCCCAAAAGAGTGTCCATGTTCAATGTACTTCTTAAGATTAATTCAAGACAATTTAAAAGCCTTCTATTCAATTCAAGGCAATTTGAAAGTCATGGCCAATTACTTGGAGGATACTAAGGGTTTTGCAAGATACAATGAACCAAGACACATTCTAGATGATTCAAGCAGTGAAATGTCAAGAGGGCCCTTTTGCTAAGTAGTTTTGCTTATATGATCGCTTATTGTGATGATTTTTGTTACTTATCTAGATAGTTGGTATTCCTTATATTTTCGTCTATAAATAGTGGCCAAAGTTCTCATTTGTAATCATCCTTCATTTGAGTAATATTGTGAGTTTTTAACTCTTCTTGTTCCTTACGAACTTTTAGAACTTATCAAGTGTTCTGGGTTGTGGCGTTCAAATCTTATCAATCAACTAAGTGGGGTTGGTTGTGGTGTTTTCTTATACCAAGATTCTTGCCTCTTTCTAGGCAATGGGTCGCGGTTTCACTATCTATACCAAGGTTCTTGCCTCATTTATAGGCAACGGGTCGGGGTTCTATCCATATATCATAATAACATCCAATAGAACGATCGGGCAACTCGCGATCAATCTCATATTCATCGCGTGAGATCACATCAGCCTCGTTCTAATAACGTGGCATTGATTACCAATGTCTACACATAACATCGAAACTAATAGAATAAAAGTTTTTTAAGTTCAAACCTCAATTTTAGTACATAAATAAATTAAAAATATAACATTCGGAGTATACTAAAAATAAAATATCTAGTTATTACAACCAAATCGAACGTCTATGGATCTACCCATCCCAATTACAAATTCGATAATAATTACAGCAAAAGTCTATCTGATACCATGAGTCCTCAAACTAAGCTAGTGCTTTTCCTTTATCATTTATACTAGAAAAGATGTCCACACAACTGGGGTAAGCCATCAACGCCTATTGAGTAACATATTTAATAGCACCAATCAGCATGAATAATATGAATGATACAAGTATAGGCACAATTTCAATATGTGTAGCACCCAGCCTTCCCAGCAGTGTGTCCATGAATAGGTAGTCCGTGTAGTATCCGACCTTCCCAGCAATGCATACACAGTAACCCAGCTCGCGGCACTGCAGACTTACAGTGCATAAAAATAACATGTAGCCACACATGCATGCAATCATCACATAAATACACAGTATGCATACCGGGGAATAAGGGTTATTATGTAACGATTCATGGCGATGAAAAGAATTAAAGTCATGGCAAAGAATCGATAAGCATGGTCATAGAAATGAAGCAAATATCCAGTATAAACATATCATGCATGATTATTCATGAAATTAAATCAATTACTCGCAGTGCTCACAATCTGTTACCCGCCAAGCGACTAACCAAAAATCAGCTGAAAGTACTTATTGAAAGTCACACGTCTCAGAGAACCACTATAATTCGGATATCAAAGTACATGTAACACCCACTCTTTTCGCATAAAAGTCACGTCAATATAATATCATAAGTGGCATTATCGCATAAGATTCTTAACACATATGTCACAGGATTACAATAAATAGTGCTGATTTAAAACATTAATTACAGACATCGCACTCCTCTGATCTAACAAATATCTACACTTATTCTGAACTCGTCAATACATCACAGAAACCATAGCAATATATAAATACCACGATCTGTCAGAGTAGAAATCTGCGGACTAATCACTGGTTCATACTTCTGCCCCAAGTGAAATAGAGGCGAGCAGGGCACCGCTCATGGCTGCCACTGCTGCCAAGCAAATCATCGGTCAAGTGGGTTACGACGCCGACCAGAGTACCACCCAACACACACCTAATTCCTACTCCCTCATCTTTGTCGATGGAACCCAGAAAGCGGACAGGCGGACAAGCAGAACAGAGGCAGCGGTGCCGCTGCTGCCACCGGCTGGTGACCTCGTCGCATCCCTAACTCTGGCAATACTTCCCCACATCCCATACGAATTGATTCCACTTTCTTTATACTAATTTGAATCACTCTTATATAGGTTTTCAATTCATTATGTAATACTCATGAAATCTCCATTTATTGTTCCTGAAGCTTTTAATCCAAATGTTGAAGATAATGATTATCATTGTTACAAATATTTAACTCCAGATTATATTCTAAGCAGAAATATATTCTCTCATTGAAACAAGTATAGAGTGATTATTATGGTATGGATAGTTACCTTAATAAACCTCCAATGGTGATTTGAGTCGTAGATGATGAAAAGTTTGATAACAGACCCCTTCTAAATCCAGCCTCAGACTTCTCAAACTCCAGATTATTTGTGTGTGTTTTTCTTGAGATGAAAAAGTTGTTAATAGGGGTTTTCATATATATAGGAATAAATGTTATGGTTGGATGGATGATGATCTTGGTGATGTTGTATTCATGCATGTATAACCATTTATATATTATACATACATTCCATTCATATATACCAATAATAATTTCTTTTATATCATTTTTTTTTTATAAACAAGAATATGATGAAATTTGCTTTTATACACACACACACACACACACACACACACACATATATATATATATATATATATATATATATATATATATATATATATATATATATATATATTTTCTAATTCTTAAACCTACAAAATTCAACAATCGAATTTGATAATTTATGTTTTATTATCTCGAATTAATAATTGAGCTAAACGACTTGAAATTAATCAATTACCTCGGAATTAGTGGATGTTACAATCTCCTCCCCGTTGGATTGATCTCGTCCTCGTGATCATGTAGATTTGAACAGATCGGGGTTTTTCGCCATCATCTCTGTCTTCGGCTCCCACGTATGAATCGTGTGACACCCTTGCCACAATAATCACAATTACAATACCCAGGATTAATTAACAGCCCATAATCAACCAATTAGTCTGAAACACTTAGTACATTATAGGAATTTGAAATAATACATAAATGTAATTTAAGTCAAACACGCTACAAAGTTTACATGGTTCCATTCTAAGTCTACATACTCAATTTATTACAACCATCCCAAATAGTACCAAAGGAATCTTCATTATTCGGTTATCAATAGAGTAGTAGTTATCCTCAAATACTTTAACAAATGACCTAGCTAGAAGGTCCAACAGCGTATTTTCCCTTTTCTGAAAAATATCAACAACTGAAGGATAAGCAAAGCTTAGTGAATATAGAGATTATAGATTCTACAAGCTTTTATGCAGCACCGAATCAGTAACACCGGCGACAAACGTCGTGCACCCCTTCGCACACGGAGTACGGAAACACAAATGAGCACACAGCTCCATCTTGTCATTTGCACGGAATAACACATTCAATTGAGACGGAATTTACCATCGGGGATGCTACACCTGCCCTTTGGGGCCATAGAGGGAGCACAAGGTCATATAGCCTCGGTAGCATCAATTTACCAGTTATAGCTCGAAATCCCATCACGTTGATGCACAACAAAGTACACGGAACATGTAATAACATGTAAACAAACAACAATGTGCATCAAAATAAACGCAAGTTAGTAGAGTGCCAAACGAATATAAATCAACATGCCGCAATGAATAAAAACTAGCATAAAACAAATGTAGACATATATAATCCTAAGTACTCACAGTGGGTGCGTTAGAAAACTTCAAATTATACTATTTCTCTCTGGGCTTTCAACCTGAATCACAATTTTACCCCACTGTGTGTTTAACAACACCACAAGGGACCTGTCACATTATTAATAGGAAAATATCCATCAATGTCTACATGTCATTAATTTCCAACAAATATTACAAGTTAAAGTGCTCAACTTCAGACCCACCATCCGAAGATTCATAATTAAAACCCAAGATTTGGATCTTTACTAGGTCCGAATAACCCATTATTCAATGTTATTATATTATACTAAAATTATATGAAAATCTGACTTTTATTCCAAAAGTTTGCGTATCTTTATCAAGAACCGAATTTCGCTTTACCTGAGGCTGACTCGCCGAGTCATGCTGCTCGACTCGATGAGTCGAGGTCTGAAATTCGGATCCTCGGCCGAAGTTCGATCCTTCCCAAAGTTCGAGTCTTAACACTTAGAAGAAATCTTACTCGCTTGATATTCTTGGCGACTCGCCGAATCACCATGATCGACTCGATGAGTCGACCTGTAGTTCAGCAGGTCGCAGCCTACGGGTTTTGCTTAAAAATTCACCAAACTTATTTTAATTAACATGCAATCCGTGCAAATGATATATTAACATATATTGAGTGTTTCTAAACCATTTTCCGTAACAATAACATTCATTTTTATCCAGGTTTGACCAAAAATGGAGAAAACTTCAAGAACAATAAAGTTCATGAAACTTCATATTTCTTACCTTCTTGATTGAATCCGTGATTGATTCTTGTTTCTGATGCTTCTAAGGACTTCAAATGATGTTTTCAACTATAAAAACATTAACCAACAACAAATTATCAGATTTAAATTCGAATTTTGCATCTTAAACAGACTAAGAAAACCTCAACTTAAAAATCATCTTTCTTACCTTAATGGACTTGGATCTCAATATTTTCAGCTTTAATCCACGAATTTCTTCAACCAAATTCGATTTCCAGCGGATTCTTGAGAGAGTTTTGGGTGTGATATGAAGATAGAAAGTTGCAAATATGAGTTTGAAAGACTCAAAGAGTCTTTTATTCTCCACTTTTGGTTATTTACACAAGTGGTCCCTCCACTTGTATATCTTTTTTAAATGAAGTTTCAATTATTATATTATCACCACCAACATTTAAATTTCACCATACTTATTTATAAACTGAAATTCTAAAATTCTTAATTAGTTAAAATCAATCAACCTTTAATACCCCGAATAAAGAGACTTTCATTAATGATACAACTCGATTACATTTAAGTATGAAATTTAAACTAAATATCCTCAAATTACAATAATGAAAATCTTAGTATGTTACAGCATGGGCTCCAACATGCTCAAACTTCATCCTAGAAGTTACGTGGATTCGAACAGATGTGGGTACTTCATTAAAATATCGTCCTTTGTTTCCCAAGTGTGGTTTGCTCCTTTGTAATGCTTCCAACGTATCAACACCATTTCTATCTCTTTTTTCCATAGCTTTTTGACCTTTGTGTCCAACACACACTCAGGTTCTTCCACATATCGGACTCTTTCATCTATCTGCAACTCGGTATGATCAGCCCAATCTTCATTCCTAGCAGTGAAGGATTTCGTAAGGTTTCCCACATGAAACACCAGGTGTCTTCCTGACATCTCCTTAGGCAACTCCAAACAATATGATCGATTCCCAACCTTTTCAATTATTCTAAACCGGCCAACCAACCTCGGTGCCAGCTTGCCTCTTTTTATAAAAACGAGTAACACCTCTCATCGGTGATACTTTCAAATAAACTCAATCATTTACTTCAAAACTGGCTGGTTTGTGCCTCCTATCATGGTAACATTTTTGTCGATCCTGAGCCGCTTTCATATTCTATCTGACCAATTGTATCTTCTCGTTAGTCTCTTGTAATAGTGTCGGCCCAGCAATCGGGGTTTCTCCTGCCTCTCTCCGACATGTAGGAGTCCTACATCTTCTCCCATACAGTGCTTAAATGGTGCTTTCTTAATTGTTGCATGATAACTATTATTGTACGAGAATTCTATCAGTGGTAGATGGTCATCCCAATTACCTTCAAGATCTAAAACGCATGACCGCATCATATCTTCAAGTGTGAGGACAGGCCTTTCACATTGGCCATCAGTTTGCGGACGATAGATCATACTCATTGCGATCCTTGTAACCAGTCCTTCTTGTAATGCAGACCAAAAGTTGGAGGTGAAACGGCTATCTCGATATGATATTATAGACTTTGGAACTCCATGTCGAGATATGATCTCATTCATGTAAATCTGTGCTAGCCTCTCCAATGAATAACTTTCTCGAATAGGTATAAAATATGCAGACTTAGTCAATCTATCCACAATGACCCACACAAAATCATGTTAACGTCTAGTCTTCGGTAACTTGGTAACCAAATCAATGGTAATATGTCCCACTTCCATTCAGGAATGGGAAGTGTTTGTAAACTACAATATGGTTGTTGGTGCTCGGCTTTGACTAGTCTACAAGTTTTGCAACGTTCAACAAAATGCCCAATATCCTTCTTTAATCCCGGCCACCAGAAGTCTGCTTTCAAATAACTATACATCTTTGTACTTCCAGGGTGAACTAAAAACTTAAAGTGACGAGCCTCTTTTATAACCACTTTTCTCAAGCCTCCAAACTTTGGCACCCAGATCCTTTCGTAAACAGCCTTCAAGCCAGTCTCATCAGATTCCATTATCTTTTTCTGCACCCTTATGTTCTCAGCGCCAATATTTTCTTCCTTTAAGGCTTCTCATTGAGCAGCTCTAACCTCATCGACGATTTTGGAGGTTAACATTGTAAAGGTCATCACATAACAACAATCCTTAGAGTATGCTTTGTGGCCAAGGGAATCAACCACTGCATTGGCCTTACCAGGATGATAAAGTATCTCACATTCGTAGTCTATAATCAATTGCATAGACCTACCTTGTCTCAGGTTAAGTTCCTTCTAGCTGAAGATGTACTTTAGTCTCTTGTGGTCAGTATACAGTTGACACTTAGTTCCATATAAGTAGTGTCGCCACAATTTCAAAGCAAACGTGACAACAGTCATTTCCAAGTCGAGAGTTGAGTAGTCTTTTAGCATGCTGCTTTAGCTGTCTTGAAGCATAAGCAATAACCTTCCCACGTTGCCTCAGTACAGCACCTAATCCCAGCCTCGATGCATCCGTATAGACTACAAAATCTTCATTACCCTCTGGTAAGGCAAGTATCGGAGCTTCGCTTAAACTTTTCTTCAAAATTTCGATTGCTTCTTATTGTTCAGCTTCCCACACAAACGACACATTCTTTTTCGTCAATGCAGTCAAAGGTACTGCAATATTAGAGAAATCTTTTATATACCTTCGGTAATGACCAGCTAAGCCCAAGAAACTCCTAATCTTAGTGGCAGTACGGGACGACTCCCAATTCTTTATCGCTTCCACTTTAGCCGGATCCACCAAGATTCTAGCTCTAGAAATCACATGCCCCAAAAACTGAATCTGTTGTAACCAAAACTCACATTTTGAGAATTTGGAATACAACCTTTCCTTTCTCAATAGCTCCAATAACTTCTTCAGATGAATAGCATGCTCAGCTTCAGACTTAGAGCATACTAGAATATCATCGATAAATACAATTACCGATTGTCCAACATCGGTCTACAAACCCTGTTCATAAGGTCCACGAAAGCAGCTGGGGCGTTGGTCAACCCAAATGGCATGACCAGGAACTCATAATGCCCATAACGAGTCCTCAAAGCCATTTTTGGCACATCCTCCTCTCGAACTTTCAACTGGTGGTACCCTGATCACATATCAATCTTTGAAAAGAAATTAGCCCCATGCGACTGATCAAACAAATCATCAATTCTCGGCAACGGATACTTATTCTTTATGGTTACTTTGTTTAACTCCCTGTAATCGATGCACATTCTCATCGTTTCGTCCTTCTTCTTTACAAATAATATTGGCGCTCCCCATGGTGAAGAAATCGGTCGAATGAAGCCCTTATCTAACAATTCCTGAAGTTGTTTCATCATTTCTTGCATTTTGGATGGAGCAAGACGGTGCGGAACGAGGTATCGAGGTAGCTCCGGGGATCAAATCAATTCGAAATTCCATTTGTCTCTCAGTTGGCACACAAGACAAGTCTTCCGGAAACACATCCAGGAATTCAGATACAACAGGCACATCGGCCACAGTTTTCTTTTCTTCTTTGGCATCAATAGAATATGCCAATAATGACTCACAGCCCTTAGCAACCAACTTTCCGGCCTTAGGAATCGTCAGCAGACAAAAATCCTCATTTATGGTATATGCATATCTCTCGCCCCTCCGGAGTAGTTGTCTTTATCATTCTCTTCTTGCAAACTATGTATGACTCATTCTCGATCAACCAGTCCATCTCGACTATTACATCAAACTCATCGAATTATATTGGAATCAAGTCAAGATTGAAGACTACATCTTCAATTACTAGGTACAATTACGATATACTTGATCTACTTTAACTAAAGTTTTACTATTTGATTCAATATCAAGCACAACATATAACATAGAGAAAGACATCCACAGTTGTTGAGCAAAAGCAATGAATACAAATGACCGATTGACACTTGAATCAAACAGAACTCGTGCAGGCATAAAACTAATAATAAACACACCCATGACCACCTTAAGTCTTCCTTAGCCTCTTCTGTAGTGATTTGAAATGCACGAGCAGGTTCCCTTGGTGGCTGGTTCCTGCGGCTGACTGAACAACCACTTGATCCCCTAGAAGATCGTGTTGAAGATGGAACAGCTGGAGTTTCCTTTTTACAATTCCTACTACAATGCCCCCATTTCCCACACTTATGGCACACATCGGCTTTTTGTGGGCATTCATTCTGATAATGACCCAATTCTCCACAACAAAGTTGTGGGAAACGCAAGGAGGTTTCACTTAAATATTAAAGCCATGTATGAAGGGTTTACAAATTATACCCCTCAACTTCTAAATAAATTAAGCAAGTTACGAATGAAAGAAGATAAATTACATGGAAATAACATTCAACTAAATATTACAAAATAGAATCCACAGGATTGAAATTTAATATGTAACAATTTTTAAAATATTTTTGTATTGATAAAATCTAATAAACTAAAGGTAAAGATAGATATATTATTTTTTATAACAAAAGTATAACAAAAGATTTGATTTGAATTTAGAATAGATACTATTAGATTTGGATAGATATAGTCTATATTATATAATTAATCACTTTAATTATATTTTATTTTATTTTTAAATAGAAAATATCTATAATGCATGTGAGAATAATAAGAAAAAAAATGATATGGAAAAAAATAAAGTATGATAGAAAACAAACCAATAGAACCAGGCGTTGATACCAAATGATGTGATCTCACCTGATGAATTTCCCGATCGTTCTATTGGATGTTATTATGAGAAATGGATAAAACAGCGACCCGTTGCCTATAAACGAGGCAAGAACCTTGGTATAGATGGTGAAATCGCGACCCCTTGACTATAACGATGCAAGAACCATGATATAAGAAAACGTCACAACCATCCCCACCAAGTTGATTAATAAGTTTTGAACGCCACAAACTAGAACAAATGATTAGTTCTAAAAGTTCGTAAGGAACAAGGAGAGTTAAAAACTCACAATATTACTCAAATGAAGGATGATTAAAAATGAGAACTTCGGCCACTATTATAGACGAAAATACAAGGAAGTCCAACCATCTCGATAATTAACAAAAGCTATCACGATAAGAGATCAAAGAAGCAAAACTAATTATCAAAACGGCCTTCTTGACATTTCACCACTTAAATCTTCTAGACTGTGTCTTGGTTCATTGTATCTTGCAAAACCCATGGCATCCTCCAAGTAAATGGCCATGACATTCAAAATTCCTTAAAATGAAGAGAAGACTTTCGAATTTCCTTGTAATTAAATTTGATAAGTGCATTGAACATGGACACTTTTTTGGTCATCTTCTTGAACGTGGTAAATGGTCCTTTATTGGGATTTATTCTTCTTAAAAAGATAGGAAAAAGTCTTAGCATTCATTTGGCTTTTATTTGACTCAAATTGGGCATGAAATGAGTGAGTCATGGACAAAACATGGGCTAAGTGGGGCTGGCCGAACTTCTTTAGTCATTTGCTACGTTTAACCACAACTTGGGCCATGAAAACATGGGCTAATTTTGGGCTTCAACTTGTAGCAAAATTAGGAAGATTGCTTGGTTATTTTGCGAAGACACAGGAGCATTATTCCGGCAAGATTTAATCAGTCCATTGGTAGCATCTTGGAACATCTAGGATTTAGACCTTGTGAGAGACTCGATCTTCCACCTTAATGGATCTTCATCATCTTGACCATTGGATGCGTTCTCATCATTCTTGTTCCTTACAAACTTTTAGAACTTATCACGTGTTCTAGCTTGTGGCGTTCGAAACTTATCAATAAACTTGGTGGGGTTGGTTGTGGCGTTTTCTTATACCAAGGTTCTTGCCTCATTATAGGTAATGGGTCACAGTTTGACCATCTATACCAAGGTTCTTGCATCGTTTATAGGCAACGGGTCACAATTCTATCCATTTCTCATAATAACATCTAATACAACGATCGGGCAACTGGTGATCAATTTCCTATTCATCGGGTGAGATCACATCATTTGGTATCAAAGCCACTTCTATTGGTTTGTTTTCTATCATATTTTATTTTCTTTCCGTGTCGTTTTATTATTATTTTTGTTTCTTCTTGTTCTTATCTTGGATTTCAAGTAATAGTAGTGGATCTTTGTAACAAGTTGACTTGATTACTATTATCAAGAAATAAAGAAGTTGGTATTTTAGTAAGTTATATATTTGGATTATTTATATTAATTCATGTAGTTTCGTTCCTCAATAAAATAGTGAAAAGAGTTGAAAAGTATAAAAAAAGTTATCAAAGAGAAAAAAAAAAGTAGAGAAGAAAAAGAAGTGAAAGAGAAAAATGGAGGAACGTTAATAATTTTGTTTAATATTATATTTCTTTTTTGGTTGGTTACACTCACATTTATTTATTGTTTGGTATGTTTTGAATTCTTCAAGGCCATAATCCTAACTTGATTTCGCTTTCTTTTAGTTTGTGATTAGTAGACGAAGAAATGAAGAGAGACCCATCGATACTTGGGAAGAAATGAAGAGGGTCATGAGGTGACCTTTTGTACCAAGTCAATACTATCGTGACCTTCACAACAAACTTTAAAGTCTGAAGCAAGGAAGTAAGTCTGTTGACGATTACTTCAAAGAAATAGAGGTTATTAAGATTCGGGCGAATATTCAAGAGGATCGAGTAGCTACCATGGCGAGGTTCTTAAATGGTCTCAATTATGAAATTCAAGGTCGTGTTGTGATACACCATTATGTTGAGATCGAGACACGGTTCATATGGCAGTTAAGATTGAAAAGCAACTCAAGAGAGGGGGTGAGTCAAGAACGATTGCTTGGAAAGCAAGTAGCTCCAAAAGGTCCGAAAATTCAAACTATTCAAATCCCAAATCTGGAACAAAAAACCCTTCAAAGGAGAAAACTAGTTTTGAAGTTCCGAAGACTCGTGATATAAAATGTATAAAGTGTCTTGGCAGGGGTCATATTGCAAGTCAATGTCCAAACAAGCTTGCAATGGTGATTAGAGAAGATGGAGAAATCGAAACAGATGCTTCTGAATCCTCACACGAAGACAGGATGGGGAAGAAGAGCTAGCAATTGAAGGAGAATTATTGGTGGCAAGACGAGCCTTAAGCACTCATTTTAAGAAAGACGATGATGCACAAAGGGAGAACATTTTTCACACCCGGTGCTATGTTCAAGGCAAGGTATGTTGATGAGAACCCATTTAATGTTCAAGATGATGAAGATCCATTAAGGTGGAAGATTGGGCCTATCACAAGTCTAAATCCAAGATGTTAGAAGATGCTACCAATGGACTAATTAAATCTTGCCGGAATAATGCTCTCGTGTCTACGCAAAATAACCAAGCAAGCTCCTAATCTGGCTACAAGTTGAAGCCTAAGATTAGCTCATGTTTTCATGACCCAAGTTGTGGTTATTTACAAAAACATAGCCCATGAATAAAGAATTTCAATCAGCCCCACACTTAGCTCATGTTTTGTCCATAACTCACTCATTACAAGCCCGATTTGAGTCAAATAATAGCCCAATGAAATCTATGCCTTTTTCCTATCTTTTCAAGAAGAATAAAGCCCAAAAAAGGACTATTTTCCACGTCAAAAAATCTTCCCAAAAGAGTGTCCGTGTTCAATGCACTTGTCAAGATTTGTTACAAGGCAACTTGAAAGTCTTCTCTTCATTACAAGGAATTTTGAAGGTCTTGTCTATTTAGTTGGAGGATACTAAGGGTTTTGCAAGATACAATAAACCAAGACACATTCTAGAAGATTCAAGTGGTGAAATGTCAAGAAGACCCTTTTGATAAGTCGTTGTGATTATTTAATCGCTTATCGTGATAGTTTTTGTTACTTATCTAGGTGGTTGGTTTTCCATATATATTTGTCTAGAAATAATGGCCAAAGTTCTCATTTGTAACTGATGTGATCTGACCAGATGAAGATGAGATTCATCACGAGTTGCAGGATCGTTCTATTGGATGTTATTACGAGAAATGGATAGGACCGCAACCCGTTGCCTATAATCGAGGCAAGAACCTTGGTATAGATGGTGAAACCGCGACCCGTTGCCTATAATGAGGCAAGAACCTTGGTAAAGAACACGCTACAACCAACCTCACCAAGTTGATTGATAAATTTCAAACGCCACAATTATAGAAACTTTATAAGTTTCAGAGCCAAAAGGAAAACCACCCATCTAGATAAGTAACAAAAGCTAGCACGATAAGCTATCAAATAAGTAAAACTATTTATCAAAAGGGCCTTCTTGACATTTCACCACTTGAATCTTATAGAGTATGTCTTGGTTCATTGTGTCTTGCAAAAACCCTTAGTATCCTCACCTTCAAAATGCCTTGAAATGAAGAGAACTTTCAAAATGCCTTGTAATTAATCTTGACAAGTGCATTGAACATGGACACTCTTTTGGGCAGATTTTTGGACGTGGCAAATAGTCTTTATTCTTCTTGAAAAGATAGGCAAAAGTCTTAGCTTTCATTGGGTTTTTATTTGACTCAAATCGGGCTTGAAATGAGTGAGTTATGGACAAAACATGGGCGGGCTAATTGTTGGGTTGGCCGAGTTTTATTAATTTATTGGCTTTTATAGATAAAAGCAACACAACTTGGGCTACAAACACTAAAACTCATCTTGATCCATGATTTGGATTACAATAACAAACATTGATTATTTTGCGAAGCAACGTGAACATTATTTTGCAAAGCTTTTCTTGAATTCACATCTTCTTTGATCATGGTTAGTATCATATCATTCTCCCACTCTTGAGAGTGATTTCTCCTCAAATCGGCACGTGTATATTGCATACAACTTTTGAAAATCAAATAACACCAAATTAATGAGGATCTTTCTCCACCTTTTTCCGCTTTCTTTTTTTCCCATATTTTTTTTTGTTTCCTTATCCTTCTTTTTTCAATAGCCTTTTCTCTAATTTTTACTTTAAAGAAATTAAAAATAAGACGAGAAAGAACATAAGATAGAATTGATAAATAAAAGAAACCAATAGAAGTGGCTTTGATACCAAATGATGTGATCTCACCAGATGAACATGAGATTGATCACGAGTTGCCCGATCGTTCTATTGGAAGTTATTACGAGAAATGGATAGGACAGCGATCCATTGCCTATAAACGAGGCAAGAACCTTGGTATTGATGGTGAAACCGCGACCCGTTGCCTATAATGAGGCAAGAACCTTAGTATAAGAACACGCCACAACCAACCCCACCAAGTTGATTGATAAGTTTCGAACGCCACAAGTATAGAAACTTGATAAGTTCTAGAAGTTCATAATGAACTAAAGAGCTAAAAGCTCACAATTTCATTCAAGTCAAGCATCCTTACAAATGTTTACATTGGCCTCTATTTATAGAAAAAAATATAAAGAAAACCACCCATCTAGATAAATAACAAAAGCTATCACGATAAGCTATCAAATAAGTAAAACTACTTATCAAAATGGCCTTCTTGACATTTCACTACTTGAGTCTTCTAGATGTCTTGGTTCATTGTGTCTTGCAAAAACCCTTAGTATCCTCCAAGTAAATGACCATGACCTTCAAAATGCCTTGAAATGAAGAGAAGACTTTCAAATTGCCTTGTAATTAATCTTGACAAGTGCATTGAACATGGACACTCCTTTAGGAAGCTTTTTGGACGTGGAAAATGGTTCTATATTGACCTTTTTTCTTCTTGAAAAGATAGGAAAAATGCTGAGCTTTCATTGGGCTTTTATTTGACTCAAATCGGGCATGAAATGAGTGAGTTATGGACAAAACATGGGCGGGCTAATTGTTGGGTTGGCCGAGTTTTATTAATTTATTGGCTTTTATAGACAAAAGCAACACAACTTGGGCTATAAACACTAAAACCAATCTTCATCCATGATTTGGATTAAAATAAGAAACTTGATTGATTATTTTGCGAAGCAACGTGAGCATTATTTTGCAAACTTTACAAGACCAGTAAGAGGTTACGGTTACACAAGAAAAAACCTCAAGTTATTCTTTTCTTATTGGTTTAGTGAAATTTGGACATTAGAACCCGGTTTTTCAAGTTTTCAAAACCCGGTTCACAAATTATAACCGGGGTCTAATGTCCAAAATTTCACTAAACCAATAAGAAAAGAATAAATTCAGGTTTTTTATGGCAAAAAATAACATGGAGGGACGAAAACGCAAAAAACGTGAAAACATGTTGGTTTTTTTCATAATAAACCCTATGTAAATATGGCTTTCGGCGTAGATAGGATTTATATCTTGACCGTCATGGATGATAGACAACCTTTGGTGAATGCAATACCATCGCTTGATCCTGTTGTGCTGCTGTTGGTGATGAAAATTTAGTAGGTCTTTTGAAGACAATGGTAGCATATGTTCCTGAGCATTCAGACAGTAATTCTACCACTCTTCCAGTGTTTGAAACCATAGTAACATAGAGAATATATAGAATAAATGCTTTGCACTATCAGGAGCCTGTCCTTTCTGGCAGTAAAAGATGTAGGCCATCGGTTTGAGCATGTGAAAGGATATTCCTATGGCATATGTTTCAAAGAGGTACCAAAAGAAAAAGAGGGCTTCTTTAGGTAGGCTGTATAGGTCATGGATGTAGAAAATATGGAGGAATGGGTAGTCTAGATGAAACATCAATCCTTTTATAACTACTCCATGGTTTCTTAGTAAAACAGTTAGAAAGGTTTTGTAATTCAGAGTAGCCTTTTCCTTGAGTGTGAGATCAGCAACGATCTCTGCAATCTGCTCTGGGAGATCAGATATTTGAAAATGATTTAGTTGTGCAGTGATGGACGATGAAGCTTCTTCTTGTGGCATATCGCCGGGTTGTTCTTTTAGTTTCACCATTGGCTGGATAGTGAATACTGGTATGATACTTTGGGATATCTTACAAACTTCGTTCAGTCCAGTGCTGTATTTATACTCCTTCGGGAGTTTGGATAGGAAGTCTGCAAGGACATTGTCTTTTCCTTTGATGTTGCGGGAAGGACGTCATATCCATCTCTACCTGGAATTCGTGCCCAATCAAGTGAAACTGAAAATTTTCTATTCCTCTCTTGACAGCAAGAATCTCTTTGAAGGTAGAGTGGTAATTTTTTTCAGAATCCTTAAACGTGCAACTTTTATAACCACACACTTCTCTGCCATTATCCTCATTGAGGACGATTAAGACAGCCTCCCAATGTTCGTCACTTGCGTCTGTCAGAAGGATTATCGTTTCTGACGAAGTCGGAATCTTCAGAGGGGGCATCTTGTCAGCTAGCTTCTTAATAGCCTTGGCTAGGTTCTGTTCTGAGGACCATTTATGGGATTCTTTTTCAACATGGGGAATAAGTGTTTGTATGATCAGATAATTTTGGTAAAAATCTGCCATGTAATTCACTAATCTAAGAAACTGTTGAATTTGCATTTGGCTCGTTAGTGTGTCTGGGAACTAATGAAGCTCTTGTGAAACATGTGGCTTGGAACCTTCGTATAGGATAGAATAGGCGTCAAAGTACCCGATAATTGGGACACCAACACGCCTAGAGCAAGTCCTTGACCCGTTAGTTATAAGAACTAAGAACCAAAGGATTACGAGAACGCCACAAGAATGTGCTCACAATCTTGATAAGTTCTTGAACTATGAACTCCCCAACAAAGAACAAAGCTCGCAAAGATGAGTAAAACTCAAAAGAAAGATATATATTTCTCAAGTGAATTGATTTGAAAGTACATAGGAAGCTATCTATTTATAGGCTTCAAAAACCAACTCAAAAGACACTAATTAAATTCAATGGATTGAAGAAGGGCCTTTAATCCATGAATCTAGACATTTTGTCATCACTTGGTAGATAATTATAGAACTTTTAAACTTAAAAAAACAGATTAGGCATTTCTAGGCCTTTATTGGACTCAAATAAACTTCTAACGGACTTCAAAATACATCCGTTCTACCACTTGGGTTTAGTACTAGCCCATAGTATTTCAAAGACTCAAGAAAATGCAACTTTTGGGATTTTATGCTTCCATATTAGGATACAATGCTTCAAGTCTAGTAACATGTTTCATCACTTGCGGTTGAGCATAGTCTTTGCATTTAGACTTTTGGATATCAACAACTAAGCTCGTAAAAACTTCTTTGATATTCTTCGCTCGTCCTCTTGTCATCGGACCTTCACATATTTCCATGACATCTTTGGAATGGTTTGTTGATCCTCCATCATTCTCTCCCCCTTAAAAAGGATTAGTCCACAAATCATCACCTACATCAAAAGGAGACAAGTCAGTGACATTAAATGTTGAACTAACTTGATACTCACCTGGAATATCTAGCTTGTAACTATTGTCGTTGATCCTTTCGAGCACTTGAAATGGTCCATCTCTAATAGTTTGCAATTTGGATCTTCGCTTGGTAGTAAATCTATCTTTTCTCAAGTGGAGCCATACCCAATCTCTAGCTTCAAACACATTCTTTTTCCTGCCTTTGTTTGCTTGCTTTGTGTATTGTTCTGTCCTTTTCTCAACATTGAGTCTTACCTTTTCGTGTAATTGCTTCACGAATTCTGCCTTCCGCTTTCCATCTAAACTGGATCGTTCTTTGATGGGAAGAGGAACAAGGTCAAGAGGACTCAATGGATTGAATCCGTAAACAACTTCAAAAGGTGAAAAGTTAGTGGCAGATTGAACAATCCTGTTGTAAGCAAACTCTGCAAAAGGCAAACAATTCTCCCAAGTTCTCAAGTTCTTTGGAATATTCACTCGAAGTAATTGGGATAAGGTTCGATTAACCACTTCTGTTTGCCCATCGGTTTGCGGGTGACTTGTGGTAGAAAACAAAAGTTTGGTACCCAACTTACTCCAAAGACACGCTAGAAATGACTCAGAAACTTGACATCACTATCAGTTACTATGGTTCGCGGCACACAATGGAAACGAACAATCTCTTTGAGAAACAAGTCTGCAACATGTGAAGCATCATCAGTCTTCTTACATGCAATGAAGTGTGTCATCTTAGAGAATCGATCAACCACCACAAACACAGAATCATGACCATTCTTTGTTCTAGGCAACCCGATCACAAAGTCCATGGAGATGTCAACCCATGGTTGCTGAGGAATTGGTAGTGGCATATACAACCTATGAGGCTTGGATTTTGATTTGGCCTGTTTACATGGCACACATCTTTCACAGATCTTCATAATCATGGGAATCTCCATCTCTTTGTAATAATCCTCCACAGACTTTGCTCCCTGATTCAAAGATTGTAATTTGCGATACAAGTCTCGAAAATAGTGAGAGGGAACAAACCTTTTATGCATAACAACCTTCATTTCAACCCATGTAGAAATAGGTCATTCTCCATTTCTTCTTCGGTTGGTGACTAATTGATCCCACCATACTGTAGCGTAATCTGTGAATTCAATTGCTACTACTTTCACCTTTTGATCCTCGCAATAATTATTACATGCAAAAATCAGTTCAACCTTTTTTTCCCATTCCAAATACGCTTCTGGATCACTCTTTCCTTGAAATTGTGAAATTCTCATCTTAATGTTGTTGAGTCCTCTATTAGCAACATGGTTTCCTCTATGCCTCCTTATTTCAGATCCTCTATCCCATTCATCACTTCGAGAGTCATCTTCATGATTTTCATCAGAAACTTGTGATGGTGGTGGAGCATGAGGTCCACGTGCCTCCAATCCATCCATTCTTTCATGGATTTGATTAAACTCGTCCGTCATTAAACGTCGCATTTCAGCCATGAGAGCTTGGACTTGAAGGTTAGGGAGGGGTTGATTATCTTCCATCTTTTAATTTGTAAAAACAAGAGTAACTGGAAAAAAAATATTTCCTCTCCTCACTCCCTTACGTGTTTCACTCAAGAGATGTCACTCAACGCTCGTGTATCACACACAAAAATATTCGGCTTTTACCCTCAAGTGTTCTCACAACTCAATGCCTTTTACCTCTCTATTCCTTGTGGAGCTCAATTGGTAAAACAACAATTCAAATTAGAGCACAAATTGAAAGTGTTCAAGAAAATCCTTTAGAACTTAATTGGATACCAACGAGTTTAGTCATTTTAAAGAAGATGGGATAAACAAGAAAAAAAAAGTAGTAGGGTGAGGAGAAACAAGTACTAACCAATGAGAAGAAGTTTAAAAAAAATGATATAGAAGATAAATCATAGATTTTTAAGCACACGTGTTCATATAAATTTCCTTCTTTTATTTCTTTTTTTTTTTGCACCCTTTTTTTTTTAGTTTTTTTGGCTGCACTTTTTATGCTTTTTTTTGTGCACTTTTTTATACCTTTTTTTTTTGCTCTTCTTTTTTTTTTTTTGCTATTTTTTTGTTGAACAACGTGACTTTTTTTAATATGACAAAACTACAAAAATGTAAAAGATAAGATGATGGAAAAGATAGACAAACACAATGATAAGAACAAAATGTAAAAAACTTAAGAATCGAACCTTTGTAGCTCTGATACCAAATGATATGAAACATTGACCCGCAAGTTAAATGTAACTTGGAACCTTCGTATAGGATAGAATAGATGTCAAAGTACCCGATAATTAGGACTCCAACACACCTACAGAAAGTCCTTGACCCGTTAGTTATAAGAACTAAGAACCAAAGGATTACGAGAACGCCACAAGAATGTGCTCACAATCTTGATAAGTTCTTGAACTATGAACTCTCCAACAAAGATCAAAGCTCACAAAGATGAGTAAAAGTCAAAAGAAAGATATATATTTCTCAAGTGAATTGATTTGAAAGTACATAGGAAGCCATCTATTTATGGGCTTCAAAAACCAACTCAAAAACACTAATTAAATTCAATGGATTAAAGAAGGGACTTTAATCAATGAATCTAGACATTTTGTCATCACTTGGTAGATAATTCTAGAACTTTTAAACTAAAAAAAATGGATTAGGCATTTCTAGGCCTTTATTGGACTCAAATAAACTTCTAACGGACTTCAAAATACATCTGTTCTACCACTTGGGCTTAGTACTAGCCCATAGTATTTCAAAGACTCAAGAAAATGCAACTTTTGAGCTTTTATGCTTCCATATTAGGATCCAATGCTTCAAGTCTAGTAACATGTTTCATCACTTGCGGTTGAGCAGAGTCTTTGCATTCAGACTTTCGAATATCAACAACTAAGCTCGTAAAAACTTCTTTGATCTTCTTCGCTCGTCCTCTTATATTCGGGCCTTCATGTATTTCCATGACATCTTTGGAATGGTTTGATGATCCTCCATCAAAGAATCTCTTTGAAGGTATAGAGTGGTAATTCTCTACAGAATCCTTGAAAATGCCGCTTTTATAACCTCACACTTCTCTGCCATTATCGTCATTGAGGACGATTAAGACAGACGCCCAATGTTCGTCACTTGCGTCTATCTGAAGGATTCTCGTTTCTGACGAAGTGGGAATCTTCAGAGGGGGCATCTTGTCAACTAGCTGCTTTATAGCCTTGACAGCTAGCGTCTGTTCTGAGGACCATTTGAGGGATTCTTTTTCAACATGGGGAATAAGTGTTTTGTATGATCAGATAATTTTGGTAAAAAAAATCTGCCATGTAATTCACTAATCCAAGAAATGGTTGAATTTGCTTTTGGCTTGTTAGTGTGTCTGTCAACTAACGAAGCTCTTGTGAAACATGTGGCTGAGGTTGATATTTGTCATCTGATATTTTCATCCCAATGAAATCAATGGTGGTGACACCAATTTCCAGTTTTTGTTTTATAGCATTATTCCATACTTAATTACCAAAGCATGAAACTTTGATAGCAGCTCCACATGCGAGTCGTTGTCTTTGGAAAACAACAAAATATCATCAATATAAACCAGGACGTTAGAAAGAATTGGCTCAAAAATCTTTACCATAGCTTCTTGAAAGGCGAACAGTGCATTTTTTAAGCTGAATGACATCACTATCCACTGGTAATTATGATCAGGAATACAGAAGGCCGTCTTTGATCTGTCTTCAGGACGAATACGTAACTATTATAATCCAGACTTAAGATTAAACTTAGACAGGACTTTAGCGTTTGCCACGACTGAAACAACGCCTTCTTTTGCGGTAGAGGAAACTTGTCATCTGCCAAAAAATGATTTAGAGGTTTATAGTTGATGACTAGTCTTTGCTTTCCTTTGAGTTGTTCACTACGCTTGTTTACGTAAAATGCTTCACACGCCCATGGGGAGTTTGTGGGCTCAATAATTCCTGAGTCAACGAATTGACTGCATTCTTCAATTGCAAGCTGATAATGGTCTTGATTCATAGCAGGGTGGCTTGCCTTTGTAGGGTTAACATCCTCATTCTGTTTGAATTGTAAGGAAACGAAGAATGACTCGTTAAGCCATAATGGCGAGGAAGAATTTGTTAGGAATTTTGTATGTGTAAAAGCACATGAGGTTTGGACAATCTACTGCTTCAAGGATTCAAGAGTAGGAGTTTATCATATGAAGTTTGGGGATTGTACTCCATGGGTTCATGAAACTTTTGTAGCTTAATCCTTAGGTGTCCATCTCAGATTTGGTAGCTTTGAAAGCAAATCAAATCCGATGAACATATCCTTGCCATGAGAGCTTGATCCTTGCAGCTTGTGCTTGATCACACATTTAGGGAAAAGACGGATGTATACGGGGATACTGATCTTGTGAATCACAAACTTTTCTCCATTAGCAGCTAAGAATGTTTGCACATGTGGTCTCCAATAACTCGCAGGTAAAATCTTTGGATCTAGAATGGAGACTGCTGAACCGGTGTGAAAGACCGCTACAACTGGTATTGGCTTTGCGTATGCTGACATCAGAAGATGAACCTTGGAAATGGGAACTGGGTGACTTTGTTGTAATGGCAAAACATGGGGTGCATGGCTTACCATAAACAATTCTGTATCAGAATATCCTGATGATTCGGAATCCGTAGTTGAGTCTTCATCTGATGAACTATAGGAATAATGTACTGTACATAACGTCCTATCATTTGGTTCATCATTAAGAGAGTAGACTGACTCAATATCTGAAATGTCAACTGGCTCTATTTTGTTGAGAGTCTGCAACAATGCCATTGATCTTCTTTTATCTGGATAATATTTGGCGAAATGTCCCTTCTTGTTACATATGTAACATTAATCTGAATTTCCTTCTCGCTTGAATTTCCTTCTCATGAACTTCCACTTCTTCTTTGGCCTGAAATTCTTCTTCCTGTGAAAGTCTAAAGATTTAAAAAACCTTTTGGAGTGTGGTTTCTTCTTTGTGTGAGAACAATCACACGATGACTTGTCTTTGCACTTAATCTGCAGACGTTTTTCATCACATGCTTTTCCTAGTCTTCTTCCAGTATTCTCAAACTCTACCAAGAATTTCTTCTGGTTGCAAAGTTTGGCTAGAGCATTGAGAATAAGCTGATACAGCTCACCAAGAGAGGTTTGTGCAACTGTGGCATTCTTTGATTCAAGAAATCTATATGCCTCAATTCCAAGTGATTCATGGAATAATTTCAAGAATACCTGTTTGAGGTTGACATCATCGATTCCTTGAAGGCAATATAATCTTTCAGACATTTCACTATAGTGTTATTCAAGATCCTTTTTTAAGAAGGAACAACACTTCATTTTGAGGAATTCTTCTCTTGCATGTATAGTATGCTCAACTAGATTGCCAATGAATTTTGAGTAAATGACACTCATTAAATCTTCAGGAGATTGAGACTGATGCATTTGTAACTGGCAATACTCTCCAATACTGAGATACCAATCACGGAGTCTACCTTGGAGTCTAGTTGCAAACCTTTTGAGAACCATATCAATGGTGTAAAACCGAAGTTCTGCAAAGATCCAAGTTAGCATTTCCAAACTTCTTTCTCTCCATTTGGATGGAGGGATATCATCGAATGCGAACTGCTATTAGTATCTGTCTTTTGTTGGTTTTATCTCCTGGGTGGCGTTTCTTACGATTCTGATTCTTCTGAATCACTATCATGAACGACAGTTTGGACAGTGGATTCTTATTTGTCATTTCCTGCCATGAACAGATGTCCAAATGCTTTAGAAGGATCGAAATCCTCGTCTGGTTGGGGAGCGTATGCTCAACTAGATTGCCAATGAATTTTGAGTAAATGACACTCATTAAATCTTCAGGAGATTGAGACAGATGCATTTGTAACTGGCGATACTCTCCAAGAATGAGATACCAATCACGGAGTCTACCTTGGAGTCTAGTTGCAAACCTTTTGAGAACCATATCAATGGTGTAAAACCGAAGTTCTGCAGACATCCAAGTTAGCATTTCCACACTTCTTTCTCTCCATTTGGATGGAGGGATATCATCAAATGTGAACTGCTATTTAGTATCTGTCTTTGCTTGGTTTTGTCTCATGGGTGGCGTTTCTTGCTATTCTGATTCTCCTGAATCACTATCATGAACGACATTTTTGACAGTGGATTCTTCTTTGTCATTTCCTGCCATGAACAGATATCCAAATGCTTAAAGGATCGAAATCCTCGTCTGGTTGGGGAGAGACCGGCATGACAAAGGATGGTGTTGGTGGAGAATCTTCACAGAGGTTCTTGAGAAATGTTGTAACTGGGTTACCAATTGCAAGAACCTGTGGGTCTTTAAAAGAGTTTGTAGCTTTGTCATCAGTTGACTTCTCGTAAGAAGTACTTGGCTTGTCTGGCAATGCTACAGCTTGTGCTTTTTCTTTTGAGTTGTTTCTAATCTGGGTTTGTTCTGTTGTCCATAATGCCAATGATGATGATCTTTGAGATGAAAGTTGTGGGAATGGCTGTGGGTCAAACGTTGTACTGACAAAATGTGTGGATGGTAATCTCCAAGGATCATCAGCAAGGGTTACCAATCTCTTTTGTTTATTATGTTTCTCAAGGTCAAGTAAATGAATCTTGGAGACTTCAATTCTGCTTGTTTCTTTAAGAGAGAGGTTTGTGGTGATGAATTTCGTTCAATCTGGAGAAGTTCATTATGAAGGTTTTGGATCTTGATTCGTACTTCACTTATCAAAGCATCCAAAGTTTTCATCTTGGAGGACAAAACTTCTTGGTTTTTTGCCATCTTTGTTTGTTGAGACAGGATCTGGGTAAGAACCTTGTGTTGTGGAACGACATTTTTACTTTGCCAATTCAAGGTTTTTTCTGCAGCGCTGATTGCATTCGTGACACCAGCTGAATTTATGGTTGTCGGGTTTTTAACCTTCCAATCATGTTTCTTCTTTGTTCTGGATGATCAAAAGAACTTAACGGTGGAAATTCAGCGTTGTATTGTTCTACCTGTCTAGAAGATGAAGGATCTGGCAAAACCATGTTGCATCCATCTATCGTTGGAGGTGGATGGACTTTCTCTTCTTTGTTGATAATGGACAAAGCCTTCTAGGTAATATGGGGGGAAGTTTGGTGGCGGAGGTTTTTTACATGGGTTGGTGGTGGTTGGAGGTTTGTTTGGTGAATCTTCATATATGAAATGATAGTCATATTGACCTGATGGTTCTCCAAGTAATCCAACAGAAGGGTCTCCTTCTTCGTATCTTTTCCTTAGTTTCCTTTGAGATGGTTTATCTTTATTAGGCATATCTTCATCTATGGAAACTCTGTAATGTTCCTCCAAGCAATCTTTACAGTTGCATACATCATACCATATGTGATCTGATGTAGGTAAGGCTGGAGAGACCATATTTACAGTAGGAAATACAGATGGTGGCTCTGCTGCTTGTGCAGGTGAAAACTTGACTTCCACTTGTCCGTTTTCATGTCTGATTAAATCAGGAGCCATGGTGGTTTGTACCGGTGGTTGATGAATATGTTCGTAATTTGTTATCCATTTATCTAGTAAAAGTTTTACCAGTTCTTCTCTGGATAACTACCTCGGGACATAGGTACATGTTGGCATCGCTTTTGAATCTATCTCAAAGAGTAAAGCATCTCCAGAGTTGTCTCTTCCTGAAACCATAATGTCTAGTGAGTGGTTCTGTACCCTGTATGCCATTTGGTAGTGAAACTTGCTAGAAACGTATTCACCTGTTGGGTGCCTCCAATATGGATCTGAGCCATTAAGGCAGTGAGCAGTGAGGGGTCATTCGACGGCATATTGAAATTTGGGTAGAAAGTGACAAAGATTGTGCCAGCGTTCAAGGTAGTTTGGATAGTACCAATACAAGCATGTTGGTACTCTACAAATCTTGTATCCACTAAAGCTATTCTTGAAAAAGTCGGAAGGCCTTTTTCTTCCATGAAACATTAGAGCAAGTCGGATTGCTCCAAAGTGGATATGGGTGTAACCTTGAGCTATTCAGTGACGCGGGAGATCTGATGGGAGAGATAATGTAACTAGGTGTTTTGCTAAGAGGCTGGGAGTTGGTAAGAATCAAACATTGAAGTTTGAACAAATTCTTTTAAGACTTGATTGGTGGAGGATCCTACCAATTTTTTGACTCGTCTACTAAAGGAATTAGTTCTGGAGAATACACGGTAAGGGTCTACAACTGGCATTTGGGTTAGCGGTATTTTTGATTCGTCTGAAACATAAGATAACTGATCTATGGTAGATGCATAAGAGGAACGGAAAATGGATGATGACGGGGAGGAGGAAAATAGTTATGAACTCATAGCTTTGGCTTAATAGAAAAATCTGGCTTAGAAAATAGAAAATCTGAACTTCTTATATAGAAATCCGAACTTCTTTTAAAATCTACCTCAGTTCGAAAGGACTCAACTGCGGTCACCTTGCCGACTTACAATGTCCACACAGAACTCTTTCGGTATGTACTAACAAGCAATTAAGAAACTAATAAGCAATTCAAAATCTAGACTTTAATCTATACTAGAAAGTTCTATAATTCAAGACTAAAAGTTCAACAGTTCTCCGATGTGAAGGATCCGTTAAACACGGCAGTCACAGAGCATAACAACCTGATTAGTAAGAATAAGAACACGGGTTTCGGTAAGGAACGAAGGGTAATGGCTCTGATACCATAAAAGGGGGTCTATAACCGATCTATACAAGACCAGTAAAAGGTTACGGTTACACAAGAAGTTGCGGGTAGTCGGTGATACCTAGTTGATTGGAAAGACTCATGGAAACTGAGAGACTCACGAGTTTGTTCTGCCTGCAACAATTATCAGAGGGGAGGGGGTTTACCATACCTTAAGTGTTCTGCCAATTTCGTTCAGTCCAGTGCTGTCTTTTCCCATATTACCAGAAGTCTTTGTCCATTATCCACAAAGAAGAGAAAGTCCATCCACCTCCACCGATAGATGGATGCAACATGGTTGTGCCAGATCCTTCATCTTCTAGACAGGCAGAACAATACAACGCTGAATTTCCACCGTTAAGTTCTTTTGATCATCCAGAACAAAGAACAAAAACATGATTGGAAAGTTAAAAACCCAACAACCATAAATTCAGCTGGTGTCACGAATGCAGTCAGCGCTGCAGAAAAGACCTTGGATTGGCAAAGTGGAAATGATGTTGCACAAAACAAGGTTCTTACCCAGATCCTGTCTCAACAAACAAAGATGGCAAAAAACCAAGAAGTTTTGTCCTCCAAGATAGAAAACATTGGATGCTTTGATAAGTGAAGTACGAATCATGATCCAAAACCTTCATAATGAACTTCTCCAGATTGTACGAAGTTCATCACCAGCAACCTCTCTCTTAAACAAAGAAGCAGAAATGAAGTCTCTCAAGATTCAATTACTTGATCTTGAGAAACAACGTAAACAAAAGAGATTGGTAACCCTTGCTGATGATCCTTGGAGATTACCATCCACACCTTTTGTTAGTACAGCGTTTGACCCACAACCAACCCCACAACTTTCATCTCAAAGATCACCATCATTGACATTATGGGCAATAGAACCAATCCAGATTAAAAACAAGGCAAAAGGAAAAGCACAAGCTGTAGCATTTCCAGACAAGCCAAGTACTTCTTACGAGAAGTCAACTGATGACAAAGCTACAACCTCTTCTAAAGACCCACAGGTTCTTGCAATTGGTAACCCAGTTACAACATTCCTCAAGAACCTCTGTGAAGATTCTCCACCAACACCATCCTTTGTCATGTCGGTCTCTCCCCAACCAGACGAGGATTTCGATCCTTCTGAAGCATTTAAACATCGGTTCATGGCAGGAAATGACGAAGAAGAATCCACTGTCCAAAATGTTGTTCATGACAGTGATTCTAGAGAATAAGAAACGCAAGACACGCCACCCAGGAGACAAAACCAACCAAAGACAGATATTAAACAGCAGTTCACATTTGATGATATCCCTCCATCAAAACGGAGAGAAAGAAGTGTGGAAATGCTAACTTTGATGTCTGCAGAACATCTGTTTTACACCATTGATATGGTTCTCAGAAGGTTTGCAACTAGACTCCAAGGTAGACTCTGTGATTGGTATATCTGTCTTGTAGAGTATCGCCGGTTACAAATGCATCAATCTAAATCTCCTGAAAAATTCATGAGTGTCATTTACTCAAAATTCATACACGCAAGAGAAGAATTCCTCAAAATGAAGTGTTGTTCCTTCCTAAAAAATGATCATGAAAAACACTACAATAAAATGTTTGAAAGATTCTCTTGCCTTCAAGGAATCGATGATGTCAACCTCAAATAGGTATTCTTGAATTCATTCCCTGAATCACTTGGAAATGAGGAATACATATTTCTTGAATCAAAGAACGCCTCAAGGAATGCCACAGTCGCACAAACCTCTCTTGGCGAGCTGCATCAGCTTATTCTCAATGCTCTAGCCAAACTTTGCAACCAGGAGAAATTCTTGGTAGAGTTTGAGAAAACTAGAAGAAGACTAGGAAAAACATGTGATGACAAACATCTGCAGATTAAGTGCAAAGACAAGTCATCGTGTGATTGTTCTCACACAAAGAAGAAATCACACTGCAAAAGGTTTTTAAAATCTTTTGACTCTCACAGGAAGAAGAATTTCAGGCCAAAAAAGAAATGGAAGTTCCTGAGAAGGAAATTCAAGCGAGGCAGAAATTCAGATTAATGTTTCGTATGTAACAATAAGGGATATTTCACCAAAAATTCTCCAGATAAAAGAAGATCAATGACATTATTGCAGACTCTCAACAAAATAGAGCCAGTTGACATTTTTGATATTGAGTCAGTCTATTCTCTTAATGATGAACCAAATAATAGAACGTTATGTACATTACGTTATTCCTATAGTTCATCAGATGAAGACTCAGCTACGGATTAAGAATCATCAGGTTATTCTGATGCAGAATTGTTTATGGTAAGCCTTGTACCCCATGTTTTGCCATTACAACAAAATCAACCAGTTCCCATTGCTAAGGTTCATCTTATGATGTCAGTATACGCAAAGCCAATACCAGTTGTAGCGCTCTTCTACACTGGTTCAGCAGTCTCCATTCTAGATCCAAAGATCTTACCTGCGAGTTATTGGAGACCACATGAGCAAACATTCTTAGCTGCTAATGGAGAAAAGTTTGTGATTGACAAGATTAGTATCCTCGTATACATCCGTCTTTTCCCTAAATGTGTGATCAAACTCAAGCTTCTAGGATCAAGCTCTCATTGCAAGGATATGCTCGTCGGATTTGATCTACTTTCAAAGCTACCAAATCTGAGATGGACACCTCAAGGATTAAGCTACAAAAGTTTCATGAACCCATGGAGTACAATTCCCAAACTTCATATGATGGTTACTCCTACTCTTGAATCCTTGAGGCAACAGATTGTCCAAACCTCATTGCTTCTACACACACAGAATTCCTAACAAAGCATTCCTCACCATTATGGCTTAATTAGTCATATTTTGTTTCCTTACCATTAAAGTAGAAGTTAACCCCACAAAGGCAAGCCACCCTAGTATGAATCCACACCATTATCATATTGCAATTTAAGAATGCAGTCAACTCATTGACAAGGAATTATTGAGCCTAAAAACTCCCCATTGGCGTGTGAAGCATTCTACGTAAACAAGCGTAGTGAATAAGTCAGAGGAAAGCTAAGACTAGTAATCAACTATCAACCTCTAAATGTATTTTGGCAGATGACAAGTTTCCTCTCCCGCAAAAAAGACGTTGTTTCAGTCATTGGCAAACGCTAAAGTCCTGTCTAAGTTTTATCATACGTCCAGATTTTGGCAGTTAGGTATTCGTCCTAAAGACAGATCAAAGACGGCCTTCTGTATTCCTGATCATCATTACCAGTGGAAACTGATGTCATTCGGCTTAAAAAATGCACCGTCCGCTTTTAAGAAAGATATGGTAAGGATTTTTAAGCCAATGCTATCTAACGTTTTGGTTTATATTGATGATATTTTGTTGTTTTCAAAAGACATTGACTCGCATGTGGAGCTACTATCAAAGTTTCATGCTTTGATAATTAAGTGTGGTACAATTCTATCAGAAAAGAAAACGGAAATTGGTGTCACCACCATTGATTTCCTTGGGACGTAAATATCAGATGGCAAATATCAACATCAGCCACATGTTTCGCAAGAGCTTCATAAGTTCCCAAACACACTAACGAGCCAAAAGCAAATTCAACAGTTTCTTGGATTAGTGAATTACATGGCAGATTTTTTACCAAAATTATCTGATCATACAAAACACTTATTCCCCATGTTGGAAAACAATCCCTCAAAGTGGTCCTAGGAACAGACCCTAGCTGTCAAGGCTATAAAGCAGCTAGCTGAAAAGATGCCCCCTTTGAAGATTCTCACTTCGTCAAAAAAGAGAATCCTTCAGACAGACGCAAATGACGAACATTGGGTGGCTGTCTTAATCGGCCTCAATGAGAATAATGCCAAAGAAGTGTGTGGTTACAAAAGTGGCACATTCAAGGATTCTGAAAAGCATTACGACTCTACCTTCAAAGAGATTCTTGCTGTCAAGAGTGCAATAGAAAAGTTCCAGTTTCACTTGATTGGGCACAAATTCCAAGTAGAGAAGGATATGTTGTCATTCCCGCGGATGCTTCAGTTCAAAAGAAAGATGCTTCCTCAGGCACAACTTTTGAGGTGGTTTAATTGGCTCTCACAGAGGAAGTTTACTGCTAAGCACATTAAAAGAAAAGACAACGTCCTTGCAGACTTCCTATCCAGACCCCCGAAGGAGTATAAATACAGCACTGGATTGAACGAAATTGGCAAGATATCCCAAAGTATCGTACCAGTATT
This sequence comes from Centrapalus pauciflorus, assembly GCA_020465985.1. Classification (NCBI taxonomy): domain Eukaryota; kingdom Viridiplantae; phylum Streptophyta; class Magnoliopsida; order Asterales; family Asteraceae; genus Centrapalus; species Centrapalus pauciflorus. Next base: position 84,691 of record JAANYP010005499.1, on the reverse strand, counting down.
CAGTATCCTGCCAATGCCGGAACTAAAAGAACAACCATGCGATATGCCACCAGAAGAAGCTTCATCCTCCATCACTGCACAACTATATCATCTTCAAATATCTGATCTCCCAGAGCAGATTGTCGAGATCATTGTTGAGCTCACACTCAAGGTAAGGGCTACTCTGAATTATCAAACCTTTCTAACTGTTTTACTAAGAAACCATGGAGTAGTTATAAAAGGATTGATGTTTCATCCAGACTACCCATTCCTCTATATTTTCTACATCTATGACCTATAGAGCCTACCTAAAGAAGCCCTCTGTTACTTTTGAATATCTTTTCACATGCTCAAACTAATGGCCTACATCTTTCACTGCCAGAAAGGACAGGCTCCTGATAGTGCAAAGCATTTATTCTCTATGTTACTATGGTTTCAAACACCGGAAGAGTGGGTAGAAATACTGTCTGAATTCTCAAGAACATATGCTACCATTGTCTTTAAAAGACCTGCTAAATTTTCATCACCAACAGCAGCACAGCAGGATCAAGAGATGGTATCACATTCACCAAAGGTTGTCTATCATCCATGACGGTCATGATATAAATCCGGTCTATACAGAAAGCCATGTTTACATTTTCATGAGAGAATATATGGCGTAAATAAACGGAGTATGCCCAGGATCTATACTGTTGGACATAATGGTTGCAGGAAACAGTTCGTCTTTAGATCATCCTGTATCGTCAAAATGGATTGAAGCATTTGAGCATAATTTAGACAAAAATGATGAGCAAAGATCAGATTCAGATTCAGACTATGGAGAGCTAAATTTCACTATACATTACGCTCCATGGAATCCTCAGGATGAAGATAATTCAGATGGACCCTACTATGATCCATATGAAGATGATGCATCACATCCGGATTCTCGGTGAAAATGACGTAAGCACTTACATCACAAAGATGAATAATTGGTCTGCCAACGTGGCAGATTTGTCTTTATTGTAAAAGATAAGATCACCTCTTATCTTATCCTTTTGAGTTGTATGGTTTTGATTGGTTGTTTTAGATTTCCTTTATTTAATGTAATCTTACTAGATAAGCTTTCTTGGTCTATGAAAGGGAGTTCAGTCTTTCATTTGTAATCTTACCTTGTTGAGTGAGCTAAGTTATCTTATGTATCTTGTGAGGAGATCAATCTGATCACCACTTTATGAAGAAATATAATTAAGTGTGTTGTTTGCTGAATTCCTCTTCTGTTATCTCTTCCTTTCCATGAGTCTTTCCGATCAACCAGGTATCACCGACTACCCGACACCTTCTTGTGTAACTGTAACCTCTTACTAGTCTTGTATAGATCAACCATAATGATGAGAATCCATCCAATGATCAAGATGATGAAGATCCATTAAGGTGGTAGATCGGCCCTATCACAAGGTCTAAATCAAAGATGTTCCGAGATGCTACCATGGAATGATTAAATCTTGCCTGAATAATGCTCCCGTGTCTTTGCAAAATAACCAAGCATGCTTCCTAATTTTCCTACAAGTTGAAGCCCAAGATTAGCCTTGTTTTTCATAGCCCAAGTTATGTTAATTTACCCAAACATAACCCATGAATAAAGAATTTCGGCTAGCCCCACACTTAGCCCATGTTTTGTCCATAACTCCCTCATTTCAAGCCCGATTTGAGTCAAATATAAGCCCAATGAAAGCTAAGCATTTAACCTATCTTTTCAAGAAGAATAAAGCCCAATATAGGCTCATTTGTCATGACAAAAAGTCTGCCCAAAAGAGTGTCCATGTTCAATGTACTTCTCAAAATTAATTACAAGGCAATTTGAAAGCCTTCTCTTTATTCAAGGCAATTTGAAGGTCATGAACATTTACTTGGAGGATACTACTAAGGGTTTTGCAAGATACAATGAACCAAGACACATTCTAGAAATTCAAGAGGTGAAATATCAAGAAGACCCTTTTGATAAGCAGTTTTGCTTATTTGATCGCTTATCGTGATAGCTTTTATTACTTATCTAGATGGTTGGTTTTCCTTATATTTCCGTCTATAAATAATGGCCAAAGTTCTCATTCATAATCAACCTTCATTTGAGTAATATTGTGAGTTTTTAACTCTTCTTATTCCTTACGAACTTTTAGAACTTATCAAGTGTTCTAGCTTGTGGCGTTCAAAACTTATCAATCAACTTGGTGGGGTTGATTGTGGTGTTTTCTTATACCAAGGTTCTTGCCTCGTTTATAGGCAACGAGTCACGGTTCTATCCATATATCATAATAACATCCAATAGAACGATCGGACAACTCGTGATCAATCTCATATTTATCGGGTGAGTCACATCATTTGGAATCAAAGCCACTTCTATTGGTTTGTTTTCTATCACACTTTATATTTTTCCGTATCGTTTTTCTTTCCTTCTTGTTCTTATCTTGGATTTCAAGTAATAGTAGTGGATCTCATCACAAGTTGACTTGATTACTATTAACAAGAATTAAAGAAGTTGGGATATTAGTAAGTTATATATTTGGGTTCTTTATATTAAGTCGTGTAGTTTTGTTCCTCAAAAAAAAGTATAAAAAAGCTATCAAAGTAAAAAAAAAAAAAAGTAGAGAAAAAAACGAAGTGAAAAAAAAATTTGGAGGAACGTTAATAATTTTGTTTAGTATTATATTTCTTTTTGGGTTTGTTACACTTAATTATTGAAGTTGTTTGGTACGTTTTGAATTTATCAAGGCCACAAGCCTAACTTGATTTTTCTTTCTTTTAGTTTGTTTTGAACTTTAAAAATTAAAAAGAGAGGTAAAAGGCAGTGTGGTAAGATCAATCAAGGGAAAAAGCCTTTGTTGCATACACGAGTGTTGAGAGCTTAATCAACTTGAGAGAAACACATAAGGAAGAACGGAGAGGTCATAATCTTTTTTTATTATTTATTGTTTTTTTTTGCAAATATATAAGATGGCGGATGACCAACCCCTTCTAAATCTTCAAGTTCAAGCTCTCATGGATGAAATGTGACGATTAATGAGACACGAGTTCACGCAAGTTCATGAAAGAATGGACCAATTGGAGGCACAAATACCACGTGAACGAACACCATCACAAGTTTCTTATGAAAATCATGATTACGGTTCTAGAGGTGATGAATGGGATGAGGAATTTCAAAGAGGACCACCTAGACGAAGGCAACAAAGAGACAACAACTTGAGTTCAATAAAGATGAAACTTCCATCGTTTCAAGGAAAGTCGGATCCGAAAGTTTACATCGATTGGGAGACTAAGATGGAATTCATCTTTGATTGCCACGAATACTCCAACCGGAAGAAGGTAAAACTCGCCGTTGTTGAATTTACTCATTATGCACTAACATGGTGGGATCAACTTGTGATTAGTAGACGAAGAAATGAAGAGAGACCCATCGATACGTGGGAAGAAATGAAGATGGTCATGAGGCGACGCTTTGTACCACGTCATTACTACCACGACCTTCACAACAAACTTCAAAGTCTAAAGCAAGGAAGTAAGTCTGTTGATGACTACTTCAAAGAAATGGATGTTATTATGATCCGGGCGAATATTCAAGAGGATAGAGAAGCTACCATGGCGAGGTTCTTAAATGGTCTCAATAATGATCGTGTTGAAATGCATCATTATGTTGAGATCAAGGACATAGTTCATATGGAAGTTAAGATTGAAACGTAACTGAAGAGAGGGGGTGGATCAAGAACAAATGCTTGGAAAGCAAGTAGCTCCAAAAGGCCTGAAAATTCAAACTCTACTAATCCCAAATCTGGAACAAAAAACACTTCAAAGGAGAAAACTAGTTCTGAAGTTCCTAAGACTCGTGAAATAAAATGTTTTAAGTGCCTTGGCAGGGGTCCTATTACAAGTCAATGTCCAAACAAGCTTGCAATGGTGATTAGAGAAGATGGAGAAATCGAACCAATGATGCTTCACATATTTCTAATTTGTTTTTCAAAGAAGTGGTTAGATCGCATGGCATTCCAAAGAACTATCGTGTCTGATCGGGACACCAAATTATTATGTTATTTTTGGAAAACCTTGTGGAGGAAATTGGGAACAAATTAAGCTTTTGTTTTCTACGAATTCTCATCCCCAAACGGATGGACAAACCGAAGTTGTGAATCGTACACTAGAATAGTTGGGAGGAATGTGAAAACTTGGGAGCAATGCTTACCCCATGTTGAGTTTACATATAATCGAAATGTGCATTCTGCTACTAAGTTTTCACCTTTCGAGATTGTGTATAGATTTAAGCCATTAACTCCTATGGATTTAACTCCTTTGTTTATGAATGAGCATTTGAATTCATATGGCAAGAAGAAGGAAGAATTTGTCAAGCAAATCCATGAGAAGGCGAAACGCAACATTGAAGAGCGCACCAAGAAGTAAGAACTACAAGCGAACAAGGGAAATAGAAAGGTCACTTTTGAACCAGGAGATTGGGTGTGGCTTCATCAGAGGAAGGACCGATTTCCAACAAAGAGGAAGTCAACGTTGATGCCTAGTGGAGATGGACCATTTCAAGTGTTGCAGAAAATCAATGACAATGCATACAAACTTGATCTTCCTGATGAGTATAATGTTCATGATGTATTTAATGTGGCTGATTTAAGTCCTTTTGATGGAGGTGACGATTTGAGGACAAATCACTCTCAAGATGGGGTGAATGATGAGCACCCATCCAATGATCAAGATGATGAAGATCCATTAAGGTGGAAGATCGGGCCTATTACAAGGTCTAAATCCATGATGTTCCGAGATGCTACCAATGGACTAATTAAATCTTGCCGGGATAATGCTCCCGTGTCTTCGCAAAATAACCAAGCAAGCTTCCTAATTTTGCTACAAGTTGAAGCCCAAGATTAGCCTTGTTTTTCATAGCCCAAGTTATGTTTATTTGCCCAAACATAACCCATGAATAAAGAATTTCGGCTAGCCCCACACTTAGCCCATATTTTGTCCATAACTCACTCATTACAAGCCCGATTTGAGTCAAATAAAAGCCCAATGAAAGCTATGCCTTTTTCCTATCTTTTCAAGAAGAATAAAGCCCAATAAAGGACTATTATTTCAAGGAATTTTGAAGGTCTTGGCCATTTAGTTGGAGGATACTAAGGGTTTTGCAAGATACAATAAACCAAGACACATTCTAGAAGATTCAAGTGGTGAAATGTCAAGAAGACCCTTTTGATAAGTCGTTGTGATTATTTAATCGCTTATCGTGATATTTTTTGTTACTTATCTAGGTGGTTGGTTTTCCATATATATTTGTCTAGAAATAATGGCCAAAGTTCTCATTTGTAACTGATGTGATCTGACCGGATGAACATGAGATTCATCACGAGTTGCCGGATCGTTCTATTGGATGTTATTACGAGAAATGGATAGGACCGCAACCCGTTGACTATAATCGAGGCAAGAACCTTGGTATAGATGGTGAAACCGCGACCCGTTGCCTATAATGAGGCAAGAACCTTGGTAAAGAACACGCCACAACCAACCCCACCAAGTTGATTGATAAATTTCGAACGCCACAATTATAGAAACTTCATAAGTTCTAGAGCTAAATGGAAAACCACCCATCTAGATAAGTAACAAAAGCTATCACGATAAGCTATCAAATAAGTAAAACTATTTATCAAAAGGGCCTTCTTGACATTTCACCACTTGAATCTTATAGAGTATGTCTTGGTTCATTGTGTCTTGCAAAAACCCTTAGTATCCTCACCTTCAAAATGCCTTGAAATGAATAGAACTTTCAAAATGCCTTGTAATTAATCTTGACAAGTGCATTGAACATGGACACTCGTTTGGGCAGATTTTTGGACGTGGCAAATAGTCTTTATTCTTCTTGAAAAGATAGGCAAAAGTCTTAGCTTTCATTGGGCTTTTATTTGACTCAAATCGGGCTTGAAATGAGTGAGTTATGGACAAAACATGGGCGGGCTAATTGTTGGGTTGGCCGAGTTTTATTAATTTATTGGCTTTTATAGATAAAAGCAACACAACTTGGGCTACAAACACTAAAACTCATCTTGATCCATGATTTGGATTACAATAAGAAACATTGATTATTTTGCGAAGCAACGTGAACATTATTTTGCAAAACTTTGCTTGAATCCACATCTTCTTTGCCCATGGCTAGTATCATATCATTCTCCCCCTCTTGAGAGTGATTTGTCCTCAAATCGGCACGTGTATATTGCATACAACTTTTGAAAATCAAATAACACCAAATTAATGAGGAACTTTCTCCACCTTTTTCCGCTTTCTTTTTTTCCCATATTTTTTTTTTGTTTTCTTATCCTTCTTTTTTCAATAGCCTTTTCTTTAATTTTTACTTTAAAGAAATTAAAAATAAGACGAGAATAAGATAGAATTGATAAATAAAAGAAACCAATAGAAGTGGCTTTGATACCAAACGATGTGATCTCACAAGATGAACATGAGATTGATCACGAGTTGCCCGATCGTTCTATTGGATGTTATTACGAGAAATGGATAGGACCGCGACCCGTTGCCTATAAACGAAGCAAGAACCTTGGTATTGATGGTGAAACCGCGACCCGTTGCCTATAATGAGGCAAGAACCTTAGTATAAGAACACGCCACAACCAACTCCACAAAGTTGATTGATAAGTTTCGAACGCCACAAGTATAGAAACTTGATAACTTCTAGAAGTTCATAATGAACTAAAGAGCTAAAAGCTCACAATTTCATTCAAGTCAAGCATCCATACAAATGTTTACATTGGCCTCTATTTATAGAAAAGAATATAAAGAAAACCACCGATCTAGATAAATAACAAAAGCTATCACGATAAGCTATCAAATAAGTAAAACTACTTATCAAAATGGCCTTCTTGACATTTCACTACTTGAGTCTTCTAGAATATGTCTTGGTTCATTATGTCTTGCAAAAACCCTTAGTATCCTCCAAGTAAATGACCATGACCTTCAAAATGCCTTGAAATGAAGAGAAGACTTTCAAATTGCCTTGTAATTAATCTTGACAAGTGCATTGAACATGGACACTCTTTTAGGCATCTTTTTGGACGTGGCAAATGGTCCTATATTGAGCTTTTTTCTTCTTGAAAAGATAGGAAAAATGCTGAGCTTTCATTGGGCTTTTATTTGACTCAAATCGGGCTTGAAATGAGTGAGTTATGGACAAAACATGGGATAAGTGTTGGGTTAGCCGAATTTTATTTATTTATGGGCTTTTATGGACAAAAGCAACACAACTTGGGCTATAAACACTAAAACCAATCTTCATCCATGATTTGGATTAAAATAAGAAACTTGATTGATTATTTTGCGGAGCAACGTGAGCATTATTTTGCAAACTTTACAAGACCAGTAAGAGGTTACGGTTACACAAGAAGGTGTCGGGTAGTCGATGATACCCGGTTCATCGGCAAGATTCATGGAAAAGGAGAGACTATAGAAGAGGAATTCAACAAACAACACACTTAATCAGATTTTTTCAGAAAGTGGTGATCAGATTGATCTCCTCACAAGATACATGAGATAACTTAGCTCACTCAACAAGGTACAATTACAAATGAAAGACTCAACTCCCTATTATAGACCAAGGAAGCTAATCTAGTAAGATTACATTGTATAAAGGAAATCTAAAACAACCAATCAAAACCATACAACTCAAATGGATAAGATAAGATGGAATCTTATCTTTTACAATAAAGAGAAATCTGCTACGTAGGCAGAGCAATTATTCATCTTTGTGACGTAAGAGCTTACGTCATTTCCACCGAGAATCCGGATGTGATGGATCATCTTCATATGGATCGTAGTGGGGTCCATATGAATTATCTTCGTCTTGAAGATTCCATGGAGCGTAATGTACAGTGAAATTTAGCTCTCCGTAGTCTGAATCTGAATATGATATTTGTTCATCATTTTTGTCTATCCAATTCTCAAATGCTTCAATCCATTTTGACGATACAGGATGATCTAAAGACAAACTGTTTCCTACAACCATTATGTCCAACAGTATAGATCCTGGGCAAACTCCGTTTATTTGCGCCATATATTCTCTCATGAATATGTAAACATGGCTTTCGGCGTAGATAGGATTTATATCTTGACCGTCATGGATGATAGACAACCTTTGGTGAATGCAATACCATTGCTTGATCCTGTTGTGATGCTGTTGGTGATGAAAATTTAGTAGGTCTTTTGAAGACAATGGTAGCATAAGTTCCTGAGCATTCAGACAGTAATTCTACCACTCTTCCAGTGTTTGAAACCATAGTAACATAGAGAATATACAGAATAAATGCTTTGCACTATTAGGAGCCTGTCCTTTCTGGCAGTAAAAGATGTAGGCCAGCAGTTTGAGCATGTGAAAGGATATTCCTATGGCATATGTTTCAAAGAGGTACCAAAAGAAACAGAGGGCTTCTTTAGGTAGGTTGTATAGGTCATGGATGTAGAAAATATAGAGGAATGGGTAGTCTAGATGAAACATCAATCCTTTTATAACTACTCCATGGTTTCTTAGTAAAACAGTTAGAAAGGTTTTGTAATTCAGAGTAGCCTTTTCCTTGAGTGTGAGCTCAACAACGATCTCGGCAATCTGCTCTGTGAGATCAGATATTTGAAAAAGAGTTAGTTGTGCGGTGATGGACGCTGAAGCTTCTTCTTGTGGCATATCGCCGGGTTGTTTTCTTTTAGTTTCACCATTGGCTGGATAGTGAACACTGGTAAGATACTTTGGGATATCTTATCAATTTCGTTCAGTCCAGTGCTGTATTTATACACCTTCGGGAGTCTAGATAGAAAGTCTGCAAGGACATTGTCTTTTCCTTTGATGTACTTAGCAGTAAACTTCCACTGTGAGAACTAATTAGACCACCTCAAAAGTTGTGCATGAGGAAGCATCTTTCTTTTAAACTGGAGCATCCGCGGGAATGACGTCATATCCATCTCTACCTCGAATTCGTGCCCAATCAAGTGAAACTGAAAATTTTCTATTCCTCTCTTGACAGCAAGAATCTCTTTGAAGGTAGAGTGGTAATTTTTTTCAGAATCCTTAAACGTGCCAATTTTATAACCACCCACTTCTTTGCCATTATCCTCATTGAGGACGATTAAGACAGCCGCCCAATGTTCGTCACTTGCGTCTGTCTGAAGGATAATCGTTTCTGACGAAGTCGGAATTTTCAGAGGGGGCATCTTGTCGCTAGCTTCTTTATAGCCTTGGTTAGGGTCTGTTCTGAGGACCATTTAAGGGATTCTTTTTAAACATGGGGAATAAGTGTTTTGTATGATCAGATAATTTTGGTAAAAATCTGCCATGTAATTCACTAATCTAAGAAACTGTTGAATTTGCTTTTGGCTCGTTAGTGTGTCTGGGAACTAATGAAGCTCTTGTGAAACATGTGGCTTGGAACCTTCGTATAGGATAGAATAGGCGTCAAAGTACCCGATAATTGGGACTCCAACACGCCTAGAGCAAGTCCTTGACCCGTTAGTTATAAGAACTAAGAACCAAAGGATTACGAGAACGCCATAAGAATGTGCTCACAATCTTGAGAAGTTCTTGAACTATGAACTCCCCAACAAAGAACAAAGCTCGCAAAGTGAGTAAAACTCAAAAGAAAGATATATGTTTCTCAAGTGAATTGATTTGAAAGTACATAGGAAGCCATCTATTTATAGGCTTCAAAAACCAACTCAAAAGACACTAATTAAATTTAATGGATTGAAGAAGGGACTTTAATCCATGAATCTAGACATTTTGTCATCACTTGGTAGATAATTCTAGAACTTTTAAACTTAAAAAAACGGATTAGGCATTTCTAGGCCTTTATTGGACTCAAATAAACTTCTAACGGACTTCAAAATACATCCGTTCTACCACTTGGGCTTAGTACTAGCCCATAGTATTTCAAAGACTCAAGAAAATGCAACTTTTGCGCTTTTATGCTTCCATATTAGGATCCAATGCTTCAAGTCTAGTAACATGTTTCATCACTTGCGGTTGAGCATAGTCTTTGCATTTAGACTTTTGGATATCAACAACTAAGCTCGTAAAAACTTCTTTGATCTTCTTCGCTCGTCCTCTTGTCATCAGACCTTCACGTATTTCCATGATATCTTTGGAATGGTTTGTTGATCCTCCATCATTCTCTCCCCATTGAAAAGGATTCGTCCACAAATCATCACCTACATCAAAAGGAGACAAGTCAGAAACATTAAATATTGAACTAACTTGATACTCACCTGGAATATCTAGCTTGTAACTATTGCCGTTGATCCTTTCGAGCACTTGAAATGGTCCATCTCTAATAGGTTGCAATTTGGATCTTAGCTTGGTAGTAAATCTATCTTTTCTCAAGTGCAGCCATACCCAATCTCTAGCTTCAAACACATTCTTTTTCCTGCCTTTGTTTGCTTGCTTTGTGTATTGTTCTGTCCTTTTCTCAATATTGAGTCTTACCTTTTCGTGTAATTGCTTCACGAATTCTGCCTTCCGCTTTCCACTTAAACTGGATCGTTCTTTGATGGGAAGAGGAACAAGGTCAAGAGGACTCAATGGATTGAATCCGTAAACAACTTAAAAAGGAGAAAAGTTAGTGGCAGATTGAACAATCCTATTGTAAGCAAACTCTGCAAAAGGCAAACAATTCTCCCAAGTTCTCAAGTTCTTTGGAATAATCACTCGAAGTAATTGGGATAAGGTTCGATTAACCACTTCTGTTTGCCCATCGGTTTAGGGGTGACTTGTGGTAGAAAACAAAAGTTTGGTACCCAACTTACTCCAAAGAACACGCTAGAAATGACTCAGAAACTTGACATCAATATCACTTACTATGGTTCGCGGCACACCATGGAAACGAACAATCTCTTTGAAAAACAAGTCTGCAACATGTGAAGCATCATCAGTCTTCTTACACGCAATGAAGTGTGTCATCTTAGTGAATCGATCAACCACCACAAACACAGAATCAGGACCATTTTTTGTTCTAGGCAACCCGATCACAAAGTCCATGGAGATGTCAACCCATGGTTGCTGAGGAATTGGTAGTGGCATATACAACCCATGAGGTTTGGATTTTGATTTGGCCTGTTTACATGGCACACGTCTTTCACAGATTTTCATAACATCTTCTATCATCTTAGGCCAATAGAAATGTTCCTTCAAAATATCAAGTATCTTTTAGACACGAAAATGGCCCATCAACCCTCCACCATGAGCCTCACGTACAAATAGCTCCCTTATAGAACACTTTGGAATGCATAACTTGTTTTCTTTAAACAAATAACCATCATGCCTATAAAACTTATCAAATGAAACATGTTCACAAGCAGCGTATAAGGAACAAAAATCAGAATCATCTTTGTACATTTCTTTAAGTGATCCAAACCCATGAAGCTTAGAACTCAATGTGGTGATAAGAGTATGACGTCTAGACAATGCATCAGCCACAATGTTTTCTTTACCTTTTTTGTATTTGGTCACATAAGGAAATGACTAATGAATTCAACCCATTTGATATGCCTCCTACTCAAATTAGCTTGCCCCTTAAGCTACTTAAGAGACTCATGATCCGAATGAACCACAAATTCCTTAGGCCTTAAGTAATGCTGCCATGTTTGCAAAGATCTAATCAATGCATAAAGCTCTTTTTCATAAGTGGAATAATTCAAGTGAGCCCCCTTTAATTTTTCACTAAAATATGCAATTTGTCTACCCTCTTGAATCAAAACAGCCCCAATACCCACCCCGGATGCATCACACTCAATTTCAAACATTTTATTGAAATTAGGCAATGCAGCTTCTTGCCTTTCTCCCCAATGGAAGCTAACCTCCTTCTTCCCAAGTTCATTAAGGGGGGCAGCTATGGTACTGAAGTCACGAACAAACCTTCGATAAAAATTTGCAAGCCTATGGAAGCTTCTAACCTGGGACACTATTGTTGGAGTTGGCCATTATTTGATTGCTTTAAAATTCTCATCATCCACCTCAATTCCCTGGACACTTACAACAAAACCAAGAAAAACAACCTTATCCATGCAAAATGTGCACTTCTTTAAGTTAGCAAATAATGACTCTTTTCTTAAAGTTTCCAAAACAAGACGCAAATGTTCCAAGTGAACTTCAACATTAATGCTATAAATCAGGATATCATCAAAATAGACCACAACAAACTTACCAATGTACTCTCGTAAAACATGATTCATTAACCTCATGAATGTACTCGGAGCATTAGTTAGTCCAAAGGGCATAACTAACCACTCGTACAAACCAAACTTTGTTTTAAAAGACGTTTTCCATTTATCACCTTCATTAATTCGAATTTGATGATAGCCACTTTTCAAATCAATTTTTGAGAAGATCTTAGCACCACACAACTCATCCAACATATCATCTAACCTTGGAATAGGGTAGCGATACTTTACCATTATTTTGTTGACGGCTCTACAGTCCATACACATTCTCCATTCACCCGACTTCTTGGGTACCACGATGACCGGTACAACACATGGACTCATGAATTCTCGAATTCTTCCTCTTGAAAGCAAATCCTCCACTTGTTTTTGGATTTCTCGTGTCTCCTCGGGATTAGCTCTATAGGCTGGACGGTTTGGTAGAGCAGCCCCTGGAATGAAATCAATGCGATGCTCGATCCCTCGTAAAGGTGGTAAACCACTGGGTTCTCCTTTGGGAAGACATCATCGTATTCTTGCAAAAGATTCACAAGAAAACCTGGCGGATTGTTAGTTAGTTTTTCAACATATGTACAAGCTTCCTTGAATACCAACACTATCACTCTCTTTTTTTCGTCAATCGCTCTCTTAACTTCACTTGTTTTTGCAAAGAAATTCTTCTTGACACATTCTCTTTTTTCATCATCATTTGTCTCACTTTTCTCACCCTCAACACTCTTTGCTTTATTTTTACCGCTCATTTTTTTCTCTTTGCACTCATTATTTTTCCTCTCCTCCTCCTAAGCACGCCTTGATGTGATCATTTTAATTTGGTCCTCCTGCACTTGTTTTGGGTTTATGAGAAAAGAACTACTTTCTTTTCATGATCTTTAAGCATATATTGATTAAGAAAACCATCATAGATAACTTTCCTATCAAATTGCCAAGGTCTACCAAGAAGTATATGACTTACTTGCATTGGAACCACGTCACACATCACTTCGTCTTTGTACTTACCGATGGAAAATGTGATCAAGGTCTGTTTAGTCACCTTCACTTCGCCACATTCATTCAACCATTGAAGCTTATATGGGTTTGGATGCTTCAACGTGTGCAAATTTAACTTCTCAATTACCTCATTACACACAACATTGGTACAACTCCCACCATATATCAATAATGAGGCTACATACTTTACCTTGCACCAAACATCGCGTATGGAAGATATTTTCTCGTTGTTGTGTGTCTTCCACCTTGGCTTGTATGTTTAAAACTTTCTTGACCACCAAGAGCTCTCCGCTTTCTACCTCGGTTTGCTCCAAGTCCTCTTCATCATCCGAAACATCCTCCTTTTCAATTTCAGACTCTATTTCACCACTTTTATGAATATTCGTAACTTTTTTGTTTGGGCATTGTGAAGCAATGTGCCCCACACCTAGACAACGAAAACGTTTAATTTCACGAGTTCGTGTAGGGTGCAGAAAAGGTAGCTTTAGATGTCTCCCCTGTTGGCCTTTGCCCATTTCCCGACCTTTTGTGGCATCATCTTGGTTCTTTAAAGGTGCAGAAAAGGTACCTTTAGATGTATCCACTTTTGGCCTATGAGAATATTGAGAGTTGGACGTACTTCCCTTAGAAAAACTATTTCTTCTCCTCAATTGTCTTTCAACTTTCATGGCCGTATGAAACATCTCTTCTAGGTCTAGACAATATTGCAACTCGACGACATTAGAAATATCTTGATTCAAGCCACTCAAGAATCTTGCCGTTGTTGCTTCCTATCTTCTTCAATATTTGCTCTAATCATGGCAATCTCCATCTCTTTGTAATAATCCTCCACAGACTTTGCTCCCTGATTCAAAGGTTGTAATTTGCGATACAAGTCTCGAAAATAGTGAGAGGGAACAGACCTTTTATGCATAACAACCTTCATTTCAACCCATGTAGAAATAGGGCTTTCTCAATTTCTTCTTCGGTTGGTGACTAATTGATCCCACCATACTGTAGCGTAATCTGTGAATTCAATTGCTGCTTGTAACATCCGGCACTAAACCAGGTTAGCAACAATGACCTATCTGTATTTAATAGCCAATTATAACCTAATCAGTGGTCATTAGAAATTAATCAAGTGGTTAACAAGGTTTATTAGAAAATTCAACTCAATTAGAATCAAATTCATCGGTGCGATGAATCGGGAAATCAATTAATCCGATCAATTTACGATATGAGGGAATAATTCAACTAAGTACATAATTAAATTATGATTAGTGACACTAATCATACACTAATACAATTACTTAACATTAATTATGCAAGACTAAAACAATTCATTAAAACAATGCATCTAAAAGTATTTATGAAGTTACAAGAAAAGGGAAATACAAGAATACATTTCTAAATACTTTTATACAAAAAAAAAATGTAAAATACATGGAAAATACCTTCACATGGCCAGCCCTCATAGTACACACACACACACACACACACACACACACACACACTTGATTTTCAATTTTATATTAAGAAGACCATGCACCATCTACATCACATCTCCTTTCTCCATTCCCTTTCATTTCACCATTCTCTTTCAATTCAACCAAGTGTGCACTCAACCTCCATTTGAAAGACCAAGACTTTTCCTATAAATAGAGATCTTCCCTTTCATTATTTTCACACCAAAATCCCTCTTTTTTCTCTCTAAAAACCGGATCTATACACACACACATCAAAAACCTTTTCATTCAAGTGTTCTTCAAGTGTTCTTCAAGAAATTCAAGTGTTTTGGTGCATATCTTGCAAGGATTTCAACTTCTACTGAAAATCATACTCTAAACACTTCAAAGTAAGTAAATACTAACTTATTTCATCTTACATTTATTTTTATATAAGTCTTGCATAATATATATAATCACCAACAACAACAAGTTTCATAAAAACTCAAGTTTATAAATTTCTAGTTTTTGTTTTTAAGTTGTTTCTTTAAATGTGTTTATGAATATATGAACACATTATAAAAATGTTACTATTATGAAAACATGTGATATATATCTGTTTTATAACTTTTATAACTTTTATACAAGTAGTCTTTGAATAAACAATAAGAATCATAAGTTATTTCAAGTTTATAAACTGCGGATTTTCGTCAGAAAGTTTATATCGACTTTGAAAAATCATAACTAATTGATAACTTATCGAAATGAGTTGATTCTTGTCTCAAAAGTTAGATCTATGTCTTAACTATAGATATGGAAGTTTTCATAATTTATTTTGGAGTTTAAGACCTCCAGAAATTATTTGGGAAACCGAAAGTTTGACAGCTCAAAAATGGCCAACATAGGGTTTTTAACAAGCTTTTTCACCAACCTAAACATCTCGAAAAATGGCCGTTCTTGATTCTAAAAATCCTTGGTATATAGTAGTTTAATGTCCTAGAAAACCAAAGCCTAAAACGTTTTGGAGCATGGTCAAAAACAGCCTCAAAGTAGGCCGAAAAACCTCCGAAAAAGCTGGAAAATTATATATATATAAACTTGACGTTTTAAGCGGGTTTTAATTATAAACTTGTAATGTTGGGTGATTTAAGACATAAAAATCTATAAATATATATATTATCATATATTTGAGATATTAAGTCCCTATTATCATTTAGGGCTCGATTAATCTCGCTCGGTGCACCATCCATCAACTTACGAAAAAAAGCATTTTTCGCTCGTTTTTGCCATCACACGCTCGGTGAGTCTTCATAGCCCCTATTTTCACTATCTTTTGGGGTGGAAATACATGCACTGTTTTCATATGGACATCAAAACTGTTTATTTCTTATATGTATTACATGTTTGGATCCATCAGCCCTCAATTTATGAACTGTTAATTGCATTTATTTGCAAGCGCGAATATATTGTGGATAGATCTATTGGGAGTCATGTCCCCCATTCGGGTTAGTTCGGGTCGGCTAACAGCGAGTGCATATATATTCAACACATGGTATTACAGTCGGGGATACTGCACAGGACAAACTCATTTTAATTAAGCTTCGGTTGCATGATGGTTTATGTAATACATACACGGAATTTATGATTTTATAAATTCAACTCATCTGATAATGTCCATACAACTGGTCTTTTCGCGTAAACCTATGAGCTCAACAACAATTTGTTGACGTATTTTAGCATGTATTTCAGGTGTTTGAGACATGCACATTTATCGGAAGTATTCCAAGGCTTCCGTTCATTTTGGAGTCGCATCGTTTTCAAATACGGAGATTTATTTGCATCTTTTCGGATAAACTAAATTGTGTATTTAAATTTTAGTATTTTAAGAACTACTTACGCTGTATTTTTGTTATGTAAAACAATATTTATATTTGAAGTTAAATCAATGCATTTTTGAAAAACGTCCATATAGTGGTCGTTCGTTATGATTATGGTTACGCTTTCGCAACGTCACGCTTCGTTGCCAACCGGGGTAACGGGGTGTGACAGATTGGTATCAGAGCCATAGTTATAGTGAAGTAGGTTGCATTAGTACCTAGACTATAACTGTTACAAAAACTAAAGTTTTTCAAGAACTGTGAACACATATGTGGACCCTGATGACAATAACATGTCGAACAATACGGTTATTATCCTCTTTGATTCAGAGGATGAATTCTCACCCATGGGACAAGGAAGCCAAGGTGACACTGAGGTGTACTTTGGATCGGGAACCCACCCAGACTAAATCAATGACGATGTAATGGACTCGTCAAAGCACAAGGAGGGAAATTGTGGCCCTGCAACACAAATTGGTCCACCATCACCACCACATATGCCACCCTACACCCTATTCAGAAGCCATCCCAATGGACCATTAAGGAAGTTCACCCCTAGGTAAAGGGTGTGACTAGCACAACGGGAGTCTATCCCGGTACCTACTCATCAGCCTAGCCCGCAACTGTAACGATAAGTGAACGTAAGACAGTGGGGATGGAAGCCTCACACTCTCCAAGAGCGGAGAAACGAGGAAGGGATCCAAAACCAGTTTGAAGGCGGAACACCATCTCCTCTCAAGTGCCGACACTTACCCAGAAACCTATGTAACAAACGATGCCCCTGTTAGTGGCAAGGGCCGCCAGATTCGACCTCCAATTTCAACAAAATCCACCAAGATGTCGGTGAGATCTTTGCAAGGATTAAGCAGGAGGCAATACAAACCACCAATAAACCTTGCGCCAACCAGAATACTCAGACGATTCAAGAAGACGGAATCAAGGAATTGTGACAGCGCCTAAAGCCCGCAGTGCAGAACTAATCCAACGACTTAACGCTCTGGAGTACGAGGAAACCCCGGAGGCATCTCATACTTAGTACCCTTTTATAGTATTTCTCTAGGATTTACTATCTGATACATCTTAGGGTGTGTAAGGCTTAAGAATTTATCGGAAAATTCCGACCATATCATGTACAAAGATTAGGTATCTAACATTTTTAATGAAAAAAAAACTGTTAGTATATGGTGTGAAAAGATGACATTACTACTGCATCATGGCTGATTTCATATAACACTTAAGGGTCACACCGATGAGCACAACTGAGCAGATGCAATTAAACTATTGAATAAATAATATTGGATATTGTTTATGACACGAAATGATCATTGAGATTAAATTAATGGATGATTAATTATATCTCAAAGTACGGGGACTAAAAGTACAATATTAGATATTGTAGCAATTTAATTGTCATTGGATGATAATTAAATAATTATCTAGTCTTTTATTTATTATTGGATATTAAATAAAAGACACATTTATTTGAATTGATATTATCATCTAATTATTGGATAACTGGATGGATAATTATAAACAAATAAATAAGAGATAATTATAAATAATTATCTAGTCATTTATATATTATTAGATAATGAATAAAAGATTATTATTATTTAAAGGGTATATAATTATAGAGATATATATATAAGGTTTAAATAATAAAGATAATTATTAAGATATATAATATATTAATATATTAAAGTTTTAATATATACATAATATATATATACGGCTAACACACAAAATAGTGAGGTGAGGAAACCTAAATTGGTTTTGGCGACCCACGGCGCACACACACACAAAAGGTGTGTGTGTGTGGTGTGCTACGGCCATACGAACCAAACACGCAATTGAGAGTTTGGTTTTCCCGTTCTTCGTGTGTTTGATTGCATATCTGGCGCCGCTCGATCGTGTCATCACCGGTGGATACCGAGAGCTAACTATTCGTGTATTCTTGTCAACGAATACAAAGGTATGGATCTTAATGCTTTCATTATTACTTATCTTATGTTTTACTTGATGATCCGTGTACGGAATTCGTAATTTTTAAAAGCTTCCGTTGTGCGTTAATATGATTAATGTTATTGTTTTTATGAAAAACCATACGAATATCCAACAGTGGTATCAGAGCCATCTCAAGTAACATAATGATAGTATTATTCGAGTATTTATGTCCAACGATCTTAAAGTTTCAATTTTTAATAATTAAAATTGTTTAAACGGTCGAAATCAATAATTAAAATGTTTAAGGTTTTGATTTTGCTTGGAGAAAATCGACCAAAGGTTTTGGAAACCTTATGGTGATTCTCGGCCAACCTTGGAGTTCCTCGGAACTCGGGATTTGAAACCTTAGTTCGTTTTATTTAGTTGATGTTTGATTGTTTAAAAGTGTTAATTGATTAAAAGTCGAAAAATTAAACATTTCGGTTCGCGAAATCAAACCTAGAGATTTCGGCCATGGGTTGAGACCCATGACCTCTCGGTTGTGATGTGGTAACCGAAGTGATGGATTATTTGTTCCGTCGTGTCGTTTAATTCACGGTTAAACTCGAACGATTAAATTAAATGCGTGAAAATCGAATCAATAAATCAAAAGTGTTTGGTTATTAATATTTAGACATTTGTGACAAAATATATGTAAATATGTTTTTGGTTTTACAAAATTAAAGTGGAGACGTTATTAGTTTTTTTATAAAATTCGCAAATCGGTTTAAATATTTTTCGGTTCGATAATTAAACGATTAATTGGAATATGGAAATCGAAGTAATCAAAGTGAGTTGATTAATGGCTTCGATTAATTTCAGCCGTCAAATGGTTTGATACCCTACTTATTTTCGGTTCATATGGGTTATTGAACCCGAGTATGAGTCGGTTAACTAAGTTGGTTCGTTTCCGTTCTCCGGTAATTCGTCGTTTAAATTAAATCGGTTTTAATTAAAAGTTAAGTTTTAATGTTGAAATTAAAATTAATGGTAATTTTAATTTATAAACTAGATTTAATTTATGCATTTAATATTTAGTTCCATAAAATGCATTATTAAATTAAAGAGAGTCTAATTTAAGGATTATATTTTCAAATCGATTAAATCGTGACTTTGAGTTTCATGCTCGGTCATGGTTTAATGTTTTGAGATTTGATCTCGACATTAACGTTTTTGGTAGAAATCGTTTAAAACCATAAAGAAAAGTTTTTGGTCTTATTTAAAGATGGTCAATTTTCTTTAAATATTTTAAAAGAAATTTTTTATTGGCAAAATTGTTTATCTAGAAAATTGACGTTTTAAATAAAGTTTAGTTATTTATTTTGAAAAGTGTTTCAATTAAATAATAGTTAATTGATAATTATTTAAAGCAAGTTTAAATTATTTATCAATGTTATTTGGAAATAAAACTATATTTATTAAAGGTTGTTTAATAAAAGTTTCTTAAAATAGTAAGTTTAAGTTTCAAAGGTGTTTGAATTGTTAATTGTATATTTTATGAAAAGTATAGTTATGAATCCAAAGATAATGCAAAGATGGAATTAAATTTGAAATTTTTCGGGAAAAAGTTTCTAATTATGGAAAGTGTTCCTGAATTTCGAGTTTACGAACCGTGTTTAATTTAAGAACGATATTGGACATATTTACTTCAATTAATGGTGGATTAATTGGTTTTGGAATTATTTTCATGTCAAGATGAAAATGAATTCTAGATTATTTACAAGCTTTACTGCTTTAGTTATGTTTGTGACATAGCCGAGCCTTGAGACCCATTTTTGCTTAGATGGTTGTTGTAGGTCCCGAGAGGTTCCCAAAGTATATAGCTTTAAGCTGTAGAGGGGGGGTGAATACAGCAATTTAAAAACTACACACTATTTTCTCAATGTTTTTATGTATTATCAACAATTTGTTAATTACAAACAAGCTTGAATGCGGAATAGTTCAAGCTGAGATGACAGATACAACAGTATGTTCACTAGTCTAAGACAAACTCAAACTAGTATACAATGAATACACTCACTAAGAAGCACTCACTGTGTTTACAAGACTTATGGGAACAACTTATGTAAAACAGCTTAGACACACAGATACTGATTTACACAGAAGGCTTGCATGCATGAAAATCACACTTGCACGTTCACTCTTGGTTTCAGCACTTAGCTTTCTTCATGCCTTCTTTTTGTCCTTAGAAGCTTCCTTTTATACTCACTCAGAGGATCTAAGAGAAACATCTTCATTGGACGGAATGAAAAAGGAGAAGTCTTGTTGAAAAGACAACATAACCTTTTCTGCACTTTTCTGAAAAGCAGACTTGTCTTCACATGTGCAGACCTTTTGTCTTTTTACTTTGTCTACTGTTGCATTGCCTTTAACTAATTTAGGAATGTCAACTTTGCGTCTTTCTTCCTTGTAAAGGCCTATTTTGATATAAGAAAAACGTCTGTCACCCTTTTTCAAATAACCTTTTGTCTTCATGTTACAGAACAGCTTGGGCATGCTGAGCAGTTCTGTTTTCCACTTTGTCTTCGACTTTGTAAACTGATCTTGTAGTCAAAAACAATACATGATGACTTGGAAACATATTCCATAAAGTGTTTAGCCTGTTCACAAAGAACAGGTTCTGTTCACAAAGAACAAAACACTTTAAAATTGCCCAAGCTGCTCACCAGTGTAGAGCAGCGTAGACAGTTTATGTCCAGCCTGTTCAGCAGACAGAGCAGCTTGGACAAACTGTCTTAGTTGCAACACATGCAACATATAGAACAGCTTTAGACTGATATTGCAAATCATTTTCAGGTTTCAATAAGGCATATAACAGGCCTTAAATTCAACCTTCAAATGCATCAACAGGTTTGATTATAAATCTCCCCTCAGATGTAGAACAGGTTTGACTGAGGCCTTTTTGTGCCTAACAATCTCCCCCTATTTGCAATAACCAGTCTAAGCTGGTCTTATCAAAAATCATTATATATTTTTACAGTACATTTTGCTGAATTGAAATTACAACATTACAGTAAAGTAAAAGATCAGTTTATATATATACTGATTCTTGATTACATTAGAACAACACATGTTCTTACAAAAATACAACTAATGTACTGATGTATATTACAACTAATGTAAACTGAAATTACAACAAATGTAAATAAAGTACAACT